>QEPC01004714.1:85372-99356 GCA_003113815.1 Sphenodon punctatus
CTGTTCCCCTTCCTAAGTCTCTCCCCCAGCTCCTGTCTCTCAGATTGTAAGCCCTAGGGGCAGGGACCCTGTCTATTTTATTACTTTGTAAAGTGCCAGGTACACTGCTGGCGCTATATAAATGTTTGTTAATAATAATAATAATAATAATAGGAGGAGGATAGTAATGGATTAGGAATAGGAAGGGGGGAGGCAATCAGTTTTGTTTCTTGCTGTGCCCGCCTCACTGCAAGCCCCATTGGCTCCATGCAGCCTAGCTGTGGTCAATCGCAGACTGCGAAGACAGTGGTCTGAGGCGAAAAGGGATGGTGATTGGGCAGGCTGGCTGCTACTCCAAGCCTCTCCACCCCTGGTGCTTAGAAGTCTGCTCCTCAGCTGACTCCCCCTCCCTGTCACATTTTGCCTTCCAGTGACACATTTTTGCCACCCGAACTCACCCAAACGCGATTTGAACTGACCAAACTGTTCAGTCATTTCGACGTTCAGAATCGAGTTTGGTTCGGTCAGTTCGGATTCAGATTCGGGTTCGGTCATCCAAACAGGCCGAGTTCGGGCCAAACTCCAAACTTCTGAACTGCATTCGCCCATCCCTAGAGAGTGGCACTGGAGACACAAGTGAATGTGGGGGGGAATCCAAACGTTGGGGAAAATCACTGTTCTATGGGAAGCCCACCCTTTATTCTTAAACTCATGGAAGGATGGTTCTGCCTGAAATAGTCTGAGTTGAGGGACTTTGGGCTGCGGTGTAGCTTTGCTGAGGTGTAGGTTAGAGGATGGCTAAGTTGGTAGCATCGAGGTGAATTGTTTGGGGCCAAATTTCCTTCCCTGTGCCTGTGTATAGCACCTGTGTATAGCACCTCCATCCAGTGTAACTCAGGAAATGCATCGCCTCCTCTCTCTCAGTGCAGCATGGGCTCTCCGAGGCAGAAATGAGCCCTTTAACTTTACCTACAGTAGAAGGATCCATTCCGAACATTCAATCCACTGAATCAAATACCAAGTGATGGTTTTGAAGTATTACATCTGAAAACAGTTTGTAAATGAGGAGAGCTTGGCATCTCCTTACAGCCGCCAGTAAATCATTCCCACCACTTTGATTGCATCAGATAACATTGAACTATTTCAAGTCTGCCGCTCACAGAAGTGAATCTACTTTTTCAGGAAGCCAGGCAGATAATCTCAGTGTTGTTTTCTTCCATGTTGTGCCAAAGCTTTTTAAAATCACAGAGTGCTTCTATTTAGTTTAATCCTATCTAAATTCTCTTGTTCTTTGATTCTGTTTTAACAAAATCAATTATGTGATAATACTGCATATGGGTTTTTTGCTGTTATTAAAAAAAATGAATATTCTTCATTCACTTCAGTGCCTTCCAAAATGAATTACTGAATGAAATGAATTTCATTTTATCTTCTTGCTCTTCCTTTCTTATCCTAGCTTTTTTCCCGGAGCATCTAGTTAATAGTGGGGACAATGCCAAGACACAGGATTTATTAGTCATCGTAATAATGTTCCATTATAAGTTCTGATCCACTAAAACAACCAAGCGTGGGATAAGCTTTAACCATGCAAGCAGCCTAATTGAAGACTCTGGCACTATTTCCATTCTTAATTTGTTTTGATGGATTGGGGCTGATAGAAACGGGTGGGCAGTTCCCCTCCTTCTAAAAAAAAAAAGTTAAAAAAAAATAAAATCAAGCCCATGCTTAGTGTAACCCATCATACAAGCCAGACTTGAATCCATCACCCAGCCTTCTGGTTTTCTTTTCAAAGCTCTGCTACTTGAGGTACAGAAGCAACAACTGCCTACTCTTTTTAATTCAGCACCAGAGAATGATTTAATATAGTGCCCAGTAGTGAAATAACTGCCCCTTACAGTGTCATAGCAGCATTAGCAGTGTGGCTGGGAAGCTAAGCTCCAGTGCCAAGAGTCCTGGATTCTATTCCTTGTCATGCCCTTGTGTCACCTCTCTGCTAGCTTAATCAGAAAACAAGGGAGCAGTTCCTAATTCATCATCTGACTGAACAGGTTGTTGACGGAAATAAAAAAAAAAATCATATAGGAAGTGCAGTCAGGAGAAATGCAATACAAACAACTCCTATACCCAAACTTTGTCAACACTCCCCAAAGATCTATGCTAGGACCTTAATCTTTCTCTCAAGCCAAAAGTGCTCCAGTGCCAAAGTTAAGGAGGGACTGTCCCCTGTGCAAAGAACTCAGGCAGAGGGACATGCTTCTTTTCTGGCACCTCTTGTTTTTACACCCCTATTTGGGTACATCCAGCAACAAAACAATTTGTAGACATGGGGCACAACCCTTCAACACTGAAGTGAATAAATAGGTCAGCCCCAATTAATTTTAACAGATGGAGGATTGTGCCCATGTCGTGCAATTCCACTTTGAGACAAATAGATACTAGCAGTATTGATTAGTCCTTTTTAACAAGGGAGGAACTAAGCGATGGAACCCTACATTCTACGAAGCTCTGACACAGAAAGAACATGTGACGTGCTTAAAGTCATACAGCAAGGCAGTGACTAAGCTGCGAGGAGACTCCAGACATTTTAACGACCATTCCCCAATCCAACCATGTTCCTCCCCAAGTAACCAGAATTTTTTTTTTCATTTGTACATGACAGCTTTTGAAAGTGAATACAAGCTTCAGGTCCAAAGCCAGCAAAGCATTTTAGCACATTCTAAAACTGGAAATACCCAAGAGCTTACTGTTAAGAACATTCAAGGGCATAGCAAAGGTTCCATGAGGGGAAAAAGGAAAAGGTGCTGACCACTGGAATCCCTGCTCCCACAGCCGCTGCCCTTTACCCACATGCTGTCAAACTGTCGCCCTTGCCCAAGGTTGTGGCTGGGCTAGGTTCGTGTCCCAATTATTTATGAATTAATTAAGTTATTAATAAAACTTGTATGTCACCCCCTCCTGATAAAAGCATCTCGGGGCGGCTAATAACATTTTAAAATACAAATTAAAATAAATGACCTCAAAATGCAGTTAAAACTACCTAAACCCCCCCCAATTAAAAACTATTCAAACCCCAACCCTCCCTAACCCAACCCACACACCCTATCTCCCTCAGCAAAGGCACGGCAGAGCAGCCAGGTCTTACATTGTCTACTGAAAGAGGGTAGGTTAGTGGTCAAGCGGACCTTCAATGGGAGGGAGTTTCATAGCCATGGCGCAGCCACAGAAAATGCCCTCCTCAAGGTCGACACCTGGGAAACCTGGGGGACCTCAAGGAGAGCACGCCCAGCCAACTGCAGGGGCCAATCCAGGACCCGGAGGATGAGGTGGTCTTGCAGGTAGGTGGGGCCCAGGCCCTTCTAAGGAAAAGGGGGCAGGGTCTCCCTAAGTAGCAGCCCTCTCAAAGGCAGCAGTAAAGTTGGAGCCACCCTGCCTCCTTGCAACCCCATCTGCCCCCCTCATAAGTGGCAGCAACCTCACCAGGAAGAGTGAGGAGGGGAGGGAAGACTCCACCCCAGCCCACTCTGAAAAGTATTTCTTGACACGGCCCTTTGAAAATTTCTTAGCAACTCTCAGACCACTTGCAGAGTGGGCAGGGGAAATGTTAGCCCTGCTCTGAACATTTTAAAGTGGTGTGCAGGCTCTTTGCAAAGGGCCCCTAGGGTCCAGGGCCTGGACTCAGCTGAGTCCCATCACTCCAAGGTAACTAGGCCCTTGCTCCTTCACTCACTGCCTTTGCCATTGTCATTCTCTCTCCTTCTCTTGCCCTCTGTCTCTCTCCAGTCTACCCTCTCTTTTCCTTTTATTTCATCCCTTGCACACACTCTCTCTCCCCCTTGGTGCCTGTTGCTCTCCTCTCTCCCGGTATCCTTTATTCTCCCCCCCCCCCTCCAACCAAGCCTTAGCCCCTCATTATATCCTGACCGTACTCCCTACCTTTTTGTTTCTGTCAATACCTGTGGTGGCCATTCTTACTTTGGCACTTTTAAAACAAGATGCACCCACGCATGCCCACGCATGTTGACTGTGTGGGCATATGTGGGTGTGTCTTGTTTGTACAGCGGCAGGAGGTGAGTGAGCATGTGCACACTGTTGCGTAACACACATTCCCACCCACCTCCACCCATCGCCCGACCAGTTGCTCCATGCAGGGGCATGTGGGGAAATGGGTGTGTGCTTGTGTGCCCCGCCCCCACCCCCCCAGCAGCATGCCCCAGCTGCAGTCCATTTAAAAAAAAGGATTGTGACTACTTCAGGTTCCCCTGCTTAAACCAGCTGAGTTGTAGTCGGGGGCTCCTGTTCACTGTGCTTTCCCCTTTGCCTCCAGTGGGCAAAATGCAATGAACATGGTTCCCTGGTTGTAATGTGGAGAGAGAAAGAGTGCTCCAAAATGACTGTGGGTCCATTCTGTTTTTGCAACATAAATTTTGATTGGTGTCAGCTGCCAATCAGAATTTGGGTTGTTGCCAGAAATGAGTGGAGCCACCACCTTTTTGGATAAACCTGCCTGCTCTGCATTTTGTGATGCCCTTTACCTGGTGTCACAGGGGTGGACTAAGTTGGGGGGAAAGGGCCAAGGGTCAAGGATACCACGTGTCCACTCACTCAGATTACCCACGCACAGGCCTGGACTCGGGACGCTGGAATGTTCTCTTGGAGGTATAATGCCCGTCAGGATAGAAGGTGGACCTATAGGACTCAAAGAGCCCAGACCCCTATCATCATAGGGCGTCAAGCGTTGGAGGGAGTCTTGGGCTACACTCTCTTTCTCACCACACGGAACCCACACCAGAGGGGATAGGGAAGGCGGTGCTGGAGGAGTGACAGGGTGACCGGGGATGGGGGCCCATGGAAAGAGGCGATGAGGGGAGGGGGCTTGCACACCAGCGGGGGGAAGAGGTAATGCTCCAGGGGAAAGGGAAGGTCTCTCACTCCTCTGCTTGCACTCTTCAGGCTCACGCTTACACTCACCCACCCACTCAAACATGCACAGGAAGGAATGACCCATCTCAGCCCTCAGTCTCTCGCTTCCTCCTTCAACCTCCACCTTTGGACCAACTCCCCCACCCATACTAATGGCCATTTTCTTGATCTTGTCCTCTCTAGAAACTGCTCTGTCGCTGATCTCTCCTTCGATGCTCATCCTATATCAGACCACTTCCTTGCCTCTTTCAACATTTCCCACTGTCCCCCCTCCTCTTCCCCTTCTCTACGCCCCTTCCGTGACCTTCAAGCTATTGATCCCCTGGACTTTGCCTCCTCTCTCTCTCCCCTTCTTCCTACAGTCTTCTCTTCCTCCTCCCCTGACTCCGCTGTCTCTGCTCTCAACGCCTCTCTCTCCTCCACACTTGACTCCCATGCCCCTCTCTCTTCCCGCCCTGCCTTCTCCCACAACCCCCGTCCTTGGCTCACCCCTAGTATCCGCCACCTCCGTTCTTGCACTCGTGCTGCTGAACGACTCTGGCGCAAATCCCATTCTCACGCTGACTTCCTTCACTTCAAATTCTGTCTCTCCACCCTTACTTCTGCTATCTCCCTTGCTAGACAACACTACTATGCCTCCCGCATTGAGTCCTGTTCTCGGGACCCTCGCCGCCTGTTCTCTACCTTTGACTCCCTCCTCAAGCCTCCCTGTCCTCCCCCTCCTTCTTCCCTTTCTGCTCAGGATCTTGCCTCCTTCTTCACCTCCAAGATAGACAAGATCCGCCTCGACATCGCTTCCCACTCCTCTCTTCCCACTCCCACCCCTCTCCCTCCTCCCCCTCCTTCTCTCATGTCCTCCTTCTCCCCTGCCTCCCTTAAGGAAATCTCCTCTCTGCTCTCCTCCTCCAACCCTTCCACTTGCCCCCTTGATCCCATTCCTTCCCGCCTCCTCACCTCCATTACTCCCACTGTCGCCCCTTCCTTCCTGCACATCATCAACCTCTCCCTCTCTACTGGCTCTTTCCCTTCTGCCTTCAAACATGCCACAGTCTCTCCTATTCTCAAAAAGTCCACTCTTGACCCCTCTGACCCTTCTAGCTATCGTCCTGTCTCACTCCTTCCTTTTGCTTCCAAGCTGCTTGAACGTGTTGTCTACTCCCGCTGCCTTGACTTCCTATCCTCCAACTCCTCCCTTGACCCCCTCCAATCTGGCTTCCGCCCCCTTCATTCTACTGAAACTGCTCTCGCTAAGATCACCAACGATCTTCTGGTGGCTAAATCTAAACGTCTCTATTCCATTCTTGTCCTCCTTGATCTCTCTGCTGCCTTCGATACTGTTGACCACTCACTCTTGCTGGATTCCCTTCACTCCCTTGGCTTTTGTGGCTCTGTCCATAACTGGTTCTCCTCCTACCTCTCTGACCGCTCCTTTAATGTGTCTCTCTCCAACTCCGCCTCCTCCTCCTTCCCCCTCTCAGTTGGTGTTCCTCAAGGCTCTGTTCTTGGCCCTCTCCTCTTCTCGATCTATACCTCATCCTTAGGCAAACTCATTGCCTCCCATGGCTTCCAATACCACCTCTATGCTGATGACACTCAACTCTATCTCTCTACTCCCTCTCTCTCTCCCTCTGTTCAAGCTCGTCTCATCAACTGTCTCTCTGACATCTCTACCTGGATGTCTCAACGTCAACTCAAACTCAACATGGCTAAAACTGAACTCCTTATCTTCCCCCCTCATCCTTCCTCTCCTTCCTCACTGTCAATAACTATTGATGGAGTCACCATCCTGCCTGTCCCCCAAGCCCGTAGCCTAGGCTTCATCTTTGACTCAGCCCTTTCTTTTAAACCCTACATTGACTCTGTTGCTAAATCCTGTCGCTTCTCCCTCCATAACATTGCTAAGATTCGCCCTTTTCTCTCTGTCTCGTCTGCCAAAACTCTTGTTCATGCTCTGGTCATCTCTCGCCTCGATTACTGTAACCTCCTTCTCACTGGCCTTCCCCGGTCTCACCTTTCTCCCCTCATCTCTGTCCAAAACTCTGCTGCCAGGGTCATCTACCTCGCCAGTCGCTTCGACCATGTGCAGCCCCTCCTCTCTTCGCTTCACTGGCTTCCCCTTCCTGAACGAATCCTGCACAAGCTCCTAGTCTTCACCTATAAAGCTCTTCACAACCTTGCTCCCCCCTACCTCTCTGCACTTATCGCCCTCCATACTCCAGCCCGTGCACTTCGCTCCTCCTCTGTCCCTTCTCTCACCCTTCCACGCCTTCCCTGCTCCCCTAAGCGCCTTCGTCCCTTCTCACTTGCTGCCCCCCATGCCTGGAACTCCCTCCCTGTCCACATCCGCCTTGCCCCCTCCCTTCATACCTTCAAATCTCTCCTTAAAACTCACCTCTTTCGCTCTGCTCTGTCTGACTCTTTATCCTGCTGAGCCACTATTCCTATACCTACGATCGGTTTACCCTTATCCTTGCAACATGGACCTGCCTGCTGTCATTCTCATCGTAACCAAGCCAAGTACGTGCACTTGAGACCTCGCATCTTCATGAATGTTAGACCCCTTGTCTCTCCCTCTGTTCCCCTTCCTAAGTCTCTCCCCCAGCTCCTGTCTCTCAGATTGTAAGCCCTAGTGGCAGGGACCCTGTCTATTTTATTACTTTGTAAGGTGCCAGGTACACTGCTGGTGCTATATAAATGTTTGTTAATAAATAATAATAATAATAATAATAATAATAATAATAAAGAATACAGGGTAACAACAAGCAGACACTATGATTTCTCAACAACAACAAGACACCCAAAACTCTCAATGGTTCGCACAAAAAAGCACACTACTTATAGCTTGCTCAGTTGGCCGGTTTCTCCACTTCAATCACCAGCGCTGCGTGCCTCCTGAAGCTGGTGTTTTTTCCTGAGACCCCACCCCCTGCACGTTCCTGCAAGCATGTGGAGCAGCGCACTGGGGGCGTGTCCAGGTCTGCCACACTGGATGGCCCTGCGCCTCTCTGTACTGCCCGTAATCAGGCTGGTGGAGATTCCTGTGCAGGAGGGTGTGTGTCCTGCACCGCCGCTGAGGGCGGTGGTGGCACGGGGTTGGAGGGCCCTGGAGTGTCTGGGTCAGGGCCTGGGAGCAATCTCTGCTTGGTGTGGATTCCCGCCAACGGGCACCACCGGTGGGGGGGCTTCACACCTGGCCAAAGAATGCTATTACTCCATGTTTATTTTTATTTTTCATAACTTATATCCCACCCCTCCTGCCGAAGCAGCTCGGGGCTGCTAACAATCACAAAATAAATATAAAATACAACAATAAAATAAAACAAACCAATAAAATATAGAACAGTCCATATGGGGGAAGTGGAACAAAAAACAGAAACCCCCCTATCCTAACCCCATCCTCCACCCTTTACCCATCTCCCTTACAAAAAGCCTGGTGGAACAGCCAGGTCTGACACATTTGTCAAAAGGAGGAGAGGTATGGGGCCCCCTGGGCCTCTGCGGGAAGAGAGTTCCACAGCCTCGGTGTGGCCACCGAGAACACCCTCTGCATAGTTGCCCCCCGAGCAAATTGGGGGACTTCAAGAAGGGTGCTCCAAGAGGACCACAGGGGCCAATCCAGTGCATGGGTAGTGAGGTGATCCCACAAGTAGGTAGGGCCAAGACTGTGCAGGGCTTTATAGGTAAGCACCAACACCTTAAGGTGGGCCTGGAAGACTATGGCCAGCCAGTGCAGAGAACAGAGCACTGGTGTAATGTGCTCTTGGAGACGCATTCCCGTAAGGAGACGGGCCGCCGCATTCTGCACCAGCTGCAGCTTCCGAACCATTATCATGGGTAGCCCCACGTAGAGCATGTTACAATAGTCCAGTCTTGAGGTGATGAAAGCATGGATGATGGTGGCCAGGTCGGAGTCTGAGACATATGGCCGAAGCCGCTGCAAAAGTTGTAACTGGCAGAATGTGCTCCTCACTACAGTCCCCACCTGGACATCCAGATGGAGCTGGGAATCGAGGAGCACTCCCAGACTATGAACCTGGGGAACCAGAGGGGGACAAATCCCATCAATGACACAGGATGCCACACGCACCACCTTACCCACCAACAACACCTCCATCTTGTCAAGAATCAGCCTCAGTTGGCTCGCCGTCATCCAGTCCCTCACAGCCACCAGACACTGAGTAAGCACTGAGACTTCTGTGTCTGGGTTGGATGAAAAAGAGAGGTATAATTGGGTGACATCCGCATATTGATGATATCGCACACCATACCATCTCACGACTTCACCCAGAAGCTGCATATACATGTAGAACAGGAGAAGGGACATAATAGAACCCTGCAGGACTCCACATGAGAGGGCCTGGGGAGAAGAAAAACAATCCTCGAGCACCACCTGCTGAGTTCTTCCGGTCAGGAATGAACGGAACCATTCCAGAACAATCCCGTTCACCCCAGCTCAGTCCCGCAGACGAGTCACCAACATCTCATGATCAATGGTATCAAAGGCAGCTGACAGATCTAATAAAATCACCAAGGTTGAATGACCCTGGTACAAATCAGGGTGGAGGTTGTCGACCAAAGCCATAAGTGCAGCCTCAGTGCTATAGCCTGGGCGAAAACCGGACTACAAGGGTCCAGGGATCCAGAAAACTGACGCAGTCCAGATGCTCCTGCAGCTGCCGAGCCACTACCCATTCAATAACCTTCCCTAATAAGGAGAGGATAGAGACCGGCCAATCGCAAGTGATGGTTTTGTGAGCAGAGGCCGCACCACTGTCTCTTTGAGGTAGCTCGGCACTCTGCCCCACTTGAAGGGAGGCATTGACCACCCCCGCAAGTAACGGCCCCAACGTCTCCTGACTGGCCTTAACCAGTCAGGATGGGCATGGGTCCAGTTCACAAAAGGTGGCTCTGACCGCCCCAAGAACATTCTCTGCATCAGCTGGCACCACCTCCTGAAACTGATCTTATGAAACTAGACAAGGCGGAGCTTCCATAACCTCTGATTCTCCTACTGTAATAAGTGCAGCATCAAATTCATGGTGAATCTGAGTGATTTTTATCTGTAAAGTAATCAACAAACATGTCACAGTGGGAACTGGAAGACTCCAGTCCCAGGCAGAGGGAGGCCGGACCGACCAGCCCCCTCACCACCTGGAAAAACTCCGCTTGAAGAGAATTTGCAGACGCTAAGAGGGCAGCAAAGAAACCCTTCTTTGCTGACTGCACAGCCATGGCATAGACTCTTAAACTAGCTTTATGACGCAATTGGTCTGCTTCAGCGTGCAAACAGCACCACTGTCACTCTAACCGCCAACCTTCTCGCTTCAGCTGCCGCAGATCCTCAGTAAACTGAAGATCAATGCTGAAGGAGCAGATGTCTCAGAGCCATTCAGTTGATGACCTTGGTCAGTAAGGTGTTCCATAAAGCTACGAGGTCATCGAGTAATCGGTCATCAAGATCAGAGGGAAATTCCCCAAGAGCATTCTGGAATCTCTCTGGTTCCATCAGTCACCGGGGGGTGGACCAACTGAACTGGTTCCACAACTCTCCGGGGGCAGACATGCCGGGAAACAGGTCTGCAGTAAGTAATGATCTGTTCATGACAAGGGCACTGCTGATATCTCCCTCACCAACAGATCCCCCACCTTAAGGCCAGTGTAAAAAATCAGGTCCTGTTGATTGAATCTCAGTCCCACAACCTGCACCATCTCTTCTCAACTTTCACTTCCCTTCTGAAACCTCCCTGTCATCCTCCCACATCTGTCCTCTCTGCACAGGATCTTCTCTCCTTTTTCAAGAACAAGATTGATAAAAATCACTTTGACATTAAATTCAACCGCCCCCGTCTTCCCTGCTCTCCCCCTGATACCTTCCTTCTATCTTCCTTCTCTTTAGCTTCCCTTGATGAATCTCATGGCTTCCAGTATCACCTGTATGCCGAGTGATGACACTCAAACTCTATCTCTTCCCCACCCCTGCACTCTCCCCCTCCATCACCTCTATTATTGCAGACTGTCTCTCTGACGTCTCCGCTTGGATGTCTTGCTGCCCACTCAAGCTTAAATGGTCAAGACTGAACTCCTCATCTTTCCCCCCAAACATTCCCTTCCCTCTCAGAGCACATTCACACATACATTAAATCAGTGCTTTTTTCTTTCCCCTGCATATTAGAACGATGTGAGAAAGACTCCATGCGCTTATTTAGCTGTTCTCCCACTTGTTTTTCAAGCGCATTGAGGGGCAGCCAAAGCTACCTTTACAAGCGCGCATTTGAAATGACCTGCATAAATCCTCCTGTCAGAATGTCGGTGTCATGTCAGTTACACAGCGCCTCACTTCCCCGACTCTCGGCTCTGCTCCTCTCCCCTCTCCAGGAGCCTAGAGCTGGGGAAGCGAGGTGCTCTGTAACTGACATGATACGGACTAGGCTAGTCCGTATCATGTCAGTTACAAAGCACCTCACTTCCTCGGCTCTCAGCTCAGCTCCTCTCCCCTCTCCGGGAGCCAGGGAAATGGGGCGCTGTGTAGTGAAAATGCTGCTTCCTAAATGCAGTCAATTTCAAAATGCGCTTAAATAAACCCATATATGAATAGTGCATGGGTTTATTTAAGTGCATTTTGAAAATGACTGCATTTAGGAAAAGCAGCATTTATGTATGTGTGAATGCGCTCTCAGTTTCCATTTAGGATGTCACCCTCAAACCTGTTCTGCAGGTATGTAGCCTGGGAGTCATCCTTGATTCCTCTCTCTCCTCAGATCTGGGCTGTTGCCAAGTCCTGTCACTTTGCTCTGCATAATATTGCAAAAATCCATCCTTCCCTTATTGCTTCCACTGCCCAAACCCTTGTCTATGCTTTAGTCATCTTTAGGGATAGGCGAACAGAACCGAGTTCGGAAATTCAGTTCGGAAATTCGGTTCAGTTCGGAAGTTCGGTTCAGTGACCGGACTATTCGAATTCGGTCCGAACTCCGAACTTCCGAACAAAGTTCGGAAATTCAAACCCCATTGAACTAAATGAAATATTATCTTCTAGGGATGGGCGAACAGAGCCGAGTTCAGAAATTCGGTTCAATTCGAAAATCGAGTTCAGTTTGGAAGTTCGGTTCGGTCGACCGAACTGGTTGAGTTCGGTCCGAACTCCGAACTTCCGAACCGCGTTCGCCCATCCCTAGTCATCTTTCACCTTGACTACTGCAACTTCCTCCTTACTGGTAGGGATGTGCGAATGCGGTTCAGATGTTCGGAGTTCAGACCGAACTCGGTCTGTTTGGACATCTGAACCGAACGTCTGAACCGAACTCGAAATCGGCTGAACCATTCGGTCATGTTGGAAGAGTTCGGATGAGTTTGGGGGTTGGAAAAACGTGACTTCAGGTGGGAAAAATATGACTCGAAAGGGGAGGCAGCTGAAGAGCAGACTTCCTGGCACTAGGGGTGGAGACCAGGGGTTGTTTCAGGGCCAAATGATACCGATACCAAAAAAATCTTCGAATTCGGTATTGGTATCAGTATCGATAGCGCTATTTTCGAATGTTTGGCCAAGTTCGGTCGAACCGAACTCCGTCGAACCGAACAACGGAACCTGAACTCAGGTTTCGAACCGAATGACCGAACGTCCGAACATCCAAACCGCATTCTGTTCGCACATCCCTACTT
This sequence comes from Sphenodon punctatus, assembly GCA_003113815.1. NCBI lineage: Eukaryota > Metazoa > Chordata > Lepidosauria > Sphenodontia > Sphenodontidae > Sphenodon > Sphenodon punctatus. The sequence continues at coordinate 97,931 of QEPC01004714.1, forward strand.
ACTGGTCTTCCCTACTCTGATCTCACTTCTCTCATTTCCTTTCAGTGCTATGCTACCAAAGTCATCCACCTTGCCCATTGCTTTGACAATGTTCAGCCCCTCCTCTCTGTCCTATGCTGGCTCCCTCTGCCTGAACTTATTTAGCACAAGTTCCTTTTCTTCACCTTCAAGGCTCTTCATGGCCTTGCTCCCCCAATCTCACCACACTTATTTCCTGCTACATTCCTGCCCAAGCTCCTCCTCTGCCCCCATGCTTGCCTGCTCACTATTCCCTTGCTGCTCAAAACTTATTTGTCTCTTCTCCCTTGCTGCCCCTCCACCACCACCCTGCATGTTTGGAATTCCTTTCCTTGATACATTCATTCTGCTTCCTCCCTCCCAAACTTCAAACCCCCCATAAAACCTACTTTTTCTGTCAGGCTTTCCCTTGCTCATCACAAGGAGGAAATTGCCTTCTCTTCCCTGTAACTAAGTTAACCAATGCACCTGCAACTTCTCAACTTATACTTGTCTCTCACTACATTCACCCCTCCCTTGCCTTTCTTAGGGCATTTTCAGAGAAGATACTCTTCACCCACTACCCACCACTATACATGTTGCAGGACTGCAGTGTTGCCCTATGGGTGCCCTATAACATATATAGTAGGCGGAGAGTGTTGTTATTATTAATTTTTATTATTATTAGCAAGCATTTATATAGCACAAGCAATGCACCTGGTGCTTTTCAAAGTAATGGAATAGACACGGTCCTTGCTCTAGGACTTATAATCTGAGAGATGGGGTGGGGGGAAGATGAACAAAGGGGAACAGAGGGAGAGACAAGGAGTGTAACATTCACGAATTTGCGAGGTCCCAGGTGCACGCCCTTGGCTTGGTTACATTAAGAATGATGGCTGGCTGGTTTGTGCAGTGAGGATATGAGTACACAGACCTCAGGTAACAGATTGTACTGGATGGAAGGTATCAGCAGGAGTTAGGTGAGGGGAGCGAGGAGTTGCGAAGGGCAGAGAGAAACAGGTGGGTCTTGGGGAGGGATTTGAAGGTACAAAGGGAGGGGGCGAGGAGGATGTGGGCAGGGAGGGAGTTCCAGGCATGGGTGGCAGCTAGGGAGAAGGGACGAAGGCAGTTAGGGGAGCAAGGGAGGTGTGGGAGGGCGAGAGAGGGGAAAGAGGAGGAGCAGAGTTCACAGACTGGAGTACGGAGGGAAATTAGCGCAGCGAGGTAGGGGGGAACAAGGTTGTGAAGAGCTTTATTGGTGAAGACTCAGAGCTTGTGCAGGATTCATTCAGGAAGGGGGAGCCAGTGAAGAGAGAAGAGGAGGAGCTGCATGTGGTTATTAATTATTATTATTATTACAAGCATTTGTATAGCACCAGCAGTAGGGGTGGGAAACCGGTAGAATCCGGTATCCGATAATGCCAGTATC
>QEPC01004714.1:100108-111900 GCA_003113815.1 Sphenodon punctatus
GGGAGGGGGAGGGAATTAATTTATTTCATTGGTTTTAATGGGGACACAGCGCCCCATTGAAACCAATGAAATAAAACCGGTACCGGTATACCGGATTTAATCCGGGAATCCGGTTTTCGTAGAACCGGTAACCGGTAAATCCGGTAACCGGTAATGGGCCCGGGGTCCCACCACTAACCAGCAGTGTACCTGGCACTTTACATAGCAATGAGATAGACGCGGTCCCTGCCTACGGCTTACAATCTAATAGACTAGGAGGGGGGAGACAGGGATAGGGGACATATGGAAAGACAAGGGATAAAAACATTCAAGTGGATGCTGAGTCTCAGGTGCACGTGCTTGGTTTGATTGCAGTTAGGCAGACAGTGAGTGTTGAGAGGGGAGTACTAGTGGGCATCGGGGAAGGCAGCGAGGAAGAGGTGGGCTTTGAGGAGGGATTTGAAGGAATGGAGGGAGGGGGCAAGGCGGATGTGGTCAGGGAGGGAGTTCCAGGCATGGGGGCCAGCAAGGGAGAAGGGACGAAGGCAGTTAGGGGAGCAGGGGAGATGAGGGAGAGCTAGGGAGGTGACAGAGGAGGAATGGAGAGTGCGTGCAGGAGTGTGTGGGCAAGGTGGATGACCCTGGCAGCAGAGTTTGGGATGGAGATAAGGGGAGAAAGGTGAGAGCGGGGGAGACCAGTGAGAAGGAGGTTACAGTAATCGAGGTGAGAGAAGACCACAGAGTCTTCCAGAGTTTTGGCAGAGGAGACTGAGAGAAAAGGATGAATCCTAGCATTGTTATGGAGGGAGAAGCGACAGGATTTGGCAACAGAGCTGATGTAGGGTTTAAAAGAAAGGTGTGAGTCAAAGATGAAGTCTAAGCTATGGGCTCGGGGGATGGGAAGGATGGTGACCCCCTTCAATAAGGATCAACAGGGAGGAGGGAGAGGAAGGATGAGGGGGAAAGATAAGGAGTTCAGTTTTAGCCATTTTTATTTTATATTTATTTCAAGATTTATATCCCGCTCCCTCCAGCCCTACGGCAGCTCGGGGCAGCTTACAAAATATTTAAAACAATATATAAAAACAATACATCAAGGGATTACTAAAACAATAAAAACAACAACAAAGAGGTAAAAAACACTGGTAAAAAACCCACCCTTATTTCCCCCCCGCCCCCAAAGGTCCGGACGAACAACCGGATCTTACAGGCCTGATGAAAGACCAACAGGCTGGGAGCCAGTCGAGCTTCCTCTGGGAGGGAGTTCCACAGCCATGGTGCGACCACCGAGAACACCCTCTCCATCCTGGGCCCCCGGTTCACCCAGGGGACCTCCAAGAAGGCACCCCCGACAGACCACAGAGGTCGCCCCATGGCCCAAAGAGTGAGGTTGTCAGATAGAAGGGTCCTAGACCGTGTAGGGCTTCAAAAACAGCACCTTGAGTCAGGCCAGGAACACTTTAGGCAGCCAGTGCAGAGCCCAGAGCACTGGTGTAATATGCTCCCTACGGCCCATCCCCATCAGGAGACAGGCCGCCGCATTCTGCACCATCTGCAGCTTCTGAATTGTCACCAAGGACAGGCCCACATAGAGCGCGTTGCGCTAATCCAGCCTTGAGGTGATGAATGCATGGATGAGGGTGGCCAGGTCAGAGCTTGAAACATATGACCAGATCCTCCGCACAAGATGTAATTGGCAAAAGGCTCCCTTTGCCACCACTGCCACCTGGCAATCCAGGCAGAGGCCAGGGTCTAACAGAACCCCCAAACTGTGCACCTGTGGGGCCAGCGGAGGGCGGATCCCCTCCACAAGGGGAGCCATCACCTCTGTTGCCCTACCCACCAACATCACCTCCATCTTATCAGGATTCAGCTTCAGTCTGCTCTGCCTCATCCAGTCACTCACTGCTAGCAAGCACTTGGAAAGCACCGAGAATGCAGGACCTGGGTTCGTTGAAAAAGAGAGGTATAGCTGGGTTTCATCAGCATACTGGTGGCAATGTACACCAAACCGTCTTACGACCTCACTCAGGGGTTGCATATAGATGTTAAATAAAAGTGGAGACAGAATCGAACCTTGTGGTTCACCACAAACAAGATCCCAGGGACCACATGTTTCTTCCCCAAGCACCACCTGCTGGCTTCTCCCTGAGAGGAACGTGTGGAGCCATCTTAAGACAGTCCCGTCCACCACCCTCAGGGTCCGCAACTGTCTCAGAATCAACCCATGTTCCACCGTATCAAACGCTGCCGAGAGATCTAATAGGACCAGAAGTGTTGAATGTCCTAAATCTATCTCTCAGTGGAGGTCGTCCACAAAGGCCACCAATGCAGTCTCAGTGCCATATCCTGGACAAAAACCTGATTGAAAAGGGTCCAAAAAACCAATGCTATTCAGATGGCCCTGGAGCTGTTGGGCCACCACCCGTTCAATACCCTTCCCTAAAAGGGGAAGGTTAGAGACAGGTCAGTAAGGGAATCAACATCCAATGATGGTTTTTTGAGCAGGGGCTGTACCACCGCCTCCTTGAGGCAGTACATCACCCTGCCCTCCCACCAGCACTGGTCCCAAAGTCTCCCTGGAGACTTTCACCAACCAGGATGGGCATGGATCTAGCTCACAAAATGTTGAGTTTGAGCCTTGTCTGAAAATGTCCTTAGATTGCAAATCCTTTCGGGTAGCAACCTGTCAATATAGCCAGATGCTATATTAATAAATAAAATAAAACATAAAAAACAAAACAATAACAACAATATTTTTCAGTGGCGGTGGTGACATCCCTAAATTTAAGGGACAGTGAATCTCTCTCTCCCCCTCCCCCCCCCAATAGCATTTCCAGGAGGAAATTTTCTCCTTGTTTCAGTGCCCCCAGTTCCTGGGATAGTGGCCCGGAGAGGTCATTGGCAAACAGACCTGATGTGACAAATCCAAAGACTGGCCTATAACTGACTCAGTTTAATTGCCAATCTGGACTGTATGCTAGAATATAGTACATTTTATACACTTCCTGAGTTTTACCTTCCCAATCTCCCTTCCTCTTGTCTATCCCATATTTAGTCGTAAATAAAGCCAATTTTATTTTTCCCCCTGAATTTATTGGATTGTGACTTACAAGAGGTAGTTGGCATGAGCACTTCAGGGGAAAAAAATAAATGACAGGGTTGGTGAGAAAGGAGGCTTAAGAGACCTATGGGAAACTGAGAAAGGGTTCCTGAAAACTTCCCTAAAAGGTGGACTCACTAGTCAATAGCTGATGACAACTCATACCCATGATGCCCTTGTCATAGATAAAGGGACACTAGATAAGGTGTCCCTTTATCTATAAAACTACCCCTGCAAATACTCTAAACACTTCCTCTCTATTTTCATACATTTTAAGAGGACAATAGAGTTCTATTAACTGATGCAGGTCAAACTAGCTCAATGCAGTGGTGGTTAATGGTTATCAATAGGGGATATAATATGGCACAGACCCACCCAATATTCTTACCCTGTTAGCACCAGCAGAACAGCTATTGTTGGGGCTGACTTACAGTAGCCCTGCGGTGTCAGTGAGTCTGAAACAGGGAACAAAAGCCCGGCCATACTGATCAGTCAGGGAACTGCCTGAGGCTGACTTAGAGTAGCCCCAGGCTATACTTTACAGGCTTAGTGGAGGTTGGCTCCCTGCACCTGTACAGTGCCTCTTTGAAGTAGGGAGCTACAGGGAAGAGCAGGGAGAGCAAGGCAATAGGGAGCCTAGGGACCAAGTTGAACAGGGAATGTGGAACAGATGGGAAATTGCTGAATGAGAGTTAGAACCTCTCCAGACTCCAAGAGGTCTCCAGACTCCAAGTCGAATAACCCCACTAGAAATTTAATTCAACATATGCCATTGCTCCATTGGATTCAACATCTAAGGATCCAAAATCATAGGAAGAAAGTGTTTCAGCTACAGACTCTAGCAGAGAGCAGTACCATTTGAAATGAACCAGCAACAGATCTATGCATCTCGAGATAGCACTTCCTTGTAGCTATTGCTTATTCAGTTGTTAGATTACCACATGTCAGAACCTCTAGCTTGCTTCTGCAGAGAAAAGTGTTGCTTTAGACAGTGAAAATCAGTGGTGCTATTCCATTATGACAGAGTGACATGTTACTGTTTGGGGGATAAAGACAACAGTAGTTTGAAAAAGAAAATTTGCCTATCGATGTTTATGACTGAACGTTTATGAGGACACTGTCGAAAACAAACAAACAACACCATTCAGTCATTTGAAGCTTTTTTTGCTTTCACCACCAGGTGGATGATCAAAGAAGAGAGTGAATTTAACCAGGTAGTGGAATTCTCTAGAAGGTTGTTGGACATGTATATATTTGTATGATTGAATTCTGCACCAACCACAGCTGTACAGTCTTTTATTTTCTCTAGATAAAGCATTACTCTACACCCTCCGTACTGCGCTGCATTTCAGCTGAAAGATCCTCATGATTAGAAAAGCAGTTGAGATTGCTATTCTGGAATTTCTAAATTCAAGAAGTACGACAGCTGCCTTAATGATTTTGGAGGCCCCAGGCACAGTGTTGATTGAGGGTCTGTATGATGGGAAATAAATAGGGGGGGGGATTAGTAATTGTTGTGTCGAGAGTTTTATTGCCAATTAAAACATTGGCAGTTAGCCTATCTCAATCGACAGTTCTGACTTTGCCTGAGGAAGGACCCAGTGTGACCTGAGCGCTTGCATAATCTCACCAAAAGAAGGTGGTCCAATAAAAGATATCATCTGAACTACTTTGTCAAATCAAATCAAATTTATTCAGATTGGCCCATGCCACAGTCTGAAGAGTATACACAATGCAAATACAAAGTACAAAATACAATAAAACTACATATGCCCACACTGGGCAATATCCACAAACCTCCACCCACCAAATAATATAGAATAATAATTCCCCAAACCACATCCTCCAAATCCCCAAGACAGAGTACCACTACCTATAACCTCTGGTTTAACAAGAACAAGGCCTTATGTATAAGGTCAGCAATTTAAACCATGTTAATAAACCCACTAACCAAATGCAGGAACCCTACATTAACAATGTGCTGTTGTTGTTGTTATTGCAGGCCCAACTCTAGATCTGATGGCTTCAGTTTTGAAGGCAAAAATTGCCAAGTTACGTAAAATAGTTGCATCAGTTTTAGAAAGCAACCAACTCAGCTTCTCATGCAAGAAGAAATATTGAAGGCAGCCCAGACTGTATTGGGTAGGTACCTGTCCCTGAGATCTTCAATCCGTGAGCACTCAAGTACATAGTGGACTGTATCCTCGACTGCTCCACTCCCACAGGGACAGAACCTCTGTTCCTTGGGTGTACCATTTCTCCTGCACTCACACATAGCTGAAGACATCTGTTCCAACCTTAATCTAAATTGGGCTTTAACATGCACTCAACCTGAATCTAATTTAAAATATTTTTCCAACCAGGCTCTGTCTTTCAGAGATTATACAGAGGCGCTATCTGTGAAAAACAAATGTTAGCCATGTCATCTTGCCATGCAATATCAACTAATCTTTGTACAACCACAGTCCTTTCTGCTGAAGTAAACATCCTGTTGTCATTATTCATATAAGATCCCAGGCCTATCCTACTCAAGGTATTGTGAACAAATCTGAACCACGGTGACTGTTGGGAGTAAGCTCTACCACTATCCTCCCCCAAACCCCACATTTTGAAGAAACGAGAAGGGGGAGCTGACAATACTTTAAACCAATATCCTATCACTTTTATGAATATTGTTGATTTTAAATTCATCAAACCTGACTCTAGTGTCAGAAAGGCAGCTATAGTCAAAGATGGAAGGCCAAGAAAATTCCCAAGAAATTTATTCTGGGGTATGTTGATGTTATCATCTGCTGTCCATACCTCAGATTCATATAGGATTTGTGAGGTTACTTTTGCCCTAAAGACATGAAGGGTATCCATCACTGATTTTCTAGCATAAACACTATGGAATTCCATTGTGGCCATTGTTGTTTGAAAAGCTCTGGTCCTAGAGACTTGCACTTGTTTCTTCCAAAAAGCTGAGGCACATAGGGTCTTTTTACGCAGATGGAGGTGAGTGGGGGGGATGGGTGTTTTGGCACGGTGTGTGTGTGTCTGCATTGCACACACCCACCTCCATTCATGGAGCCTCCTCCAGTTTTCTGGATGGCTCCGTGGGTGGAGGTGGGTATGCGATGGGTGGAGGTGGGTATTGCGCGGAAGCATGCACGCACCCCCATCCATCCCGCTTGGTGTTCACATGGGTGAACACGGAGAGGACACCCTGTCTTGAAATTGTTTGTTCTTTTGGATCAGTACAGTGAAAGCTCAAACAATATGGTGCCAAAAAATAAAAGTACACAATATTAAAAATATACAAAGCATCTCACATCCCTTTCTGCAAGCCAGAGAACCCCAAGAAGAGCTGCGGGACGATCCCCAGGTGAGCCCCAGGTTCTGCTGCGTCCACTCAACACATCTGCGGAGTGGCCAGCAGTGAAGTTCTTTCAAAGTTGGGACCCCAGCTGCTGTCTCTTATAGTATTCTGGTGTTACACACTCACTTCTACAAATCCTGCACATGTGACCAATTCCAACTAGTGCAGCTGCATCTTTTCTGCCTGCGTCATTCTCAACTTCCCAATTAAGCACACTACTGATAAGGGTTTCCCATAAAATTTAGTTACTTGGCCTTGACATTCTGAACAACAACTTATACAATACAAGATAGTTGCCAAAGACGCTTACATAAGATACATTCAGTGCATGAAATGAGTTGCCAGTTCTCAATTTTTACATTACATATATGTTTTTACACATATGTCAATCAAGATGGATTCTACAGCATATACAGGCCAAAATAAGATATATAAATGCTCACTAATCTGGCTCCACAGGTGCACAAAGGTCTTCTTGCAATCTTTTCACTATGCACCCATCCCCCCACCCACTGCCGGCCATGTACACGGATGCCCCCCCCCCGCCGCACACCCTCCCAAACACCGAGCGGGGGGACGGAGGGGGGCGTCCACGTGAAAGCGGTCATACTGAAAGCCCTAGGTATCTATAATCTCTTGCTTCCTGGAGCACATCATCATTTATATGCCAAGAAAAATGATTGGCCCGACCCCAAATCATAATTTTTGACTTATTATGGTTTATAACCAGATTATTTTTATTGCGTAGTTGGGAAAACCTAGTCAAGGCTTTTTGAAGCCCTATTGGGGTTTGGGCAATGATAATAGCATCATCTACGAAGAATAGTACCCCTACAGGGGTGTTCAGCAGATGCGGAGAATGAAAATCAGGACTACGCATCCCCGCTATAATATCATTAATATATAAATTAAATAAAGTTGGTGCCAGAACACAACCCTGACATACACTTTTCCTTTTGGAAACTTTTTCAGTCAGTTCTCCTCTTAAACCATACTGTACCTGTACCCAGGTATTCTGATATAAAGCTGATATAAGATTCAACAGCAGGGGGTCTAAACACAACCTACACAATTTAATCCAGAGAAGACCTCTGTCCACTGTGTCAAATGCTGCCCTTAAATCAATATAAGCAACATATAAGGCACCCCTCATGGCTGTAGTATATCTATGGCGGAGATACTGAAAAGTAAACAGATGATTGATGGTGGAATGACCATCTCAAAGCCCTGCCTGAGCCTCAGAAAGGATATTAGCAACTATTATCCAGTTGGCCAAATGCCCTAATAAATGTCTCCCCAAAATTTTACCTGAAATATTTAGTAAACTAATAGGGCGGTAGGATTCAGGAAACTACTTTGTCTCCATTTCTTACATTTGGAACCAAGAGCAGCATACTTTTAATTTGACTAACATAGCATGATTAGATTTTGGGACAGTGAAGCTGTGAATTGTATTTGAATTTTTGCTGTGTTTGCATGCTCAGGCTCGCTTTATTTTGCACCCCTGATTGTTGGAGTCCTGTGCAGAGGCACTTGTTGCACAGGCCCAGCTCTGACACGGTCTGATGGAAGTTGGTGGCCCTTCAAACTAGGGACCTGGGCCCCTTGGGTCCAAGCCTTAAGATGACACTGCAGCTACTTCTGCAGTTTATAGCCAACCTGTGAAACTAGACCTGAGGCAAGGGGTTAAGAAATGGATTGGAACATCCACCAGATTGAATGGAATGAAGATCCTCCTAGGGATGGCCAAAGTGAAAGGAGAAGCCTAGGCTGAGGATCATGTGATGTTCTTGATTTCCAATTACCAGAAAAGCAGAAAGGAGTAAGTGAGGACTTGAACTCAAGGCTTGTGTTCTGTACTGAAGAGGAGGTAGGGAAAAATAAATATTTAACATTGGAGCAGCATGAAGTCTTGAATTGCTGCTATTTTTTCCGAGTTATAAGCTGCTGGTATCCATCCAGAGAACACAGTGACCAGAAGATCAAGAGTATAAATGCTCAGTTAAGAGTCTCTAGTGGGCAATTAAAGTACAAGCACTCACTCTCAAATACTGTGCATGTTACAATATGAAAAGGTTGAGCCCCCGCAACAAAACAAAAGGTGATTAGATCTAAGTTACAATTGCAATAGGCTTGGGAACAGACCAGCTACAATACCAGACAATGAGTGTATACAAGAATAGCAACATGTTTAATTTTTAACGAGCTGGGTTTTCATGTTAAGACAGAGTTTTTTTGCAGTTTACAGTTCCAAGAATACCTTTTAGAGCTATATCAAGAAGATGGCTAATTTCCTTCTAATGAAGGTGTATGTGTGTGTGAAATACCAGCTATCCCTGTAAACTGTAACTGTAGTAAGGCATGGTTCCTGAGAGGTAGGTAGGTGTCTGCAGGATCAGTCCATCAAGACAAGGCCTAAAGGAATCTTTACCACAGTAACCTTATTATAGAGGCATGGGAGCGGCTCTATAGTTAAGGTGAGGAGCAAGCTGTGTTAATACCTTGAAAATTCAATTGCTTCTGAATTTGAGATGGTGACTTCTATTAGTTTTTAATTTGGCCTGGAGGGTCCTTTGGGTATGGGGGTGGGGGTGGGGGATTGTGTCCAAGTTTTAAACAAATCGGTTGGGAAACAAGAAAGCTGCAGTCATTTAAACATAACAGGAAAAGGCTTTTCCCTCCACTTGACAGCTTTTGATTCAGCAAGTGTTTTGTTGTGGTGGTTATGTCATAGTATGCACAGGAAAGTGATAGAAAATGGAGTTGTTGGGTGCTGCGTCCACTTTTCTTTTTGGTTTGGGGTGGGAAGAACTGATCCGTTTGAGGAGGGGGTGGGGGTTGGCTTTTAGGATGCTGCTCTGTGGCAGAGGGGCGCAGGGGGTTTGTGGGTAGGGGGAGGTGGGGTGGAATTGGGATGGAGGTAGGGCAACCCCCCTCGGTGTGAGAGAGGGGGTGAGTCCAAGGGGTGGTGGTAAATTACCCTCCTGTGGCAGAGGAGGGTCAGGGGGTTGGGAGGCAGGGGGAGGGGGGCAGGCTTTGCCTCCTGGTGAGACAGGGGGGCATCACCTGAATGATAGGGTGGGGGGACTCCCTGTGAGAGAGGGATACCCAGGGAGAGGGGTTAGGGATGGGGGAGGGAGCAGGGATGGATATTTTGGGAAAGAAGATGGGGGAGGGGGGGGATCTCCCTCGCAGCCTGGGCGGGACAGCCAGGGAGGGGGGACTGGGGGGCAGTGGGGGGGTAGGCATGGCTATTGGGGTCATGACAGGCCAGGGGAGATATGGTCTCAGGGGGAGGGGAGTGGGAGTGGTGAGGCGGGATAGATGCTTAGTGCACGTTCCACTTACTCTTCCCCCGGCAGGAGAGCAGGTGGAACTTGGTCAGGGGGCCCTCAACCCGGTTTAGTTGATGTTAAGTGCAAGGTCAGTGGCAAATAAGGAAACAACGGTCCAGGAGGTAGTCCTGGACTATGCCGCCAATCTCGCGTGTATCATGGAAACCTGGCTGGACAATGAATCGGGGCCTATTCTGGCTGATCTTGTTCCAGCCGGGTATTCCGTGTAGCACCAGCCGCGGTTGGAGGGACTGGGGGGGGGCAGTGTAGCTATGATTTTTAAAGAGGGTTGGTCTGTAAAGAGGTATCCAGTGTGATCCATGGTAGGCATTGAAGGTCTTCACCTTATGTTTGATTTGACGGGGGACAGTTTGGGAGTGCTGCTGGTATACCGTGCACCTACCAGTATGGCGGCCTCCCTGCATGCTCTGGTGGAGGCTGTATCAGAGGTGGTGTTGTGGTCCTCAAAGACGATAGTCTTGGAGGACCTCAACATTCATGCTGACGCAGTTCTCGGGGGAGCCGAGCATGAGTTTATGGCCACCATGGCAACCATGGGCCTGTCTCAGAGGGTCAACGGCCTGACACATCTTGGAGGACATACCTTGGACCTCATGTTTTGCACTGGCCTTGAGGTGAGTGCTCCATTAATGGGGGAGATATCAGCTATACCCTTGTCATGGATGGATCATTACCTCCTGCAGACCTCTCTTCTAGTACATGTCTGCCCCCAGAAGGGTGTGGAGCCTATTAGAATGGTCCGCCCCCCGAAGCTGTTGGACCCAGTGCAGTTTCTGGGCTCTGTGGGAGAGTTACCCTGTGACCTTGACAACCATCTCATCGATGTCCTTGTCAAGCTATGGAACATCTTGCTGATGGAGGCCATCGATCGAATGGTTCCCAGGCATCCGTTGCCCAGGCGGAGGCTCCACAGACCTCCTTGGTTTTCTGAAGAGGTGCAGCTGCTGAAGCAAAAGGGGCGATGGTTGGAGCGACGGTGGCATCATTCTCAGACTGAAGCTGATCGATTGTGACATAGAGCTAGTTTATGAACCTATGCCATGGTTATGCGGGCAGAAAGGAGGGAGTTCTTTGTTGCCCTCATAGCATCCACAAAATCCCGTCTGGAGGAGCTGTTCTGGGTTGTGCGGGGGCTGGTCAGTCCGGCCTCCCTCAACCCTGGGGATGAGTCATCATCAGCCTGCTGTGACCTTTTTGTGGATTATTTTGTGGAGAAAATAACTCGTATTCACCAAGACCTCGATGCCGCACTTAATACAGTGGAGGATGTAGAGGTTGTAGAAATCCTGGCCTGTCCAATTTTGTGGGATCACTTTTAGTTGGTGACACCCGCTGATGTGGTGGATGTGCTTGGGGCTGTTCGAGCCACCTCTTGTGAATTAGATCCATGCCTGTCCTGGCTGGTAAAGAACTGCCGGGAGACAATGGGGCCATTGCTGGCTGGGGTGGTCAATGCCTCCCTACGGGAGGGCAGAGTGCTGGGCTACCTCAAGGAGGTGGTGGTGAGGCCTCTACTCAAGAAACCATCGCTTGACGCTGACTCCCCTGCCAGCTATCAGCCTGTCTCTAACCTTCCCTAACCTTTTTAGGGAAGGTTATTGAACGGGTAGTGGCTCGGCAGCTTCAGGGGCATCTTGACCGCATTGGTTATCTTGATCCTTCTCAGTCTGGCTTTTGTCTGGCTCATGGCACTGAGACAGCACTTGTGACTTTGGTGGATGATCTCCGCCATGAAAAGGATTGGGGTTGATCGACCCTGTTGGTCCTGTTAGAGCTTTCAGCAGCATTTGATACCGTTGACCATGAGATGTTGGTGACGCGCCTGCGGGACAGTGCGGGGGTGGTCAGGATCATTCTTGAATGGTTCCGCTACTGGTATCCGATACTGCCCGGTATTGGGTGTACCAGCAGTATCAGATTAAACCTGGTAATCTGGGTAAATTACCGGATTCCCCCTGTACCGGATTTTTTTACATTGCGGCCATTCAAATGAATG
>QEPC01004714.1:112919-124881 GCA_003113815.1 Sphenodon punctatus
CAAATGAACCCCCAATACCACCTTTCTCCCCCATTGGCCCCCAGGCCCGTCTCCCCATTAACCCTCAAACACTCCTTCCCCTTTCACCCCAGACCCCACACTTGATTCTCCCATTATTCCCTAAATACCCCTTTCCTCCCTTTTCACCCCAAACACCCTTCCCCACTCATCCCAAGCCTCTCACATACTCCTCTCTCCCCATTCACCTTCAACCACTTTCAGCCTCAATCCTCCCCCACCTCCAGTCACACACCCTCCCTCCCCCACTGACCTCCAGTCCCTCATATTCCTCTACCACTTTCCCCCAGCCCTCCACATTCTTGTCCCCCCATTAGCCTCCAAATACCACCTTCCTCACCCATTTTAGAGGGTTGGGTAAATGGGGGAACAGGGTGTTTGGGGTTAATGAAGGGAGGGAGGGATGTGGGCAACTGGGGAAACTGTTGGGGGCCTTTCTTTTGGAGTCTTCAGTCTAGAGATTTTGACTTAAAACCCAGACATGTGGCAACCAGGGGCATAATGAGGCAGGACTGGGGCCCCTGCCACTGACATACCACCCCTGCCCCCCCCCCATAGGGAGAACTGTGGGCAACTGGAGAGACTACATTGTCTATACACATTCTGCATCCATCGAAAATCGAGTTCGGCTTGAAAGTTTGGTTCAGTCAACCGAACTATTCGAGTTTGGTCAAATTCCGAACTTCCAAACAGAGTTCGTATATTCAAATCCAGGTTTTTTGGCCTTCTGAACTAGTTCGGATTCGACCGAACAGTTCGGTCTATTCAAGGTTGGTTCAAAAATTCAGTTCAGTGAACCAAGCCATTCAAGTTTGGTCCGAACTCCGAACTTCTGAACCGCATTCGCACATCCCTACAATTTGTGTGTTCCTGCTGGAGACGTGGCCAACATTGTGTCTAATGATATTGCGTGTCACGTTAGCAGGTACAACACTGGGAATGAGTCGACAGCTCTTGTTGCCACTGAGATCAGGTGGTGAGCAAAACACTGATTTTCCCCAAGATGGGCTGTGTGTCTAAGCAGCGCCACATGGTAAACACAGGGCCAAACCGGTGTTCATATTGTTGAGGAATAATTTATACTTACACTGTTGGTGAAATCTGTCAGAGTCTTTATTGATCTCAAAGCGCTGAGAGAGCAACACTGTCTCCATGCAAGGAAACAGGCTGGTCTGTCTCCTCCCAGGATACATACGTTTTTATAGGTTATTATACAGGCAAAAGATACATGCTTGTCAATCAAAGAGCAACGTAATACAATGATGGAAAGTTACACACAATGTTTACATATTTGGGCTGGTTCTTCTCAAAACTATATGAGCCAGACTGTTTATAATATAAGGTGCCTAAACAAATCTATTTACCTTGCACAGCTGCAAGGCCAGTCTATGCTATCTGCTGTGGGAAAGAGCAAAAACGCGTCCCACTGTCTCAATGCTTAGCATACATGAAGCAGTTTTCGAGGCCTTGTTATGAGAAACAGAATCCAAACTGATCTCATGATTATTTCTATCTAACAGGCGAAAAGCTCACTTCTATTAGGGCTGAGTGAGTAGTACCCAGCATTCATCTGTCTTCCATTTTGTGTTACCTTCCTTTGGCTATTGTAATTTAATTCCATAGGATATAATATAAATTTTCCTCCAGAATATCAAGGTCAAAACACACATTCAGACATCTGTTGATGTTATGTCTAAAGACACCCACAGTCTTCTCCAAAACCCTCTTGAGGCAGTGCTTTCCCCTGGCTCCTGCCTCTGGTAGAAACGTCCTTTCAAACTGCCCAGCTTGGTCTTTATATGACTCTGGGGTTGGCCTAACCACGTCTTAGCCCAGCTGGCCCCAGTTAGCCACTCAGGCTCCCAGTTTCCAGAAGCCAGCACCAGTGACTTTTGCCCTTCTTTATATTGGTGCCTGTACCCCTGGTAGTGCCTGCTAGGGTGCAAGCCTATAGCTGCCAGACCTCCACCAAAAATTATGATATGTCACGTAAGGCAACAGTGCCAAGTGAAATGGTAGAAGAGAAGGGAATCAAATTATTATCCTGGAATGTCACAGGTTGTAAACATAGGGTAAGGGATTTAGATTGGGTGAAATTCCTGATGGAGTTCGATGTTATTTTCTTACAGGAAACCTGGTTATCACAAGGTCAGAGTGTGCAGATACAGGGGTTCAACAGTTATTGTCATGGGGCGACAAAACATAGTAAGAAGGGTAGGCCATCGGGTGGCCTGACAGTTATGATTTGGGAAGGTCATAAGGGCACCCTCGTAGAGGAGATAGTAAGTGATGCAGACTATCAATTGCTTAGATGAGAAATTGATCCTGGGTGCAGTTTTTTACTCTTGAACGTTTCCGTACTGCCCATGCAATCCAGTTATTTTGACCCAGATATTTGGAATAAGCTGAAGGATGCGATAAACTGGATGCTGGAGGAATTTCCTAGAGCAACTCCAGTCATTGCAGGTGACTGGAATGCAATGGTTGGTGACGATAGCACCCTCGATCTTGACCAAAGCATAACGTTGCTAGACTTGTATCCCAAAAGGAGATTGAGTGATCTAATATTAAACGAGCAAGGAAGGTGGATGTTAGAAGTAGTTGCAGCTAGTGGACTGCTTATTCTGAATGGGAGGGGGGAGGATGCCTCAGGAGGGGACTTCACCTTTATTAATTGTAATGGGAGGAGTGTAGTGGGTTTCTTCCTGACTGATTATAGCCACTATGAATACTTTACCAATTTCCAGGTACTAATCCGACCAGAAAGTGATCACATGCTGCTGCTGGCAGTAATTCATTAGGACGAGGATTGGTGGAGACGGGAGAATGAGGACAAGCCTTGCGACCCCAGGTGGATTAGTTAGATGACGGAGGAAATGGAGCACTCAAGTGGCTATGGAAACTTGGTGCTTGCTCCACAGAGACGATATGATTAATCTCTA
The DNA here is from genome assembly GCA_003113815.1 of Sphenodon punctatus. Lineage (NCBI taxonomy): Eukaryota > Metazoa > Chordata > Lepidosauria > Sphenodontia > Sphenodontidae > Sphenodon > Sphenodon punctatus. The sequence continues at coordinate 115,880 of QEPC01004714.1, forward strand.
GCAGGAAATGCTCATAGAGGTGCGAGAAGACACTCAGCCCTACTGTAAGAATTATAAGTTAATTGTAGACGGCCTGGGGCTACAAGCATTGTAAAGGCAGACTAAAGTAAGAGATCATGCCCCAGATAGTTGGTACGATGTAGAATGTAAGCAGGGGAAACAGGTCCAAGCACGAGCTAGATGCCGATGGCTGAGGTCTTTTTCAGTGGTTCATAGACAGGAATATCTTAGATTGCGAATTCAGTATGACACACTAATAAAGACCAAGAAAATCTTATACAGTCAGAGAATATGGGCCAAACTTAATGTCACAGCCAAAATTAAGGACTCAAAACAGTTCTGGCAAATTATAAAAGCAGGCCTGACATCTGGGGAGAAGCCACGTCCAGTAATGTTGCCAGAGACAGATTGGTTAGCTCACTTCAGGCAGCTCTATACAGTGGGAGCACAGTGCGATGGAGTGGGGCAGGGAGGTCGCACTAGGCGGACCAGAATAAGGAAGTGGGAGAATTTAATATGGAAGTAACAGAAGAGCAAGTAGCAGGTTATATCAGAGCCCTCGGGATGAATAAGGCACCAGGGAAGGACTGGATAACAGCAGAGGCTCTGCAACTGTGTCCCTCCTGGTGGTCTCCATGGCTTGCCAAATATTTCACCTGGCTTAATAAGACTGGTAATATCTCACAGGAGTGGGGGGAATCCATAATAGTTCCCATCTTCAAAAAGGGAGATCAGAGGGATCCAGGGTGCTATAGGCCCGTTAGCCTGATCCCAGTGTTGGGCAAGATCTATGCAAGAGTTCTGTTAGAACAGCTAGAGTCCTGGGTGGCAAAAGGAAGAATTGTCCCGGAAGAGCAGTATGGGTTCAAAAAGGGGTGCTCTGTTATGGATAACTGTTACGTTTTATCTCACTTAATTATGAAATATACCTGGATAAGACCTGGACGCATATTCCTGGCATTCATGGATTTACGCCAGGCATTCGACTCGGTGCCAAGGGAGAAGCTATGGGTAAAGCTGCACTCTCTAGGCATAAATGCGGATCTATTAGCCCGGATAATCCAGTTATATGACTGGAATAGGGCATGGGTGAGGGTATCTCCACAAGTAGTCTCAGATAAATTTATACCATCCAATAGGGGGGTACAGCAGGGCTGCGTGCTTGTGCCCACGCTATTTAGCATTTACTTGGCTGATCTCATTGTGAATTTATTGACGGTTGAGGGCCATCCCCCCAAGCTTATCTATCGAGCAGTTATGGCCCTTATGTATGTGGACGATGTTGTCATAATGTCCCAGACGAGGAAGGGGCTGGAGGTGCAACTTAAGCAGTTTGATAGCTATTGTAGGGAGAAGGGAATTGAGGTCAATTACAAAAAGTCCCAGATTATGGTATTAGGCAGAAATTTCAAGCAACATGGTTGGAGAATAGGAAAAGAGGAGCTGTTTCAGGTGGACAGCTCTGTCTATTTAGGGATGTGCTTCTCCTCCCATTCCAATTGGGACCGACATGTGGGATACCTGACCCTGAAGGCAAAAATGGGGGCAAAAGGCATCTTAGGCCTGGCAAACAAGTCTAGGGCTATCCCCCTATCTCAAATTCTGGAGTTTTTTTCTGCAAAAGTTCTAAGCATACTCACGTATGGGGCTGAAGTCTTTTTATTAGGGATGTGGAATCAGAGGCTGGAGATTGTTCAAAATAAATTCTTGCGAGGCCTTTTGGGAGTTCCCCAGGCAGTACCAGGGGTGGTCGTGAGGGCCGAGAGGGGGGTGGCTCCAGTAGCAAGTGTGATAAGTCAAAAGAAATTGTTCTACTGGGCCAAATTATGTGCCTGTCCGGAATCAAGTTTAACCTCCCTGTGCTTGCAGGAGGAACTGAAGCAAGTGTATTTGCCCACATACCCATGGATAAAGGAGGTCATCGGGCAGCTGCAGGGTCTAGGCCTCACTCCCGAATTCTTGTTGGGGAAACCTCTCGGGTAGCAGAAATCAATTATAAGGGCTGCTTTGAGGGATGTAGCAATCCAGAGGATGCTGCTAAGATAGCGGAGTGGAAGGTAGCACCGCATTTTCAGTACATAAAATGGTCGCATTTCAATGAGAAATACCTGGACAGTATCAGTAAACGAGAGTTGCGCAGGACATACACTCTTCTTCATATGCAGTTATTCAATTCTGCGGTAACGTTAGGGCGGTTTATCCAGAAACCATATAAGTGGCGGCTATGTCCCTGTAAATCATTAGAAGTGGAGGACGTTTACCATGTTCTATTTTCCTGCAATTGGTATACACAATTGAGGGAGGCATGGTTGGTACCCTTATGGAGTGAGGGAGAGCAATTCTTGGCACTTCAAATTAGGCTGGGGAAGCTACTTGCAGCCCAGAATGAAAAGGCTATCTGGGCGGTAGCGACCTATGTTTATTTAGTAACCAAAAGAAGGGAAAGCGATCAGATGGATTAGGTACATAGCGGATAAGGGACCAGCCTGTTCTCCTTGGTCAGGCTCATAACCCAAAACTCTCTCTCTCTCTCTCTCTCTCTCTCTCTCTCTCTCTCTATATATATATATATATGGTTCCGCTGTTTCCCAGCTGGGCGGAAACAATTCTAGGTAGAATCATGGATATTTGTATTAGACGTTTATTTTAAATTGTATTATATGATGTTATGTTGTTTTATTGTCTGGTATATGGTGAAAGCTGAACCAATAAATATTTATTTATTACTATGTATGTACTTTCACTGTTGGTGACATCTGTCAGAGTCTTTATTGATCTCAAAGCGCTGAGCGAGAGAGCAACTCTGTCTCCATGCAAGGAAACAGGCTGGTCTGTCTCCTACCAGGATACATACGTTTTTATAGGTTACTATACAGGCAAAAGATACATGCTTGCCAATCAAAGAGCAACGTAATAATGATGGAAAGTTACTGAATTACACACAATGTTTACATATTTGGGCTGGTTCTTCTCAAAACTATATGAGCCAGACTTTATAATATAAGGTGCCTAAACAAATCTATTTACCTTGCACAGCTGCAAGGCCAGTCTATGCTATCTGCTGTGGGAAAGAGCAAAAACGCGTCCCACTGTCTCAATGCTTAGCATACATGAAGCAGTTTTCGAGGCCTTGTTATGAGAAACAGAATCCAAACTGATCTCATGATTATTTCTATCTAACAGGCGAAAAGCTCACTTCTATTAGGGCTGAGTAGTAGCCAGCATTCATCTGTCTTCCATTTTGTGTTACTTTCCTTTGGCTATTGTAATTTAATTCCATGGGATATAATATAAAATTTCCTCCAGAATATCAAGGTCAAAACACACATTCAGACACTTGTTGATGTTATGTCTAAAGACACCCACAGTCTTCTCCAAAACCCTCTTGAGGCAGTGCTTTCCCCTGGCTCCTGCCTCTGGTAGAAACGTCCTTTCAAACTGCCCAGCTTGGTCTTTATATGACTCTGGGGTTGGCCTAACCACGTCTTAGCCCAGCTGGCCCCAGTTAGCCACTCAGGCTCCCAGTTTCCAGGGGCCAGCACCAGTGACTTTTTTCCTTTATATTGGTGCCTGTACCCCTGGTAGCGCCTGCTAGGGTGCTAGCCTATAGTTGCCAGAGTGTCTGCACCTTTCAGGCTGGTGCTGCCCCCTCCTAAAGGGCCAGGACCTGCTAGACTGCCTATTACAGTGACTCAGTGTTCACCATCCATTCACGTGTCAGATGGACCTCCCTTTGAGACTTTATTCATAGTTCACAGAAGGGATTGGGGCGCTTTCTTCACCTCTGCAGGTTTCTTTTGAATTACCAAATGCCTGTGAGCCATAAAGGGCAGAGGGGTCTTGCTGGAGTAGGAAAAAAGGGAAGAGGCTGAAGGGGCACACTTAGGACATGTTGGAAGCAAATACCTCCTCCGTCTCTTTAATGTCCCCTTTGTTCTCACAAGCAGGATGTGTGTGTGTGTGTGTGTGTGTGTGTGTGACACATAGGTGAGTGGTACCTATCGATAGTGAAGGGGTACAGGAGTGGGGGTTGGACAGGGGTTCTGTAGGGCATCCAAAAGTCTGAGGGGGCATGTGCCCCCTGTACCCACCCATGAGTTGCCTCTGTGTGTGATTGTGTGTTCATATGCATAAGCAGGGCCCCGAGGGAAACGCGGGTCTGCGATTAGCAGATTTCCCGCAGAATTCCCCTCCCCCCGCAGAATCTCCTGCCCCGCTTACCCCAGTGCAGGATTTGTAGCCTGCGCTGGGGAGACACGGGCCAGGAGATTCCACAGGGAGAGGGGAATTAACAAACTCTCAGGGCTTCCCCTCCCCAGCCTCCAGGGCTTGCCTCCCCCCGTTTAGAAAATTAATTTACTTAGCCGGCAGCAGCTGCTTCAGCGCGCTCGTCCCCATCCAGCTCCTGGCCTCTTCCTGGCCCCTCCCAACAGGGCCTCCCAGATGACATCATCCAGCTTCGTCGCCCTGAGAGGCCCCATTGGGAGGGACCAGGAAGAGGCCAGGAGCTGGATGGGGACAAGCACGCTGGAGCAGCTGCTGCTAGGGCTGTAGCGGAATGTCGCAGCGGTAGCTATTTCCGGCAGAAATAGTGTTTCCGCAATTAGTGGAACGGCATGGCAGAGGCTTTCATTCCGCTAGTTTCATTCCGTGGTTCCGCTTATTTAATTCCGCTACTTAGTGGAATCGTGGAAACATGACATTTACGCTAATTCAGCAATTAAGCCAGCGCCACAAAATAGCGGAATAGCGGTTTTCCGCAATTTCCGCAATGTTTCCGCAATTTTTCTGCAATTTGCAGAATTCCAGCGGAATTAGTGGAATGTCCGCAGAAAAGTCACGGTGTGGCGCGGGCAATTCTGAAATGGCAGAACGGAATCGTGGTGCGGTAACAGCTGCTGCCGCATCAGCCCTAGCTTCTGCTGCCTCCGCCACCATTCCTGGGTCACTGCTGCCGCCTGCTCCAGCCATAAGGTAAGTAGGTGGGCTGGCTCCTGGGTTGAGGTTTTCTGCTGTGCCCTCTGCAGTGCCATGTGTTTGTGTTGGGGGGGGTTGCCTGCTGTGCCCTCTGCCGTGCCATGTGTTTGTGTTTGGAGGGTTGCCTGCTGTGCCCTCTGCAGTGCCATGTGTTTGTGTTGGGGAGGGGGTTGCCTGATGTGCCCTCTGCAGTGCCATGTGTTTTTTTTGGGGGGGTTAGGAGCTGTGCCCTCTACTTTACCATGTATTTTTTTTTGGGGGGGGGTTAGGAGCTGTGCCCTCTGCGTTGCCAGGTGTTGGGGGGGGGGGTTGCCTGATATTTGAAATGCCCCAAAACCCAAAAAAAAAAAAAAGCAGATTTTTTTATTCATTGGTACAAGGAAATGGATTGCCATCTGATAGTTTTAATTTTACTAGACTTGTTTTGTAACTTTATTGGGTCGCAGAATTTTCAATTTAGGGTCGCAGAATTTTGGGGGGGAAATTGCAGAAGAATCGGGGCCCTGTAAGCATGAGCTGAATTAAGATTAAAGGGGAAGTACTTAACTCTGTAAAGAAGTAGGGTTGATGTGAGAAGGGAGGGTGCTGCTCCGAGAAGTGTGACAATTATCTCCCCTCCCTGCTTTTTCCCCAGAAGTTGACAAGAGTGAAGTCAAGAGGCAAGCCAGGAAGTCAGTGATGGAAGGACACTCCAATTTGGGACAGTGCAGGAGTGGGGCTAGGCAGGAATGAGGTGCTAGGAGTGGGAATAGATAGGTTGGGAAGAAGCCTTGGAATAGAACAGGCAGGTGGGCAGGAGAACAGATAGGCAGGGAAACAGGAACTTGGGAATATGTGGAGACAGCTGAGCTGATGAAGCTGTGGAACAGAGCCCATGTATTGCTCTACATGACTTCCCATCCCTGTGATTATTTTATGAGCAGTAGCCAGTTGGGAGCACTGTGGATAAGGAATCCCAACAGGACCCTCTTGCCATGATCAGATAGTGCATGCATTGCTCTGTGGTAGAAGCATGGGCCCCCACCAAAGCACGGAGGTGGTACTGTAGTGATGGCCACCACCTCTAGGGTTCCTAGGGTATCAGCTGGGTCCTTACACAGAGAGTGACATATTATAGAGGTTTATAAAATCATGAGTGGTTAATTGGGAGGTCAAATTTACCCTTGCTCGTGGTGTTGTTGATAAAATAAAATAATAATAATAATTCAATGTTTTGTCCTGCCCTTCCCTTGAAGGCTCAGGGCAGCTTGCAGGAATATATAAAATACATAAACATAAACCATAACAATATATATGAAAAACATATAAAAGCAATTAAATGAAACCCTAAACCCCACCCACCAACCCTCTCCCTAACCCCTCCACCCCATCCCACCCAGCCCACTATATGCATGGTCAAACCTTTCTTCCGAAAGGTAAGCAGGTTCTGGCTTAGGCAGATCTCCAAGGGGAGAGAGTTCCATTAAGTGTGGAGACACTCACTGAATTTATCTAGAGCCAGCCAGGCTTAAAACAAATGAAGCCGGTACTTTCCCACACAATGCACAATTAGCCTATGGAACTAATTTAACTGTTTTCTTTAAGTAGTTTTGGAGCCCTTAACTAACAAGTACTTTTTAAAAAAAATCTTTCTTAATGTCTAGGTGGCCTTTCCTGGGCCTGAAATTATTTCCTCTTGCAAGGTGTAGAAACTCTAGTTCCTTTTTAAATTATCCATAGTAGTTTTTCTCCAACAGTAGAAAAGTGTTTTTCTCATTTTTTTTTTCATTTTGTCTTCATTTTTTTTTTCCATTTTGTCTTCATTTTTGCATTTCGTATCGGTTCTTCTTTCGGTTCTTGGATCTCTCAGTATCGGATTTTTTAACATAGCGGTTTTCCCAATTGAAGTGAATGGGGGAAACCGCAATGTTAAAAATCTGATAAAAAAATCAATGCAAAAGATCAAATACCGCAGATACCAAGAAAGAACCAAAATATTGGATTAATACGCTATAGCCATTATCGAGTACTTTTGGTTCTTTCCGAAACAGAAAGTCCCATCTCTAATAGGAATAGTTGCTCAACGCACTGATCTGCCCATTAGAAAAAGAACAATGTTACCATAATTTTTGACTTGACATAAGAGTTTCCTCCTGCAGATCATGACTTTGTGGGCCTTCTCCTGAATTGCCAGAGGCCTTGTTGTTCTCCCATTTGAGGCTCTGTGGGCCTGTATTTTACACCAGTGCTTCTCATACTTCTCACACTTAGGGTTATCCTCTTTCAGGGTTTGACCCTCAGTCTTGGGGTTTTCAACCATTATCTCTGGGCTTCAGGCTAAGCCAATGATTCTCAGGGTTAGCCAATCATTCTCATGGTCAGTCAAGTATCAGCTTAAATTTTACCTGGCCTTGCATGCACTTGGGGAGGGAGAGGGAGTGGTGCAGCGTTCTCTAGACCCAGCTTCCCAGGAGAAATTCATGCTTTGGTTGCCATGAGAAAGGAGAATCCTGCCCTGGGAACCCCTCTGTGTAGACTATGGAGCTGCCCATCTTCCTTTGCACTCCCATGCCCCTTTACCCAGCCCCTTCACCATATATCCTGCTCTATCTTCTGCCCCTATCTTTTCTATTCGCCAACAGAAATGTTCCTTTAAATTTGCATATATGTACATGATCCAAATGCATGCACATTTATGCAAATTAGCACACTCAAGAGTTTCTTCTCCAGGAGAGGTGGCAACACTACTCACACTCACATTGTCATGCGTGGACCCCAACAAATGGGGCCATGTGTGGTCACAGTCTGGGCACCTACCTTAGACAGGGGCCATGGACTCACACCCCACACTTTCCTGCACTTCTGGGCCCCCTGCAGAATGCCCTCCGCTGCAGGTCCACCTTCAGTTTTTCAGACCAGTGGTACTTGTGTTTGCTCCCAGTAGGATCCCAAACACAATGGTCTTTAGTGCCCCACGGGAGCTGTGGATGCTTATATTGACTACTTATATGGCACTTTGGGTGCTTTCAGAAGTGATAGTACCCACCACCACGGACATACCCAGGTGGTGGTGGGAGTTGAGGCCGGGCGCGGTCACTCTGATCAGTAGCTGGGCCAGAGAGGGAGCAGGGAGATACATGGATGTTTGTCTGCCCAGTCCTGCCCCCGCACTGCATGCAGCAGCCTGTCACCTAGCTGATGGGTAGCTATGGCGGCCAATGACAGCTACCATGGTACCCTCCCCCCTGCCACTCTGGACTGTGGTGAGAAAAGCAGGCTTTTAAAGTAGGTGAAAGCCCACTTTACTCCGGGTCTGACAGCTGTAGCCCAACAGTGGTGGTGGCTAAACCAGACTGTCTCTCTGGAATTTCCCCAAGTAACATCCCAGGCTAGCCCCCACCACGGTTAGGATTTATCCCATGGAAACATCTGGTAGCTGCTTTCTAACGTGACAGGGATGGGCGAACGTAGTTCAGAAGTTCGGAGCGAACTCGGTCTGTTCGGACGACCGAACATGAATCTGAACGCAAACTGACTGAACCGAACTAGATCCGAACGTTGAAATGACCGAACAGTTCGGATCACGTTCGGGTGAGTTAGTGTGGCAAAAAAAGTGTCACTGGAAGGTCAAACGTGACAGGGAGGGGGAGTCAACTGAGGAGCAGACTTCCAGGCACCAGGGGTGGAGAGGCTTGAAGTAGCAGCCAGCCTGCCGAATCACCATCCCTTTTCACCTCAGACCATTGGCTTCGCAGTCTGCGATTCGCCACAGGCTAGGCAGCATGGAGCTAATGGGGCTTGTGGTGAGGCGGGCGCAACAAGAAACAAAACTGATTGCCTCCCCCCTTCCCAACACCTTCTGAGCTAGTCACTGCTCCTGAACAGCAGGCATTTCAGAAGGCTCCCTCTCTCCCAGCAGTTTTTGTTCCTTCCTATGCCTAATCCATTGCCATCCTCCTCCTATTTCACCCATCCAACCCATTTACCTGCATATTATCATTTATTTAGATTATATTAGATAGATTTAGGTGTTATTTTTTGTTTTT
>QEPC01004714.1:125594-146028 GCA_003113815.1 Sphenodon punctatus
CAGGGTTCTGGGGCCAAGTTACAGGCAGGGAGGGCTGTGGCCAATATCCAGAAGCTGCCATTCTAGCCCCAGGACCCAGCATCATGGGTCCGGGGCCATCATTCCTCGCACAGAGAGCCAATTTTCCAAAGCATCAAGGAACAGCGATTCGAGCCCCAGGATCCCTTGCCAGGGTTCTGGGGCCAAGTTACAGGCAGGGAGGGCTGTGGCCAATACCTAGAAGCTTCCACCTTAGCCCCAGGACCCACCATCATGGGTATGGGGCCATCATTGCTCACACAGAGGTGATGTCTTTCAACCGCATCAAGAAACAGCCACTCCAGCCCCAGAACCCGCTGCCAGGGTTCTGGGGTTAATTTACAGGCAGGGAGGGCTGTGGCCAATATGTATCTAGAAGCTGCCACTCTTCTAGCCCCAGGACCCACCATCATGGGTCTGGGGCCATCATTCCTAGCACAGAGGCGATGTCTTTCAACCGCATCAAGAAACAGCCACTCCAGCCCCAGGACCCACCGCCAGGGTTCTGGGGCCAAGTTACAGGCAGGGAGGGCTGTGGCCAATATCCAGAAGTTGCCACTCTAGCCCCAGGACCCAACGTCATGGGTCCAGGGCCGTCATTCCTCACACAGAGAGCCAATTTCCCAAAGCATCAAGAAACAGCCACTCCAGCCCCAGAACCCTCTGCCAGGGTTCTGGGGTCAAGTTACAGGCAGGGAGAGCTGTGGCCAATATCTTTAAGCTGCCACTCTAGCCCCAGGACCCACCATCATGGGTATGAGCCCATCATTTCTTGCACAGAGAGCCTTTTTCCGAACGCTCGAACCGAACACGACCGAACCGAACTGCCGAACCTGAACGCAGTGAACGGACCAAACGGGCGAACCGAACGGGACTGAACCGAATCGAACGGCCGAACCCAAACCGCGACCTGTTCGCCCATCCCTAGTGACTGTGTCGTCCATGCCAATGCGAGGAAAACCATGGTAAAGCGGGCCACCGTCACATTTGAAAGCTCCCTTTGTGTTTGTAAGTAAGCTCAAGTCTGCCCATGCGGCCACGCAATGGTGGGAGCAGCATTTTGCTTTGCCCTGTTCTCTGAAAATTCTAAGGTCAGACCTGATCACAGTCTGGACTTTCCTAGATCTGACCCTGGCCACCTGTAACAGGCTGCAAAACATTTTCTTCAGTCAAGCCTTCACAAGATGGATGCCTCTCTTTGAAAACAGTGTATTTTGGCTCCTGGGGTAGTTTGAAACTGATGGGAGTTGGAAAACTGTTAAGCTGTTTCAGTATCTCTCAGAGCTGCAGTAAAATAAAGACAATGCAAAAGTGAAATTTACACACACACACACACACACACACACTTTGTGGATCACTTGGATCTTGTTGCTGGCCTTCAGTCTCCAAACAACAATTGATTTCCCCAGTTCATCAGCTTAGGCCTTATCCTGAATACTTATTCAATATGGTTCCTATCCTCATTGCACTAATAACACTAATTATTTTTGTTGTATAATTTTGCCATACTTTCTAAAAAAAATCTTTTAAAAAAGTTGTTTGCACAGAGAATGCGATTGTCAGCCATTAAAGCTGAGCCACTAACATCATAGAGGACACATTCACATGCAGGATAGTTTGCATTGAATTTGTGGAATGGATTTATACAGTAAAAGCCTTTTTTATCTGGATGTCTGTCTCTTATTACAGACATTTCTTTTGTCCCTTACAACTTTCAAGCACATTACACTATTGATTAGTGCAATAAATCCCTTCCCTACCCCTTTTAGCCAGACATCTCTCTAATCCAGAAAAAGGATGCCTCTCTGTGCACTCTAATATACATACCCAGTCCTGGTCAATTCTTACATAAACAAACAAACTCTCATAAAATATAACTGTGTACAAACACATTCAATCAACTTTGGATGTTCACTTGCCCCAGAGCAGCCATTCCATTTCTGATCTCTCAATCCTTGTCTTGAAAGGAAAACTGTACAACACCTTGAAAAGACAGGGCTGGGAACTAACATTCATAACTCTATTAGATACCAAAAGCAAGAATTGCCTCTGTCCCCTCCCCCCCGGGGGTGGGGGGCAGGGGCCCTTTGCTGCGCCCGCTTAGAAGGCGGCAGGACGGCTGAGTCCAGAGTTTCCTGCTGCGGGAGGCCGAGCTGGGCCCCGAGGCGGGAAGCAAACGGCGCGTGGGTTAGTCGGAGCGCAGCCTGGGTTGCTAGGTGACTCCAGGCTGCACTCCCGATTGGACAGGAAGGCACGTGGTCCCAGCCCGATGGGTGGGGTCCACGTGCAGAGTTACACAGCCCTAGCTGCATTCCGGGCTAGGAGCTGCAAGAAAACGACTGCATGGAGAAGCGGCGCTCCAAAAAAAAAAAAAAAAAAAAAGGTATTGTATGCTTGGAGCGTGGACGCTCCAGCATATAGCTGCCTCCCGAATGGGAAGGAATAAAAGGAGTGCCGCTGCTGCGGCAAAAAAGCAGCAGCTGCAGGCCACGGAGTCAGACTCCCCTGGGGAAGCGGGGGAAAGCAACCTGGGACAAGTCCCCCAAGGGGATCCAGAGGGCTCAGCCCCCGGCCCCCCAGTACCCAGGGGCCAGAATAGCCACAGGGGGGAACCACCCTTTCCAGACAGGATGGCAACCTGTGAGGCACTGCTTAGGCAGCTCACAGGCAAAGAGGGAAGGCAACCCCCCCCAGTTGATCCTTCGGCTGGGGGTGGAATCCCAGTAGGAGGGGGACCCGCAACCCCCGCACCCCTCCGAAGAGGGAGATGCCCTATCAACCCCCAGGCCCGGTATGTTGAGGAGGGCACTGTGGCCCAAGGGCGGTGGGGCACTAGGCCCCCTCGGGGTGGCCCTGCTGGGCCAGTCCCCCCCCCCTCAGACTTGCCATTGCCGGTGATGGCAGTCGGGTTTCAGGGCACCAGCGATGTAGGAGGGGCGGAACAGGAAGCCATCCTGGGGTACATGAGGCAGTATGGATGGAGCCCTCAGGTGAATTTTGCCCAACCAGGGCCTTATGGGGCCACCCAGACCGTGGTTGGCCAGGGGCAGGTGGCATCGGCCCATCCCACATAGGGCTGGGTCAGGAATCATTTGCCCGTGGCACAGCCAGGACTCCCTGCATCTGCTCAGGCCGCAGATAGCCAAGGGCAGGCAGCAGGGGAAGCACCCGTGCTGGGCTGGGTCGGGGAGCCTCTTCCTTCTTTTTTACAGCCCAGAGGGGAACCAGCTAATGAGACGCCCCAAGGACAGGACAAGAGTGATCTGCGGCAGGGGATGGAACGGATGGAGAGGACCCTGCAGGCGCTGGCACAACAGCGCGCCCAGATAGCGGGAACCCAGCATGATGCAGCCCCCCTCCACCCGATTCATCTCACAGGTGAAGTTGGAGCCCACCATGGGGGGATAGATGGGGGGGCAAATTTGCACTCTGGGCAGGCCCCCGCAGAGGGTGGTACAGGTGCTGGGAATGGCCCAGCGATGGTAAACCTAGGTAAGGGAGCAGTTGGGGGGCCAACGCAATTGGTCTTGTGGGGCGGGACCTGGGTGCCCGTGGTTTCCCCTCTGCCCCCGTCTCTTGGCATGGGTGGCCCTGGCACCCCTCCAATTCGGCAGGTTCCGCTGCGCTCGCGGGACAGGCCATGCGAGTGTGGACCCCGCAGCTGCCACAGTCCCACTGCTACAGGGAGGGCTGGGTTCATCCTCCGCTGTGATGTCACCCGGGCAGTGCCGCCCCCTTGAGGGAGTGTGTTATTCAGCAGTCTCCAACCCAATTGGGGGCCATTTACTCCCAGCCACAAAGGAACAAATATGGCACAGCGAATATGTTGACCTGTTTGCCCTCCTGTTCAGTGACCCTATACTGAATCATGCCAAGCAGGAGGACAAAAAGGAAAAGGAGCGCTTTAAGCGCCCAAAGGTGGATCGGAACTGGTCAAACTGGACCACCGCCTTTTCCGTCTACATGGGAGTGATGATCCAGGCCTACCCCACTCGGGCTGCAGACCTCCTGAAATATTCTGACATCGTGCGGCGCGCTTATGAAGCGGGGTCAGCGGGTGCATGGCTCCAAGCCTGAAGTCTGTCGCAGGGATGGAGGGTGTGGTTCGCACAAAGATTTCAAAAGAGAAGGCCGAAGGTAGGGTAGCCGGCCCCTTCCCAGCCTCACCGCGCCCTAACATGATCATATTGCCCCTGAGCGTGGTTCTGAAAAAGGCCCAGGGCGAATTTTGTTTAATCCATCATCTGTCTTATCCATGGGGTGACTCAGTCAACGACGCTATCCCCAAGGAGCTCTCCTCAGTGCGGTATGTGTCATTTGACTCGGCGGTAGCCCTAGTGAGGTCATTCGGGCATGGCGCTATACTTGGGAAGTGCAACATCAAGTCTACTTTTCGTTTGCTCCCAGTCCACCCTGACAATTTCCTTTGCTAGGGTTCCACTTTGAAGGGGGAATTACTATGACAAGGCTATGCCAATGGGATGCTCGATCTCCTGCTCTGCATTTGAATGGTTCAGCACCCTGGTGGAATGGATTGTCAAGCAACAGTCTGGGAAAAGGGGAATCACAAAATATCTGGATGATTTCCTATTCATTGGCCAGGCCGATATGGACGAATGTGCAGACTTGATGCGAATTTTCCTATGGGTGGCGCGGGAGTTGGGTATCCCTTTGGCCCCAGAAAAAATGGAGGGACCTTCCACATGTTTAACCTACCTCGGTATTGAGTTGGATACTGAACTATCCGTTTCATGTCTCCCCGATGACAAATTGAGGGTCTTATGGGAGAGGGTTGGGGAATGCATGGCCGCCAGCAAGGTCACAGTCCGGCTCCTCCAGTCGATGGTAGGGAGCCTCAACTTTGCATGCCGGGTGGTGGCCCACGGACGTGGTTTTTGTCCTGCCTTTATGCCAAGCTGGCTGGCAACCCGCCCCCCACCACCACATCAGAGTCACCAAGAAGATGAAAGAAGATCTCCAGACCTGAGCCACTTTTCTAGAAAACTTTAACTGCACCAGTTTCTGGAGGGACGAGCTCTTTCTGGAGGCTGAACTCCAGGTACACTCTGATGTGGCCGGCAGGGTCGGGTTTATTATTATTATTATTATTAACAAACATTTATATAGCGCAAGCAGTGTACCTGGCACTTTACAAAGTAATAAAATAGACACGGTCCCTGCCCCTAGGGCTTACAATCTGAGAGACAGGAGCTGGGGGAGAGACTTAGGAAGGGGAACAGAGGGAGAGACAAGGGGTCTAACATTCATGAAGATGCGAGGTCTCAAGTGCACGTACTTGGCTTGGTTACGATGAGAATGACAGCAGGCAGGTCCATGTTGCAAGGATAAGGGTAAACCGATCGTAGGTATAGGAATAGTGGCTCAGCAGGATAAAGAGTCAGACAGAGCAGAGCGAAAGAGGTGAGTTTTAAGGAGAGATTTGAAGGTATGAAGGGAGGGGGCAAGGCGGATGTGGACAGGGAGGGAGTTCCAGGCATGGGGGGCAGCAAGTGAGAAGGGACGAAGGCGCTTAGGGGAGCAGGGAAGGCATGGAAGGGTGAGAGAAGGGACAGAGGAGGAGCGAAGTGCACGGGCTGGAGTATGGAGGGCGATAAGTGCAGAGAGGTAGGGGGGAGCAAGGTTGTGAAGAGCTTTATAGGTGAAGGCTAGGTTTGGGTTGTTTTTCAGGGATCGATGGGTAGCCGCGCCCTGGCCGCGAGAATGGGCCGAGCAAGGTATTACCCGGGACCTCACTTTCTTGGAGCTATTCCCCATTTTGGTAGCTGTACACCTGTGGCCCGTACAGCTGGCGAACCATTCAGTGCTGTTCTGGTGTGACAACCAGGCTGTTGTCCACATAATTAATACCCAGTCGTCCAGGTCTCCGAGAGTCATGAAGCTGGTAAGGGTTTTCGTCCTCACCTGTTTGAAATTTAACATCATGTTCCAGGCCAGGCACGTCCCGGGACTTGACAACAATGTAGCCGATGCCCTTTCTCGCTTCCAGATGGAGCATTTCCGTCTACTGGCGCCTCAGGCCCAGGTGACCCCAGAACCGCTGCCGCCGCTGGTGTAGAATCTTGGGTCATAGAGCTACATACCACCATACTAGGATCCCTTGTGCCCTGCACCAGGATGGCCTATGACAGGGCTTACAGGGAATTCCAACAATTTCGGGAAGAACAGGGTTGGCCAACGGGGTTCGCGATCCCGGAGCCCCAGATACTGCAGTTCACCATGTTCCTCAGGCGTCAGGGGGCAGCTCCTGGGATTATTTTGGGGAAGTTATATGCCTTGGCATTTGCAAGTAACCTTGCGGGCCATCCCCCTCCTGATAGAGGCATTTTTGCCAGACATTTGCTGGAGAGCTGGCATAGGGAAGGGGGCAGGAGCCCTGATCATAGGGCCCCGATCACGTTACGTTTGTTGCTGGGAATGTGTGCGGAGCTATCCCGCATCTGTTTTAACCATTCTGAAACTTTGTTGTTTAATGCATTGTTCAAGTTGCCTTCTTTGGAGCGTTTCGTGTGAGTGAACTTGTAGCCGATTTGGCCAGGGACACCTCAGGTAGGGCACTCCAATTTAACGACATCCGGATCGGCCCAATGTCATTGGCGTTGAACATTCATCGATCCAAGACGGACCAGAGGGGGAGAGGGCCATTGGTGAGGCTGAATTATGCGGCGACCGAAGAAATGTGCCCAGTGAGGGCACTGAATGCGTTCCTCCTGGTATGGGGGGCAGCCCCAGGTCCCTGTTTAAGCACCTCGGCGGGCAGCAGGTAACTAGGTATCAATTTACGGTGGTCCTGAGGGCCACGCTAACACACATCGGGGAGTCTCCTGCTGCGTACGGTACGCATTCTTTTTGGATAGGGGCCTCCAGTTTTGCCGCAGAGCGGGATGCCGGAACAGGGCATCAGGGAACTTGGCCATTGGAGGTCAGGTGCTTTTCGGACCTATGTCCTGAGTCCCCACCCCCCAGGCCAATACTAACTGCGTTCTTATCTCCCTAGGTGTTTGTCCACCGCTACGGAGGCTGGTTTGGATCATTGGACACAGCTTGGTGCGTTGGGCAGGCAGGGCCGTAGGGCAGTCCGGATGGGGAACCCAGCTAGGGTTGTCAGCACAGGCCCAGATCCAGTGGAAGGGCCGTAGTGGAATGAGGTGGCACCAACTTCTGCCGTCTGTTCACTCCTCTTGTTGGGCCACCCCCGCCTAACATCATAGTAGTTCACCTGGGTGAGAATGACATTCCTCTCTTGAAGGGTGTGCAGCTGATCAAGAGAATAAAGGCCGACATGTGGGAGATTAAGAAACTTTTCCCAGGTGTTGTTCTCCTCTGGACCGACTTGGTTGAACGGATGTCCTCGGGTAGCGGGGTGCACCCACGGAAGATCGACAGGACCAGGAAGACGATAAACAGGGACATAGTGAAGTGGCTCAGGGGCCAGGGGGGNCACGGAAGATCGACAGGACCAGGAAGACGATAAACAGGGACATAGTGAAGTGGCTCAGGGGCCTGGGGGGGGAGCACGTAGACATGCAGGCACTGACACATAAAAGACCAGCCTTGTTTAGGCGAGATGGGGTGCACCTGTCCCCTGAAGGTAACGAGTTGTACCTGAGAGCCCTAAAGTTGGCCTTAGTTCACGCACTAGAGAGGTTCTAGAGGGAGGTGGGGGTCGGGGTCGTACGGGTAGACCCGTCGACCCCTTAGTGGCAGGGGTCCAGTACTGTAAGTTAGAGTAGTTAGAAGGGTTATAATTAAGAGTCATCTCCTTAAGAGATGGGGAGGCCCACCAGAATGCAGGGGATGGCAAACAGCGGGGCAGCCTCCCTGGGAGGGGTGCCATGCGACAACGGTAGGGACAAGTATGGTCCCCCGTCGGCAGGCATCTTTATCCTTACTCGCAGTTGACGGAGTGGACTCCCTCACGGACAGTTGGGGCCGATTGAGGAGGGGACGTGTGATCGTCTGAGGGGTGGCAATCAAGGATACATCGAAGCCACCCCTGGTTAACCTTGGGGTTATTGTTCATTAGGTTAAGTTAAATACTGGACCCGCATTGCACTAGGCGATTTACCCCCACCTAATTTGTGATTGTAATCAGGTTACTAAAGAGTGCGGCCGTTTAAACCCAGCACTGTGTCCTGTCTCCTTCGGTGCGTCAGCAAGCTTGTTGGATTTATTTGGCTTTATGGTAACTTTATTTTGCATTGGATTGCTCAAAGAGAAATATTATTGACGTATTTAGGCTTGTGATTGTCCTTATGTTGTTGTTTTACATTATTATGTCACCATGTTTTATTACTTTTGGCCTTTGGTCATAAATAAAAGTAAGTAAGTAAATAGGCTAAAAAAATAAATAAAAATTTGAGCTTCCATAAGCAACAATATAAATGCGTAACAGTTTACACCTATGCCTGCTGTGTTCCCTACATTGTATTTAAATGTTTTGAAATGCTAGCTACCCTTTCCTCCTTGAACTTTAACCTCCTAGTTTTTGCTATCCTAACCTACATTTACTTTATTTACCATTTGATTATTATTTCCCCCTCGCTGGAGCTGAGGATAATGCATGCACAGATCTCTATTGCGAGCACATTGTGCCCTGTGGAAACTGAGTGCATGTCCGTGTGCTCACAGGGTCTGCACGACTTGGGATTGGCCCCCATTGTATTTAAATGTTTGAAATGATAATGATCTTCCCCCCCTTCAGCTCTTTCCCAAATGCTATCACAAATTATTTATTTATTTAAATATATTGTCCCTCCCTATCCCAACCACTCCGGGTGGGTTACAACACACAAAATCCCCAAACCCTTAGGCCCAAACCTCCCCAAACTCTATCTCTGCTTGCCAAATGCTTGGCCAAATAAAAAGGACCTAATATAGCCTCCAGAAGATGAGCATGCTCGGGCTCAGATGAACCTTGAAGGGGAGTGTGACATCCTGCTTCCCTTGTACCCCGAACAACTCTCTGGGCCAAGGGAAGGGCCCCTGTGCCCTTGCTGTGGGTGGAAGCTTGAGAATGGGGAGATGGAGTAATTCCCACCTTGTCGGCAGCCTTCTGCCCTCATACCTAAATGGACTCTCCTCAGCCCTACAAAAAGCTAGGGCTTGCCTGCCCACCGCAGGTGCTCCAGCCACCCAACCTTACCTCAGGTCAGGATGCTCCACTTGGTTGCTCAAGGCTGCATAGCTGGGGAAAGCCGCACAGTCAGCCAGCTTCCCCGACTCCCCAGTTGTTCTGCTCTCCCCCACTTCAGCCAGTCAGTGAGTTAAATACTTGCGTCAGACCTGGCTTCCCTGATCACATCCTTCTGATGTCGCTCACAGCGTGCCAGGTTGCCAGGATGCTGTCAGCGAAGCTGGTGGAAGTCATTTGGATTTCTCTGCTGCCGGGGCTGCCTGCATCCCTGGACTACGTCACCACTCAACCTGGGCCCTGCCCGGGAAGTAGTGAAGATCCCCGTTACGTCTGGTGTCGGGGTCCTGATGGGGTCTGACGGTGGGGCTGTACTCCCAATGAGGGAGTGCCATAATTGTGGGCCAGCTACTGAGAATACTTTGTATCTCAAATTGATCCCAGAAAGCTATTGGAAGTCAAGGCAGACTCTGGAGGAGTGGTGTAATGTGTTCCCAGGCCCAGCAACTCACCCCTGACAAAAGAGGTGCTGCCATGTTTTGCTGCACCAGCTGCAGCTTCCAAACGGTCATCCAGGGCAGCCCCACCTAGAGCGGGGTGCATTGCAGCCATCTAGCCTCAAGGTGACGAAGGGAGTGATAATGGTGACCAAGTCAGAGTCTGATGGAAAAGATGGAGTTGGTGAAATGTGCTTTGGGCAATGCTTATGTACCCAGCCTGCATTTGCTCAGCCAGATTTGCCTGAGAAAGGGTCCTGTGCGGCCCCAAAACTCACACCCTCTCACCAACAGAAGTTGGTCCAATAAAAGAGATTGTCTGAATTACTCTGTCTCCGGCAATAAAAACAACATAGCTGACTGATTTAACTAGCTTTCAGCAGCATTTAATTGGGCAAAATTATGACATGAGGTGATTAGGGACCCTGAGCAAGAATATTATTATTTTAAAGTATTGATTTATGCAAGCAGGAAATTAATTTCTGAGCATATTTGTTTATAGATAATTGATTTTGTTGTTAGTTTCTTCCTGCCTCAGAGCTAATAAGTCTTTACTTCTGTTTATCTGGCCATAATTCTCAAAATTAACTAGTGTTGAAAGATCATTGCTGAAGTCTCAGGAAAAATGAGAGCGGGGGGGAGTGTTGGGGGTGGGCAATACAAATTGATCTTTAGTGTTTATTTTGATCAGGATATTTATTAATTCCAGTCCCTGCCCCCCCTCAAATAGGCTCAGGGAGTCTTACAAAAATATAGAAACATATAAAACAGCTAAAAAAAGGTTTACCTAGCCTCCCCACCAACCTTTTCCCTAAACCCTCCACCCAACTCCACCCAACCTATCCCTGCCTGACCAAACAAAAAAGTTTTAGATCTCTTCTGGAAGACAAGCAGACTCAGGCATATCTCCAAGGGGAGGGAGTTCCATAATTGTGGGGCAGCCACTGAAAACACCTCTCTGTGCACCCTTTATTGTGGAAACTTCATGGGAAGATGGTACCTGCAAGAGGGTACTCCTACTACTCCTGGCTGACCTCAGAGGCTGTAATGGAACATAAGGGAAAAGGTGGTCTTCCAGATACTTGGAGACCAAGTGGTTTGGGGCTTTATAGGTCAGAACCAGCATCTGAATTGTGCCCAGAAAGCTACTGGCAGCCAGCGCAGACACTGGAGCACTGGTGTAATGTTCTCCTGCTACACCCAACGTGTTTGACAGAAGAGGTTTTCCCCTCCCCCTTTAAAAAGAAGGATCTCTTATAAGATTATATCATTAGAAGCCGAGTCACTTGAATACATCTGTGATTTTTTTCCACACTTAAATGGATTTCTTTGAGTAATGCTACAGAACATCTGGCTTTCTAGAGATACGAGATAATCTTTTGCTGTTTAATTGAGTGTCTGAACTTCCTGGAACATTCGGAAGGGAACTTTATTTCAGTTTATCCATATTCTAGGATCTGTGTATAGTGTAAAATTGCACTGTATTTTTCCCAAACACGTAGTTTAAAAATTGACAAACCTTTGCTATATCACTCTTTGAAACTCCCCTCTCCTTGTAACTGCAACTCTCACCCCATCCTTGTTGAATCTTAACCACCAAAATAGATGCCCCAAATACTCCACACAGCACAACATTTAGCTGTGCTCCGGCCCTGTAATCCTCTTTAGAGCCAAAGAAGAAGCCACCTTCCCAGTGTTCAGCAGCTTTGTTCTGTTCTTCTATGTAAAATGCTGCAGCACTAGAAGGGAAAAAATGACAAAAAGTGCTACCTAAAATATGTGGGGTCACACACCATTGACAGTGACAGACATGCATGCGTGTTCAATTAGCTCCACGCACTGGAAGGTTCAAGGTTTCCTTTTGTTTTGCTCCTGCTGCGTGAAGTCATTGCAGCAAAGTGATGTTGACTGAACACACATACTTCCAAAGTTAGTGGATTCTTTTTCTGCCTGCCCATATATTTACAAAAAGGAGGACTTTAGCAAGGAATGCATTTAAGCAATGATTCCTCACAATGATTTCAAATCATTCCAACTGTCTCCTTTTAGCAACAGATTTACTGATGGAGACAAGCAGAAGGAAAACTAATCAATACTAGCCAAATCCATTGAGAGAGTCTGATAGGGGTAGCATTTATTTTATTTTAGTCAATTTCTTGGCCACCCCCTCCTGCCAAAAGCAGCTCAGGGTGGCTCACAATATATTAAAACCATAAAATTATAAATAAACATAAATAAGACAGTCCATAAATAATCAAAGTAAAACAAAGTACAACAACAGTTAAAACCACAAGGTGGAATTAAAAAGCCCCATCCCCTCCCTAGCCCCGCACCCATCACCTGTCTTCCTTGCCAAAAGCCTGGCGGAACAGCCAGGTCTTTCCCTCTTTCCAGCGTAAGTCCGGGGCCAAGCGGACCTCCGTTGGGAGTTCCACAGCCTCGGTACGGCCACCAAGAATGCCCTTCTCATTGTCACCACCTGAGAAACTTGGGAGAACCCTAAGAGGGTTCTCCCAGCCGACCACAGGGGCTGATCTAGAACCCCAGGGGTGAGGCGATCCTGCAGATAAGCAGGGCCCAGAATGTATAGGGCTTATAGGTCAAAACCAACACCTTGAATAGGGCCTGGAAGACTATAGACAGCCAGGCCAGAGAGCGGAACACTGGTGTAATGTGCACCCGGTGAACTGTCGCCATAAGGAGACGGGCCACCACATTCTGCACAAACTACAGTCTCCAGACCATCACCAAGGGTAGCCCCACATAGAGCACATTGCAGTAGTCCAGTCCTGAGGTGATTAACACCCTTCACGGCCTGAACCCTGCTTATCTGTGGGACCACCTCACTCTCCACGTGCCCATGCAACCCTTGAGATCGTTCATGGGAGCCTTTTTGGAGGTTCCCCGGGTGAGGTGGGTGGCCACCACTGTTAGATCTTTTTCAGTGGCTGCCCCTGTGCTGTGGAATTCGCTCCTGGAGGAGGCTCGGTTGGCTCCCACTCTTCTCCTGTTTTGGCGTGTATG
The DNA here is from genome assembly GCA_003113815.1 of Sphenodon punctatus. Classification (NCBI taxonomy): domain Eukaryota; kingdom Metazoa; phylum Chordata; class Lepidosauria; order Sphenodontia; family Sphenodontidae; genus Sphenodon; species Sphenodon punctatus. The sequence continues at coordinate 138,285 of QEPC01004714.1, forward strand.
TAAGACCTGGCTGTTCCGTCAGGCTTTTGGTGAGGGGTAGGAGTGGAATGGTGGGTGGGGTTTTCCCTCACATATTGTAATTTTAAATTGTTTAATTTAAAAAAATATTTTTATTGAATGTTGTTTGCTGCCCCAGGTTGCCCAGAGGGCAGGAGGGGCAGGATATACATTTTAAAATAAATAAAATAAATGGATGATGGTGACCAGGTTGGATTCACGTCTCCACCTGGATATCCAGATAGAGACGTGAATCGAGGAACACTCCCAGGCTACAAACCCAAGGGACCAACAGAGGGCAGAGCCCATCAATGATGGCTGCTACACTCCCTCATCCTCTCCCACCAGCATCACCTCCATCTTGTTGGGGATTCATCATCAGATGACTCATCAGCATCCACTCCACCACAGCTGCCAAACACCAGGTAAACACCAAGACTGCCAGGCCCAGGTCAGTTGAATAGGAGCTCACAACAGATTATTGGTACCTCAACCGATTTGTACTACTCATTGAGTCTAATTTCGGTCTTTAATTACACTCAGCTAGTGTTGTTGGATACGATTCCCCTTTGCACTCATACCAATGAAAATCTCAAGGCCCCTGTGGCAGGGCACCTCTTGCCAAGCATAAGTCTTATCATGACCAGACCCAAACACAACAAAGTCTTCAGGGGAATTAACTCAAATCACTTTATTCAGCAAAACAAAAGCCTATATAATAAAAGTTCATATCATTCCCTGGGTCAATCTACTCCGGTTTACCCCCAGGCAGAATTCCCAACTTTCAGTCCATAACCTCTCAGGCTCTAGTTCTTTAGCAGAACTTGCTCTAGGCTCTTCTCAGGCTTTCCTAGGTCCTCCTACACACCTAGATCAACCCAGATCATTCACAGTCAGCTCACAACACCCACTTCTGAGTCTGCCACTTCCTTTTTATAGGAAGAGCCACACCCCAAACACACTGGCTTCCTGCCAGTGGTCATCTTAAGGCTCGTCGGCCATCTTGACTCCTTTCTAGACCCTTTGATCTCACTCTGCCACATGCTTCCCCTACAAAACAGGGTTACCAAGGTAAGCCTCGCCTGATAATTACAAGTAGGTAGAGCTCACATCACATTTCCCAGTTCATGCAGACATTGCAGATTTACAATCATTTTCTCATTTTTTGGTTTCCCCTAGAGCTCTCATCTCTCACAAGCTCCTCTCAAGCTTTTTATATCTGTTTAGGGCTATGCCCAAGGTTCCCCACCTCATACATTTCTCAGAATTTCCAGTTCCTTAGAGCTCTCTGCTCCAGTATTCTTTATTTGTTTAGGCAATTCCAAGGGTCCCTCATCCCCCCTTCATTTACCTCTGAACAGGTCCAAGAGTTCTCAACTCCATAATTGTATACTCCTGTCTAGAGTTAAGCCTTCTTTACATTTTTAGGGCTGTGCCTTATTCCCCTCTCTTTTTGATCTCTTTGTTTTTAAGTAGCTACTATTCTCTAGCTATTTTCTCCCCCTCAGGTGCTTTAGCTTTCTCATTTAGGGCTGTGCCCTCATCCCCCTTATCAGTTAGAGCCTCCAGTCTTCTGTGTGTTAACCAAGCCTCTATTTGGCTTTCTTTGGGAGTCACATTTCAACAGAGTCACACAAGGCTCTCAGCCCAGGTTCGGTTAGTCCCACTTTTTTCAACCCAGGTCCCACCTAGGACTAAGCTAATAGCTTTTAATTAGGCACATTTTCCTCTCAGGAGAATTGAGACAGGCACACCCAGCCTTCCCATCCCTCAGCTCTAGAGCCCTTTTACCAGGCTTTTACCATTCTTTGCTTGCTTCCTTTAGAACTTTAGATTCAACATACTTCGTGCCCTTTTCATCATCTCCATAAACTCTTCAGGTGTTGTATGCTCAGCTGTTTCAATTTCCCAGCTGGGTCTTGGTGTTCTCTCTCTCTCTCTCTCTCTCTTTATTACTGACCAAGCTTTGGGCATTTTTAAACACATGTTAAAGTTCTGGATTTTTCAATCTTCTGGGTTTACAAGTCCACAATTAAGTTCCGGATTCATTTTTCTCACACACACTGCCCTGAAGCAGTTCCTGGATGCATTCTTCACACAAACACTGCCCTGAGGCAGCCTAAAGTAGCTGCAGCTGTAGATGTGACAGGCTGCCATGGAAACCAAGTGACCACAGCTACCCGGAGAAAAAGCAGTTTACCAGGAGAACTTTTTACACACAAAAGTTCTGAGAGACGTTCTACGCAGAAGTTCAAAGATCCAGATGTTTAAGGTCTGGGTGAGTGATTTAGACACACAGAGTTCAGGATGTAACAGCAACCATCAGGTGTTTTTACACACACATTTCTCCTGGATGTTTGGTGTTACATGCTGAACTTTCTGTGTGTCTAAATCACTCACCCAGATCTTAAACATTTGGATCTTTGAACTTCTGCATAGAACTTCTCCCAGAACTTTTGTATGTAAAACTTTTCCCGGTAAACTGGTTGGGATCTGATTCCGGGACGGGGCTGGGTAACAGTCGTTACCCATGGCTATTCCCAGCCCTGTCCTGGATTGTGGCCAAACTAACCATGGTTCTGGAGATGGGGTTGGCACCATTCTCAGAACCGTGGTTAGCTTTGACCCCCACCAGAAAGTCACTGTGGTGAACATCTAGTGGGGCTCAAACAGACGTGCATGAGATCACAGCCACCACCCTGAATCCACTGTGATTCAGGGTGATTGACTGTGGTCTCATCACGTCTGAAATTACCCAAAGGTTTACCAACTCCAGACAGAGCGTAACCATCAGCAGTTGGGCCCTGTTATCTTGAGGATGCATATGCAGAGCTAGCAAAAAGGTAGCATTACATGAAAGGGCATGTGCTTACTCAAGAGGTGGTGTCTACTCTTGGGCCCCTGTATGCCCTTGGGGAGCAGATAAACTGGCTCCCTCCAATCCTGTTCTAATCTCATGGGAAAGGGATACTCCCAGGGATACTCTCTTTCAGTATGAGCATAGGGATAGAAATCTCCCTCCAAAGTCTGTTTAGTTTACTAGTCAGCGGGGTTACTTGTCAACAATGAAGCCACTCCAGGATGTTTAACAATGTGTCATCAAGGATGCAAGGTGTGATGTTTTTGTAGCAATTTGTTCATATATTATTCCATATGTTATCTAACTGGCTTTGCATTGTCATGTAAGCAACATAATCTGTACTGAAATGGGTAAATAAACTCTGGAGACCCCTCCTCATACCCTCTCCTGTGAGCTATTTCTGTGTCTCTCAGAGGTTTAGTTCTGGATTTGTGGCTAGCAGCTCTGTTCTGAAACTTTCCTATTAATTTGGCATACCCCTTGGCTCTGGTTCCATATCTATCCCCCTTTAGGGCTTGGGCTCTGGGCCGAGGGTACCTCCAACAAGACAAATCACAGATTTTCATTTTGAAAGATGTAAAGTCTCTGAGCCTCTGTATTGTACATCCAGAAAATCCCAATACAGACAATTATTTACAGGACCTTTACAGAAGCAAGCAGCCTTTTTTTTAAAAAAGGATTCCTTAAAATTAAATCTATTATTCATGTTGTTGTGGGCTCCAAAAGGAAGCAAAATGAAAGACTACAAGGAGATTCTCCCATTGCTAAATACATTTAAAATTACACAGAAATCTCTCTCGTACATATTAGGCCAGTGGTTCCCAAGCTCTGATCCTAGGGCTCTTAGTGGTCTAGAGATCATACTAAGTGGTTTTCAGCTAGTTCATGGCTGCAGCTGTGGCTACAGCAAATTCAAGGTCATGACATGCATATGCACATTGCTGTCATGTTCTACTCCCTTCTCTCCCTGGTGCTAGTGGAGACTGAAGCTATCTGTCTTTTGCTTCCACAGTCAGCCTGAGGTTAGCCTGTGCAAGGCCTCAGCTATCCCTAATAGGGGCTTGGTGGTCTGTGAGACATTTTGAGGATTGATAGTGGTCCACTGGGTGAAAGAAATTGGGAACCACTCTAGACAATAAACCTGCACTTGAGAGGTTTTCTACAATTTTGCAGATTCTCACATGGAAGATATCAGTCTCATTCCAATCCACAAAGCTAACTTGATTGATACTTGTTGAGAATCTGGTCAATTTCTGTGATACATTCAAGTGTGTGTGTGTGTGTGTGTGTGTGTTTGTGTTTAAAATGTCCAAATTCCTTAATTTCAATCCTGAGATTTCTTCCATCCTACTTTCCCAAACCATTAGAACACCAAATTCAGAGAGATGCTTATGGGAGTCTAAATTATAACTTCTACCTTTAGCCTCTGAAACTGGCTCAAGAAGGAACTAATTAGGCAGCATTTCTCTATTTCCCAATCTGGTGGGAAAAGAAGCTCTGAAAGCATGTCAAGCAAGGTGGAAACATACAACAGGGCTCTCGGAAGAGTCTTGTGGGGCTGCTGATCTCTAAGCACCAGGCCTGCTCTGTTTGAAGCCTTACGTTTAGTAACCCACTGCTTCAAAACATGGGTGAGGTGATTATCATTGCAAGAAAAGAAGGAGCCTCAAGCACTTTCTATGCTTGTTGACACTAATACCTGGTCTGCTATAATTCAAGTGCTACTCTTACAATACTAATGATCCCAGCACTGGAAAAGGCAAACCATTTATATAACTTCAGCCTCAAATGGAATAATTCTGTTAGTTAAACAAAATCCCATACCGTTACCTCAGGGAAATATAAAAGTCAACATTAAATGATCCATTTTATCTATTATTCTGAAAGTACCAGTCAGGATTAAAACATAATCATGACTTTTTTTATTAGATCACTATATTTCCTAATATACTTCAAGGGATGTTGAATAAACTTACTAATGCCTGGCTGTGGGGGAAAAAAGGATTTATTGCATATTCTAATGTATTCCCACTTGGAATGCTCCCCTCAGAGCTAATTGGATTTCAGTGGAAGTTTATGGGAAACCCAGCTACTAAAGCGACAGATGCCAAACTCTCCACTGCCCCTTTTAACTCCCTGGCCCATATTTCCTTTGAATTTGCCTTGTCTTTGATCTCTCCACTGTTTTTGCTTCTATTAGTCTTCCCAGTGGTTTCTCTTCTTCTTTCTTATTGTTTTTGTTTCTGGTATAATTTTGGCAGCTGTAGCAATAATTGAGGAGACTCATAATACTGCTGTGTAACTGCACAGATCCCCCTCTCCTGATCCATATGCACATGCATTTCCCTGAGGTGCCAACAGATGGTTTGCAGTGGCACAGAATTCACAGAGCCACCAACAGCCCTGAAAAGCATTGAAAGAGTAGCAGAGAGTGGCCAGTTGCTGCAGTTCAGAAGGGCCCACTGGGTTCTAAATTAAAAGTCTGGAATGCTGGTAGCAAGACCAAAATCTTTGGAATGTCAGACAAAAGTGGGCCCTAAGAAAAGGTAGTAGTAGTAGTACAGCTTTAAGATCATTTTATACTTCTTCACGAGTGTTTTAGTTTGTAATGAGGAGGTTGCTGTTAATGATGGATGCACCTCAAAGGCTTTGGAGTTGGGCAACTGAATGGGCAGGGAAGGGATGGTCAATCTGAATCCAGCCTGGAATAGAACTGATTGTTGGTAATATCAAATTACTGTTTCTTGGCCACAATGTGAATTTAGTTGGACACGCTCTTCCTCTTCCAAACAGACCAGTTTTATCAAAGAAAATATATTACAATGGGTTATGTATATCATCATCTTCTGCATACACCTCTAAGGTTAACCATCATTATTGCACACTTGGTGTATATCATCATCTTCTGCATACACCTCTAAGGTTAACCATCATTATTGCACACTTGGTGTATATCATCATCTTCTGCATACACCTCTAAGGTTAACCATCATTATTGCACACTTGGTATAAAAAATCATCTTCTGCATACACCTCTAAGGTTAACCATCATTATTGCACACTTGGTCTAAGATTTTCAAAGGATTTGGGTGCCAAATTCCCTTAGGTTGTTCTGAATATCCCAGCCTTGCTGTATGGCCCTTTTCACACAGGTGCAGGTGCATGGGGGGATGGGTGGGTGGTGCGGTGGGTGAGCAGTGTGTGGGGGTGAGTTCCCACGGACCCCCACCCATCTCCATGCAAGGAGCAACAGGCATTGGCACCCGTTGCTCTGTGCGTGGGTGATGGATGGAGGTAGGTGGAATGCAGGAGCACGCATGCACGCACCCCCACCCACCACCTGCGGTGTTCCCACAGGTGTCCACCCCCACTCACCTGCACCAGCTGTGGCATTCACATGGGCACCCCCCTACCCACACACATATGGGGGGGGGGGGTGTCCATATGATGAAAATGACCTTAGAGGAAGGTAAGTGATATTTTGCAGAAAGAGAGAAACTAAGGCCCTTTTTACATGGAACTCTCCCACTCATGAACACCCAAAAATCTGCATGTTCATGAGTGGGGGAGTCCTGTGTGAAGGATGCGGCATACGCGCGGGCAGTAAGCGGGGGTGTGTGCATGCATGCTTTCACCTAACACACATCCCCACTCACCCCCCACGCATCCCCACTCACAGAGCAACCCACAAAAATGGAGGGACCCGTATGCATGCCCCAGTGGGGCCATGTAAAAATGGCATAAGTGATTGTCCAAGCATTCAGAACTAATCTTTGGCTTCACTGGGATTAGAACTCGGTTATTCCTTATTTACAACAAACAGGGTGGTTGCCATTTTGGTCCCAAAAGTAAGATATGAAGATAAAGTAGTTTCATAAAAGATATTATCTGAACTACTTTGTCTTTATCTCTTATTGACAACAGTGATATGAAATGAGATTATTGTAGAAGCTGAGATAGACCATTCATCTCTTAATTTATGATTTTGTTAGACATGTAGGAATAGCAGGCTTAGCAACCCTGCCAGCAACATAGGTCAAGAGGACCTGAACACAACAAGACAAGAAACATCCTGCAGGGAATAGGTTTACACTTGGTAGATAGCTTTACCATAATAGGAATTTTAGGCCTACTAAATGAGAAAAAATGATAAGAGCAAACACTTATCTTGCTCAAAATGTCCAAAGACAAGAAGAAATAAGTAAGTAAATAAGAATCAAGCAGACTGAAGTAACAGAAGCAGGGCAGCATCTGTCATTCTGTCACACCCCAGCCAAGGGGATTTCTGAGAAAATTATGATTAAGTGAAAGCTGTGTGAGGATTTCATGGGACCAATCTGCATTAACAAACTTTGGATATTTATTTATTTATTTATTTATATTTCTACCCTGTACCCTCCTGCCAATGGCAGCTTGGGATGACTCACAAATTATAAAATATCAAATACACATAAAATAAATAGAAAGTGTAAAAAATAAAAATAAATACCAAACAGATAAAAACATCCAATAAGTAAAGTTAACCCCCCACCCCCAACTTACCTCCTCCCCCCACCCATCTCCCTCACCGAAAGCCTGGTGGAAGAGCCAGGTCTTACACTGTTTTTGGAAAGAGGGGAGGTCTGGGACCAGGCAGATCTCCATCAGGAGGGAGTTCTACAGCCTAGGTGCAGCCACTGAGAACACCCTCCCCATGGTCACTAGGGATGTGCGAACAGAACGCAGTTTGGATGTTCGGACATTCAGTTGTTCAGTTCGAAACCCAAGTTTGGATTTGGTTGTACGGTTCGGCCGAACAACTGAAAACAGCACTATCGATACCGATACTGAAATAATTTTTTTCCCCGGTATCGGTATCATTTGACCCTGAAACCGCCCCTGGTCTCC
>QEPC01004714.1:163239-177921 GCA_003113815.1 Sphenodon punctatus
GTGTCTAGAGTTGAAACTGGAGTTGGGAGGTACGGTCCTCCTCACGTCTGCTTCCTGGGTTTGGTTGCTTCTTCCTTTATCCTCCTTTGGAGCATGTCCAGCACTACTTGTTTTCTAGCACAGGAGAATCAATGACAAAAATATTTCCGTGGGGATATCATAGAATCGTAGCATTTTAGGGTTGGAAGGAATATCAAGGGTCATCTAGTCTAACCCCCATTTATTAGTCATTATTGGTGAAGAAATTATTTCTAAACATGAGTCAGAAAATGGTACTCTCCCACATGTAACTTTGATCAGAGGCCAAAATGGAGCAAGACATTAAAAAAAAAAGGGGTGGGAGGGGAGAGAGGGAAAATCTTGGCTGTCTTGGTCAGATTTACTAACTCAGTGGTTCCCCAACTTTACCCTATGGTGCTATACTCCACAAATCCAAAGGTGTCCGCACCATCTCTACAGACTATAGATATTGTGTGCCACTGTGCCAACCCTATGGCCCTTGCTGAGCTGCTGTGTACTGGTTAGTCCCAGCACAGAGACAGCAGCACAGGTACTCAGGAGTTCCTTCTTTGCTTCATCTAGTAGCAGCTACTAGAGCAGCACGGGCTCTTCTAGCTGTGGGAAAGGAAGGAGAATGGAAAATAGAGCTGGAAGGAGAGAGACTCTGCCTGTGCAACCCTCTGGGCATTGACAGGAAGACAGCTGTATATACACACTGCTGCCTGCTCTCTCTCTCATGTCTCATAGTCCCAACTTTTACCTAGCCTTGTGCCACCCCTGGAAATAATGGGAATCTTTCCCAGGTGGGCACTCTGCCCAGTGTAAGAAGAGGAAAAATTCCAACTGTATGGGATCAAGCCAGGAACTGATGTGAATCAGTGTGGCTCCACTTACTTCAGTGAAACTGTATTTTGGTGCTACAGTTTATAAACTGAAATACAAAGGCCTGAATCCTTGCATGTTATATCTGCTGCGCACAGCTGCCCTGTGCACTAAATCATTGTTCCAGCTTGATCTTTGGTGAGTCCTTTGCAGCTGAAATAGGAGATGTGCTTCCAAGGCCCTTTTTACACTAGACACTCCCACTCATGGAACTCACCGTCCACATGGGAGAGCATTTTGTGTAAATGTGGGGGTAGGGAGGGTGCACTCCCATGATCACGCATCCCCACCCACCCCTCATGCATGGAACAACCAGTGGCAATGCAGGTTGTTTCATGCTTGAGGATGTGTGGAGATGCAGGGGAGGGGGATCGGTGTGCGCCTGTGTGCACCCGCTCCCCCACATTGCTCCCACCGCAGTACACACACCAACCGCCTCCTCTGCCATGGCCCATTTAAAAAGGGCCCAAGTCACCTTCTCAGTCAGTGGAACCTGGCATATGTGACAGAGGCATAGGTGTACTGTAATTATAATGGAGTTATGTCCTATTCATTTTCCAAGGTGGACATAGAAAGCTGGCCATAGAAATGTCCCTGAAACTTTTGGGAAGAGATTGCCAGAGAGGTAGAGAGGAATGGTAGAGAGGTAGAGGTAGAGAGGAAGTTTATGAGTTTGAATCTAACTTTCACTGACAGTGCTTTGTATTGTTTCTGACCAAAGTCTCATGGCCCTACTCTATAAGATTACAAAGTATGAGCTGATAACTCATTTTAAAAACAAGCTGTTATGAGTGTGTGCGTGTGTGTGTGTGTGTGTGTGTGTGTGTGTGTGTGTGTGCACCTATATGTTGAATTCAAGTGTTCCTTCCTCTTTAAAAGACACTTCTAAGGGCCTTATGAATAGGGTTTCCAGGCATCTTGTATTTCATGGAATTTTCTGATTTTTCTGGGTTTTAGAAAGCATCCTGTGTACATTTCACAAGGGAGGTTAGAAATCCTGTTCCCCGATTTATGCATAATCCCCTATTCCCTTCCATAACTGGTCACTACATTTCTGCTGCTAGGAGAAAGGTTAATTTTGATATTGGTTTGAGGGGTCCAGATTGTCTGTCCTTCGGGTGTAAAAAGTTTAGGGGATCGTGGGACTAAAGAGGAATTGTACTGTGATTAATTTGTTTCTTACAACTTTGACGCTCTAGGTTGTTTTCTTCCCTATTGAGTAGATCATGGGGGCTAGTACGGGCTACAACAAAGAATGCTAGTAGGAAACATGCAAAGGGAAACCACTGGTGATCATTTAATACCTATTGATCAAATTAAGATCACAATTTTTTTTCCAGGCTGAAGAAGAGGAGGTAGAGCTAAATGAGGGCTGTAAGGTTCTAACTTCATCTGAAGTAGACCAGCCTATAGGAGTGAAAGGACAGGATAATCCCAGGTTAGGGATCGAGAATGACCCAATGGGTATTAATTTTGAGGGGCCCTCTGAGGCCGTAAATGATAGTGTGGTTTTGGTGGGAGAGAGTGATTATTTCTGTCATTCCCCTAGGACTGGAGTGGCTTATCCTGGTCCTCTGGGCGGACCTTGCCATGAGGGGAGAGATGATTCAATGCCGCCTAGTGACTCTTTTGATTACTCCTCCCCCCTCCCAAATGTGGGACACATTAGGAACTCAATACATCCTGGGTAGTAAATTGATTATGATTATATTTCAAGATCTGTCAGTATTAGGGATTTGCTGGTAGAATTTAAAGATCTATTAACTGACCTGGTGGTTTTAATAAAAGAGAAAAATCATCAACACAGCCCTTTAAGGAAGACAGGAGGCCTCTAATAGTTAAAAAAAACAAAAAAAAACCACAACTAGGTGGCAGATTAAAGATTCTGGGGTAAAGAAGAGTAAAAATGTTAAAATTGGATGGATTGGATTTAAAAATCAGGTTTGTAACAGGAAGGGCATGAATTTTAAGTTGTTTAAACTCTTAGAAAATGGGATTAGGAATGATCATCATGGGAAACAGAGGAATCGAAAGGTCAATAAGGAAGATATAAATGCTAAGGAGATCATACCCAAGATTAATTCTATTGCATCTAGTAAGGAAGATGAAGGGGTTAGTATGGAGTCATCACAGGTCTTGCAAAAGATGGATACCCAGGGTCAAGGGACTTAGTGACTCTGGTGATAAACAAAGAGCAACCCATTGAAGGTGACTACGTGGCATCAATGCGATGTTACAAGGACTGGATATTCAGGATCGTTGGTCTTTTGTGATTATAAATAGACGGGTAATAGAAGAGAGGAATCCTCCTGCTTCCCCCCCATCTTGAGAATGTTTAGCATTCAGTTCCAGGATGGAAATTACAATTAGAAATGAATGAAAATTGATTGATTTAACCATAAGGTCTTATCAAGAATATAAACAAACAATAAGTACATCAGTAGACAAATACAAAAATACACAAATATAATACATTTTAACTACAACATAATTAATAAATGAGCCGTACTATGGGCCATGATATAATGAATAACAGCATAATCGAATAGACAACAAAGTGGCCATTTGAGATCTTATTTTAATCCTAAATCACACAGTACCCCTAGATTGAATTGCAGCTGTACACGGCACATTCTTAACAAAAGCTAACACAAACTAACAGTTTCATTAGCATAACATACAGGGACCCCATGAAAAACAAACTTGGTACAAACCTAGTTAGCAGCCAAAAAACTGCGGCTGCGATTCCTGTACGTTAAAGGTCAGGTTCCTACTATTACGCAAACAGCACTAGCTAAAGGCCGTACTCTGGAAAAGCAGGCTAAAATCCTACACATGGAGGAAGAGCAGCTCTGACCCAAACACGGGCACTTAGCAAGCAAACTGGGCTCCAACGGAGTAAAAGGTCTTTTCTAGCCCCAAACCGGGCACCTGCACAAAAAGNTAGTAAGGAAGATGAAGGGGTTAGTATGGAGTCATCACAGGTCTTGCAAAAGATGGATACCCAGGGTCAAGGGACTTAGTGACTCTGGTGATAAACAAAGAGCAACCCATTGAAGGTGACTACGTGGCATCAATGCGATGTTACAAGGACTGGATATTCAGGATCGTTGGTCTTTTGTGATTATAAATAGACGGGTAATAGAAGAGAGGAATCCTCCTGCTTCCCCCCCATCTTGAGAATGTTTAGCATTCAGTTCCAGGATGGAAATTACAATTAGAAATGAATGAAAATTGATTGATTTAACCATAAGGTCTTATCAAGAATATAAACAAACAATAAGTACATCAGTAGACAAATACAAAAATACACAAATATAATACATTTTAACTACAACATAATTAATAAATGAGCCGTACTATGGGCCATGATATAATGAATAACAGCATAATCGAATAGACAACAAAGTGGCCATTTGAGATCTTATTTTAATCCTAAATCACACAGAACCCCTAGATTGAATTGCAGCTGTACACGGCACATTCTTAACAAAAGCTAACACAAACTAACAGTTTCATTAGCATAACATACAGGGACCCCATGAAAAACAAACTTGGTACAAACCTAGTTAGCAGCCAAAAAACTGCGGCTGCGATTCCTGTACGTTAAAGGTCAGGTTCCTACTATTACGCAAACAGCACTAGCTAAAGGCCGTACTCTGGAAAAGCAGGCTAAAATCCTACACATGGAGGAAGAGCAGCTCTGACCCAAACACGGGCACTTAGCAAGCAAACTGGGCTCCAACGGAGTAAAAGAAGGTTTTTTCTAGCCCCAAACCGGGCACCTGCACAAAAAGATGGGGACAGCTCTAGCACATTACTACACACAAAAGAGAAATCTGCTCTAGCCCCCAAAATGGGCACTGGGCGAGCAAGCCAGACTTCTGCACATAAAGGAAGAAACAGTTCTGGCTTAAAGAGCGGGCACTGAATAGGCCAACTAAGCACCTACTAAGCGTAAGCCTACCCCTACTTCTAAAAAGTATTCATGTCCCACCGTTTGACCCTTTGGATTTGTAATTTCTGGGCTGGGACTGCAAAAGATGCCACCGCATTTGTCACTTCAGCATTGCTGTCTCTTAATAAGTAAATCAAAATACCAACTGTGGACCCACTTGTATCCACATTGGTACTACAAAACAGTCTCTCTCGGCAAGAGGTATAGAGAGGGCAGAACAATAAATAATGCACTAAATCCTCTATCTCACTCTCACCGCAGACACATTTCCGGTTATTCTAATCCACACCTCTAAACCTTCCCTTCATAACTTCGGTATCCATAATCTGTAATCTTAAGACCATAAAAGCCCTTCTGAAAGTTACATTGGATAGCAATTCGAGATAATTAGGTTTCTTAATACCTGGGACCCAAAATCTGTAATATGGGGAGGTTTTGGAGGTCAGGGCCTGAGATACCATACTTTGTATGTCAATATCTGCGATCCTAGATTTTACCACCTGACGTGCCTCCTTGTAAGGTAGAGATACCATAAAATCTGGTGAAAAACCTAAATTCTTTAGCTCACACCTAATCCCACACCACCAGGGGTCATTTTTACACCACAGACTACCCATTTTTTCCTCAAGACAAACTCTTGGGAGCGTTTCCAAAGGAAGAGTTTGGGCAGTTTTCAGCCAGAAGGATAACAAAAATACCCGAATTCTAGAAAACAGAGGGCATATCCCTAATTCCAGCCTCAGAATTGCCAACGATGTTATAAGAGGCGCCCCCCAGGAGCCGGCGCAGGAATTTATTTTGAATGGGCTCAAGAAGATCCGTCACTGTATAACCCCAAACCCTGGACACCCTAACAGACATGAGAGATCGTCTTTGCTTCAAAAATCCTAATAGCTGGCCTAATCAAATGTCCCCCTTTTGTTCTATAAAATTTATATATCAGTTCTGAGGATACAGCAGCTACCTGTTTGATGGGTTTAAGGTGGGTTATCCAGGATTCATCATAGGAGAAAACAACTCCTAGATATTTAAAGACCTGCACCTGCTCTAATTCATGTCCATTCAGGAGCCATTTAGCCTTACAGAATCTAGATGAAAAAACCATGACCTTAGTCTTTTGATAGTTTATTACTAGATCCTCTCCCAAGCATTTCTCCCAAAAATCTGTCAGACAGGAAAACCCTGTCCTACTTGTAGATAACAGAGCAGTATCATCCACGTACATTAAAATAATTGTCCTTCAGGTTGCGATTTTAGGTGCAAAATTAAATATCGATCACTATTACCAAATTTAATGATTAGGTGGTTAAAGTATAAATTAAACAGAGCGGGGGCAAGCAAACATCCCTGTCTAACTCCTATGAGTACAGAAGCATCAGTTAGGTTTTGTAAATTATCCTAAGTCTGGGGTCTTACTAACTTATTTGACTTGAGTGAAGCATTTTTCTGGGCTGTTTAAGAAGATCTTGCTGAGATCTCTCTTTCTTTCTGACATTAAACAAGTGAAATATCTTTATTACAACTATGTAAGGGCTAGAGCATTAGTCACATTCCAGACAAGTAAGGATGCTGCCATGATTTACACTTAAAGTCGCATTTTACGGGCATGGACATCGGTGACAAGAAAGCTGTTTTAGGAACACAACACCTTGACGAGAGATCTTTGAGGGATGTGTTACAGGGTAAGAAGGATATTATTAAGCTTAGTCATCCTCATGACCCTGTGGTCTCTGCCCTAATTAGCTTTGAGGAAGATGCTTTAGGGCCAAATGTGGCTGAAGGGAGGCATGACCTAGTGGATGAAATGGATAAAGGAGAGTTTAATGCAATAAAGAGTAGGGAAATTCAGGTTAAGCTGAGCTTGCCCATTCAAGAACCAGTACTGTTACCAGGATCTCTAGCCCAAGTGACCTATGGTTGTCCCTTGATTAAGGGGACAATGGTTGTTGAAGACTGTTTTTTCACTGGAGAGTAAAGATAAAAGGGAAATCAGTATATTGGGAGTGAGGAAAGTGCAACTAGGAAAAGTCTGCCTAATCACGATCCGGCATTGGCGTTGGTGACTTCTTTCCAAGGGGAAGATAATAAATTACTCACCTATATAAGTTATGATTGGTTGAGAGATTTGGGGGAACAGCTCATAGATGGTAAATTGGAGACAGAGGAAGTTTCTGTTCTCTTCTCTTATGGTAGGCTTCCCATTGAGGGACAAGGCAATATCCTGGAGAGGTTTCAGTTAAAAACAATTCAAAAGATTAGGGATGCTGATCTGCCCCCCGCCCCCCAGTTGAGTCAGATATTTAGCTTCTACATCATGATGGCTCTATTGTAACTCCAATAATAGCTGGAGGGTCCCCAGCCCTGCCCCCAGTTCAAGCACCGGGATAGACACAATGGGGGTTGAAAGAATGGCAAGAGTGTAGGATTTTGGCTCCTGAGGAGCTTCTGATTCTACTGGGGGCACAGCAATGCAACATAGAATCTGCTGCTGCCTTTACTAGGAGAGTTTTTGAAGCCTATGATAGGAGGAACAATGTTTAATGACACCTTGGAAATTAATAGAGCCCCAGCGGATTCATCTTGACTAGGAGATAGTGCCCTGTTGTGTCCAAAGTAACTTCCCATCAGTTTCAGTTCTCTCATGGAATGTTGCTGGCTTAGATAGTAAAGCTGGCAATAAGGATTTAATGTCATTTACAGAAACCCACAATGTTATCTTGTTTCAGGAAACGTGGGCAAGAGAACCTTTTTTCTATAAAGGATAATCTTCTTTCATCTTACTGGGAACCCCCTCGTTGCAAGGTGGCCATGCCAGGGGTGGTTTGTCAACTCTGATTGCTATAAAACCTGGGTGATTAGTCAGGCAACTGTCTCATTGCTCAAATTTTTGTCTTACTATCCACAAACTCCTAGCTGAATATTAGTTAGCATTTACAGTTCTCCAAGTACCAGGAAGGATGTGTTACACTCTAATTGGGATCTTTTAACATCTTATTTAGAATCGCTAAGATTGGAATTTCCCATGGCAAGATTTCTTGTATGGGAAATTTTAATTGTCATCTGGAAAGTGACCATTGCCTGTTGCAGGCAATCTTTAAATCTGGAGTTTTCCCAAGTGAGCCTAGTTTATTGGGACAGATACATTCCCCTGGATTAGAAGATGGTTTGGTGCCAATAGTGACCAATACAAAATTAAACTGGGATGGTCAACTGTACCACTCCCTGATTGATATTTTCCATGGAGAACAGCTGGCAAAGCTCAGGGAGAGAGTTTTGGATGCCTTAAACCCTCAGAAGGTCTTTCAGTGCATTCAGAACATAGAATGCATTCAGTGCATTCATACCCTTCATCCTTTCTTCTTTGTGCTGCAGTGCAGGAGTAAACATGTGACCTAAGCTCCCAAGGGGAGCTCAATGGTTTGACCAGAAGTGTGCTAAAATTATTAAATAAGAAAATGAACTGAATGAAGAAAGGGGACTTGCCATCTCAAACTGAGTTTCAGTACTCATGCAAGGAATATAAAGCTTTTATTTCCAACAATAAACAACTTTATGCTAACTTACAATGGGAGAGATTGACCTCCGCTATTAAATCAAAGGATTCAGGGCAGTTTGGGGAGTTAGTTAATAAGGGTATGGATTTACATACTGTGAATTTGGAGGCAAATATTTCTCCCATATGCAGTGGGTGGATTTTTTTGCTTCTAAATTTTCAACATCTGTGTCAGCAACGTATCTCTACGAGGGAACCAAGGGACATTTGAGATTGGGGTTTTTTCACCTTACTACCTTAACTCAGAGATAGTTTTTGGGTTGATCAGAGCAAAGAAAAAAGGCAAGGCCCCTGACCCAGATTGGATTCAGGTGGAGGTTTATCTATCTGATAGTGATTGGTGGGTACCCATTTTAATTACCTGGTTTAAGAACATCATAGCAACCTGTATAATAATTTCTGAGTCATGGGAAAGGAGTATTATCATCCCCATATTTAAGAAAGGTCTAAGGAGTAATCCAGAATCTTATAGGCTGATAAGTTTAATTAATGTAGCAGCCAAAATTTTTGGGAGACATTTATTATGTTACCTGACAGAGTGTATTTTTAGACATGATGCTAGCCCTAGTTTAACCACAAGTGAACGTTTCTTATGCATGTTGCAGGGCTGTATTGGTGCCCTATGCAGTCCTGCAACATGCATAAGAAATGTTCAAGTGGGGTTAAAGTGGGGTTAGCGTCATGTCTGAAAACACCCAGAGTGGGTAATGGAACAGGATATCTTATATGAACATCAGGCAGGCTTCAGAGCAGATTATGCAACAACAGATCATTTATTTACCCTGCAATACTTGAGGCACAAGTATGTCTCGCTTAAGAAAAATCACTTTATCTTGCCCTCGTAGATTTGGCTGCTGCATTTGACTCAGCCAGTATAGGAATCTGCTATGGGAGAAATTGACCCGTATGGGTCTGGATCCCTATTTATTGAAGTGGTTGATTGCATACCATAAGGACACCTGGGCCCAGGTCAGGTGGGGCTTAAGGGGAGAATTATCAGCAAGGTTCCCCACTGAGAAAGGTGTGAAGCAGGGATGTTCACGAATGATCTTATTGATGAAATGTTAGATCCTGACTTTCATCCGCTGTATGGTATTATCCAATATGTTATCAATATTGATGTACGTGGATGACACAGTAGTTATTTCTACTTCTCCTATTGGTTTACAGAGGACAATCACCAAATTTGAGCATCTATGCTCCATTAATACTCTACATATTAATTACAGTAAAACCAAGATTATGGTTTGGGGGGCAGTGAAGAGAAAAATGCTCCTGGTGGATGGGACACCATAGATTAGAGACAGTCAACCAGTTCAGGTATTTGGGTGTTCTCCTAGCAGGGATCGGTTCTTGGAAGCCCCATCTCCAGATGGTGAAAAATAAGGTCATTCAGTCAGCAGAAGCAATTAAAAAGTTCCATGCTACTACAGCTGGAAGATCAATACAGGCTCCCCTTAGAGCATATGAAGCAAAGATTAATATGCAGCTTCTTTATGCTGCTGAGGTTTGGGGCTATGCTGCACGAGATGAAATTGATGTGCCCCAAAATAAATCTTTGCGGTCCCTCCTGGTCGTGTCCTCATCCTTTCCAGAATCTTATTTGAGGCTCGAAGCAGGCTTCCAGTCAATTACTTTTAAAATTAGTATTAGAATTTGTAATGATTGGTTTAAGATCCTACTGTGCTCACCTTGAAGGTTTCCAAAAATATGTTTACTTGAAGATCAAAATCAGCCTCACAGTATGATCTCCCCTTGGCTGTTGTTTGTGGTTAATTCCCTTGGAAACTTAGGGTTTGGTTATTATATTACTAGTGATACCCACTTGTTTTCCCAGTATGATAGAGCTCAACTATTTATTTATTTATTTCACAATTTTTCTACATTGCCCCCTCCTGCTCACAGAGCAGCTCGGGGTGGCATACAAGGTGCATAAATAACAAACATTATAATAAAAATAACAAACACATAAAATATAATTAAAAACATCAAAATGCTAAAAAATAAACTCAAAGGGCAGAACCACCCCTCCCCAACCCACCCCTCCCTACCCATCTCCCTCTCCAAAGGCCTGGTGGAACAGCCAGGTCTTACATGGTCTTCCGAAAGAGGGAGGTCTAGGGCCAGGCAGGTCTCCATTGGGAGGGAATTCCACAGTCTAGGAGTGGGCACCGAGAACGCCCTCCCCATCGTTGCCACCTGGGCAACCTGAGGGAACTTTGAGTTGAGCATCCCCGTCCGACTGCAGGGGCCGCAATGCAATCTGGGGCCTGAGGTGGTCCCGCAGGTAAGCTGTGCCCAGGCCATTTAGGGCTTTATAGGTTATTACCAGCACCTTGAATTGGGCCCAGAAGATAATAGGCAGCCAGTGCAGAGAATGGTGCACTGGTGTAATATGCTCATGGTGATCCTTCCCCGTTAAGAGATGGGCTGCCGCATTCTGCACCAGCTGCAACCTCCGGACCGTCCCCAAGGGTAGCCCCATGTAGAGTGCGTTACAGTAGTCTAGTCTTAAGGTGATAAAGGCATGGATGATGGTGGCCAGATCTGAGTCCGAAACATGACTGCAGCCATCGTACCAGAATTATCTGGCAAAATACTCCCCTTGCCGCAGCCTCCACCTGGAGATCCAGTCGAAGCTGTGAGTTGAGGAGCACCCCCAAACTACGGACCTGTGTGGCCAAAGGGGGGTAGACCTGATCAATGATGGGGGCCACCACCACCCCAGCCCTACCCACCAATATCACCTCTATCTTGTTGGGATTCAGCTTCAGATGGCTCACCCTCATCCAGTCCCCCACAGCTGCCAAGCACTGGGTAAGCACCAAGACTGTCGGGTCTGGGTCTGCAGAAAAAGAGAGGTAGAGTTGTGTATAATCGGTGTACTGATGACAATGTATGCTGAACCCTCTCACGACCTTGCCCAAAGGCTGCATATACACATTGAACAGGAGGGGGGACAGAATAGAACCCTGCGGGACTCCACACGTGAGATCCCGGGCAGATGAAGTACATTCCCTGAGAACCACACACTGAGTTCTCCCAGCCAGGAATGAGCGGAACCATTCAAGAACAATTCCTCCCACCCCGACCTGGTCCCGCAGCCGAGCCACCAACATCTCGTGGTCAACGGTATCAAATGCAGCCGACAGATCTAATAGAATTAAAATAGAAGATCTGTCCCGATCTAATTCATGGTGCAGGTCATCGACCAAAGTCACAAGTGCAGTCTCCATGCCAAACCCAGGATGAAAAACAGACTGTGAGGGATCAAGAACATTACAGAGTGTTTAAGATGTTGCTTGTCAAATGGACTTAACATCAATATGTTTCTCTCGTATAACCCCCCTGTATTGCAATTGGACTTGAAACCCAATCTCTGTATGGCCCTGACGAGATTGAGATTCAAACAGAAGTTTACTGTAACCTTGGAGGGGCACAGGCAGGGTATACCCTGAGAAAAGAGATGTTGCATTTGTAATGGGGTAGAGGAAGATACAATGAATTATCTTCTTGTGTGCCCCATCTGTAAAGATATTAGAAAACAGCTACTGTGCCTATTACCACATTTTTGACATACTTCTCCAAGAAGGAGAAGTTAATCTGGATTTTGCAGCAGGATGATGAGCATTTCCTGCTAAGGTTGGCTATTTTTGCCTCCCATGCAGAGGAGCTTCACTGCAGATTTGTGTTGCAGAGGAGATAATTATTGTCTTATTTGTAATTTAAGTATAATTTTACTTAGTTTTTTAAACTATGAGAGTTCTGTAAAGTGAAGTTTTATAAATTGTTGTTTTCTTTAAAATGTTTTGTAATTTAGACTATGGCAAACGCTGTCTCAATAACTTACTCTGCTGCTGTGATTGAGATGAAAGCAGGGGATGGGGAGGCTCTTCTCCCTATCCCATGTTTTCAATTCAATTTTAGCGTGGGAGGTGCTGTCAGCCAGTTGGAAGAGGGGAAGGGCACAATGTTCAGCAGTAGAGACGGGTGATGAAGCGGGAAGAAGATCCATGCCCCTCCACCCCTGTGTTTCCATGTGCTGTAGGAAGATCTTGACCCTCCTGTCCTGCCTCTCTGCTACTATGGCCACCTGACACCTCCACTGCCATTGAGTGTGTATGTGTTTTAATGGGAGTGTGTGTGAGCTCTCCCTTAGCCATTTCTTCTAAACCTTGAGAGTCCACATTCCCTGTCTCCTCCTCCCCCTCCAGGAACATCTGTGTGTGTGTATGCATGGGCGTCAGAGAGAGAAAGCATTAGAGTGTGTGTGTGTGTGTGTGTGTGTGTGTGTGAGAGAGAGAGAGAGAGCATGTGTGCAAACATGACAGAGCACTAATGTGTATGTGAGTGTTGTGAGAGAGAGAAAACGTGTGTGTGTGTGTCTGTGTGTGAGCGAGAGTGAGCAAGCAGTAGTGTGTGTTTACGAGAGTAGGAGTTTTTAAATGAGCAAGGCATGGGGGCTGGGGGGAAGAGGAGAGAACTCTGTGGCCACTGCATGGGTGGAGTGCATGGGGGCGTGATTCAAACGGGCGGCTCATGGCAACAGGGCAGGTGTTACCTGGCCCCAATGATGGTATGGTTGGAGGATGCCTTGTCCAAGGAGGCAGGTACTATCTGGGGCCTGGTGCTGGCATGGCTAAGGGTGACATATACCTTCCTCTTTCTCTTGGGAGCATAGAAAGGCATTCATTGACTGTGCTAAATGTACCTTTCCCCAGTTTTTAGACAGATGTAATATTTGTAAGTTGCTGGGGGAAATGTGATATGTGGTAAAATTAGAAATTTGTGGGAAGAAAAAGGAATAATTTATCTGACCAGATTGTTTTCTTAATGGCAGCTGTTTGAATCTCCACATGGGGCTCAATGTGTTTTAGTAATCTCTGGCAGAGATGGGACAGTGAGAAGCAAAAAGCAGATTGGACAGTGAAAAGTGCATGATAAATTTACATATTACATGGCCATGCAATTCGTCACATAGATTCCCATTTAAGAAAGAACATAAGTGCCATACTGGGTCAGACCAATGGTCCATCGAGCCCAGCATCCTGTCTCGGACAGTGGCCAGTCACGGGGGCCTGGGAGAAGCACCCAACAGGTCACCATGCTATCCATTCCCTGTGGGTCATTCCCAGGCTCCCGACAGTAAAGGGTTTTGTTCCCCAATCCTATCTGGCTAATAGCTGCTAATGGAACTATCTTCCAGAAACTTGTCCAAACCTCTTTTAAACTCAGCTATACTGCTGGCCTTGACCACCTCACCTGGCAGTAAATTCCACAAACTAATTGTACGCTGAGTGAAAAAATACTTTCTTTTGTCTGTTTTTACTCTGCCACCTGTGAGTTTTGTGGAGTGTCCCCTAGTTTTCGTACTAGTTGAGAGGGTAAATAACCGTTCCCTGTTTACAAGTTCTACACCACTCATGATTTAATCACATAGTGTTCACCTGTGTATTCTCTCTCCGCACAGTCCCCTGGTTAACTAGGTATCCTTCCTCCTCTGCATTTTAATTCGTTGGTAATGGTTGCCTCATCTTTAGGGTATGGAACTTTATGTAGCTTGGAGTAGTTTGTGATAAAATGAGGGAAATGAAGGATTTAAAAAAGAGAGGGGAAGGGGAAAATAGAAGGTAAATAAACATAAAAATCTCTTGTAAATTAAAGACTTGGAGTTCTACTGCTGTTATCAGATTGTTTGATGACTGGAGCTAATCATTTTTGCATGAGCATGTATTAAATCATGCTGTGGTATTGGCTTACTGTTGCTACAGAAACTAGCTCTGGAAAGCCTCAGGATCCCATGGCATATGCCAATCTGGAAAGTAGCATTTTCAGATTGCTCTGCAAGTAGTAAGTATAATCTTGTAATAGTCAAGCCATCCTTAATATATATAGTAAACTACTACTGTCATATATTTTGCTTTGTTTGTGGTTTTATCTAGGGCTTGTACACATGAACCCAAATTCCCCAGGTACAGGTACCCTGGGGAATCTCAGAATTACTGGAGATCATTCATGTGGCTCCACATTTCTGGGGTTAGTTCTACCTTGCACTTGATGCAGGGCAAGGGTTTCAAGTAAACTTGCTTACCCAAGGTAGCTAGTCTCTGCCAAGCCTCTCATTTCAAGAGGAAAGTCACCCTGGAGTAAGACATATTTACTTCAGGGATTTGTCTATGTGCCATGTGAACATCCCTTCCACAGACTAACATAGGGTGATTTCAGACGAGACGGGGCGGCATTTGCCCCGTCCCGGAATCACCCAAATGATGGCCCGCCGGGATCACTC
>QEPC01004714.1:190660-200805 GCA_003113815.1 Sphenodon punctatus
GGGTGAGATTTAGCTCAACCCCCCTTGGGCCTGTTTTTTGTAGCATGGCTCCTCCCCGCTATTATGCACACAGGTTGTTAATATGGTTGTATTGCTCATATGTGTAATCTATGTTGAATAAATTTGCGGCCAAGGCCTTTTAACCCCAGAGCATGTCTCTGTCTGTTCATGTGGGTGGTGCGGGCACAATAGATTACTCTAGTTCAAAGCTTTCTTTGCCACCATCACAGTCACAGGCATGCTACTTCAAAAACAATCTTTACCACAATTGGTCGGCTTCAGCATGAGTCAAGAGTCACCTGTGCTCTAACTACCTACCCTCATGCTTCAACTGCCTCAGGCCCCCCATATACCAAGGGGAGGGGACCTATGCTGTTTCAACAGTGGGACTGGATGTCTAGGAGCAACTGTGTTAATGACCATGGTCAAGATGTCATTCCACAAGGCAACCAGGTCATCAACAGAGTAGCCATCAAGGTCAGTAGGTAAATCCACCAGAGAGTTCTGGAAATCAGTCAGATCCATAAGTCTTTGGGGGTGGACCACCTAACTGGACCACCACTCTGATGGGGGCATAGGCAGGCAGGAATCTGAGCCTTCAGGTAATGGTCCGACCATGTCAACAGTGTAGTAACAACAACACACACACACACCCCATCACAGCTGCTCCTTAGAATCTCAGCAGCCAAGACTGCAGAGCATCATGTCTTCCAGCCAATCACAAAACAGGAGACATCTGTGTGCACAGAGCATGCATGTGTGCCTTGTGGCTCTGAGCCATACGAAGACTTTCGTACGTAGCTCTTGTGGCTGGAAACTTTGTCCACTCCTGCACAGAGTAACAAACCAGCTACTGGTAGATAGACCAAAAATGCTGGCGAGCCTGATACTGCCCTGAATAAAACAAGTGCTAATCTGGAGGAACTCCACTGAAGTTGTCTTCAGAGCTACAGAGTATGTATGTCAGCTGGAAATGAAATAGCTATTACTCCTGATGAACAGTTATCAGATACACTAGAATATCCTCTTCTCATAGCAGAACACCTTGGGAATCTGCTTTTTGTCCAGGCTAGAAAGGTATCTGGGTTATGGAAAAGACATAAATCATGTTCTGAATAAAGAAGGCTTCAGATATAGGAGCTCTGAATACAGAAAGCTATATTATAGTTGAAATTCATGGAGTTATTCTGAATTAGTACTAGTACAACTGACATGTATCAGGCCTAAAGTGCAAGATACTTCTTCCTTTCTCCTTTGTATTCTTTGAGGGTGGTGGTTGTTTCCCCAGCACCATTTGTCATTGGTTTAGTAAGAACACAAGGACAAACATATGCTATAAAAATCAAGTTAATAACCTTCTGCTTGTGACAGGTCCATCATATTTGGAATCCATTGCATTCACATTTCAGTGGTGATTAAACTTTTCATTCTATTGAATTTCTCCTGTAACCTGTCAAAAATGTCATCAGCATTAATAGCCTACCATTGCATAGGTGCAGTAATTAAGGATCTTGTTTTGACTGAATTGTTGCCGTATTGGCACCCTGCAAGAAAAAAGTGAGGAAAGCAATTTATTTTCCTAATGTTAAGTCTTTACATGTAAACCAGAAACTAAATACCATTGCACTCCGAGCTAGGCAAACACAGCTTATTATTGCTAGATGTAATTTTCGATGTTTCTATTAAAACAACACACAATACAATTAATTTCCCATTCTGAAAGGAACAAAACCCCACAAAAAAAACCAACACCACCACACGCTCAGTCCTTTCCCATGCTAGCTAAAAACTTGGCATTCAGGGTAAATTGATGTTGGTTTATATTTGCTGATTTATTCATCAGCATGGCAAAGAGGGGGCAGCCTGCATTAATGCAGACAAAGACAGTCGTCCTTGGCGTTATTACTATTTAGTTGAAGAAATTTGAGGAATCTTGTTTTCTTTATTTAACCTAGTTTTCCTGAGAAATGTTAGTACACTACTCTAGAGTATAATTTGGTGAATTCTAATGCATAACCTGTCTATGAGCTCCCTGCAGGGGGTCCTACAACTTATTAAGATTACCCTAAATTAATATTTTCCATCTGCAGGCGGGATGCTGCCCGCACTGCATAGCAATTCATAACTCACAAGAAATGACTGTAACCCTTAACAATGATATCGGAAACAAATCTAATTTCAGGAGTTATACTGTTATATATGCCTGTCAGTAATTTTGTGCATTTTATTTATTCTTGCAGTTTTCATCTCTGCTTAGCCAGAAGAAATTGACAGAGCACAAGCAATGAATAAAGCCATATTATCTATTTGTTTTATGATGCTGTCCAAAATATAAGATTGGAAAGCCAAGAATTATCTGAAATTTGCTTATTGAGTATTGCTATTTTATTTGCAGTCAAAATACAATAAAGCAGGACTGTAAAATACAATAAGTAAATAAGCCTGAAGAACCAATGCAAGAGCTAATCTGAGGAAAGATTAAGAAACTTCAGTCTGAACTGAAGATGCTGGCTCAGTATTTATTTTAAAAACTGGATATTTCATGTTGTTGTTCACCAGCTCAAATCTCCATTTAAGGAGTTTTAGGGTTGCAAGAGTGGTTCCATGGTGTCCAGAACCAACCATACTCTGATTTCGCTGGGTGCTGAGGGCACTTGGCTTCATTTGCGAGGAATTAAGATCCTTTCAGGGCACAACTGCACAGTTCTTATGGTCACTTTATACCACCAAGTGACTGGAGTTTTTGGGATGGCATAGTAGACAGGAATTTGAATTGGGATTTAAAAGACCAGAATATAATTCCCAACTGTCACAGGTTTACCACAGCCCAGCTCAACTACAGCTCCTTGCAGATGCAGAACCTGTGATGACTCACCACTGTTGGCCAGTCCACCTATGGCTGTTCCGTGTTATAATCCTGCCCTTAGGGTCTTCCTGGGAAGCTGATGTTCTTGTAGACACTGGGCTCTATCCCAAAACCCATGTAAACTGCACGGAACTATGGTGCGCGTCTCAATAGCCGGCCCATTGTGCTGTACAGAAACCATGTGTGCATATGCATGCTCAGCTTCCGTGCAGTTTGCGCGGTCTTTGGGATTGAGCTCATTGTCCTCCTTCAGGTTATTCCAGCTGTTGCTGTTCGTTGCTGTCCCCAATAGGCTTTTTCCCAAGCTGTCTCCTTGATCCCCTTCCAGGAGAGTGATGTTGGAGTGCTAACCCTGATCAATAATCTATCTGTATTCTCCTTTCTGATGGTTCCCTTACCTCCTAACTGTGGGCTGGGCTCCCATCTGCCTTGCCAAACTTGCTATTGCTCCTTGCAGAATAGGGGCCTATTGATATTCCCAGATTACCCTGTGTGGTTAGCTGACCGATGGCACTCACAGCTAGTTCCTCGACAAAACCTCCCACCACGCTGCTGCCTCCCTAGTGGTTTCCAACCTAACTTCCTTGGTTGATAAGCCCACCGGATCCACCCACCCATGTAATGTGCTCCTGGATACCCCTCCCTGAAAGGAGCCAAGCTGCTGCATTCTACACCAGCTCCAGCTGCCAAACAGTCACCAAGGGCAGCCACATGTAGAGCGCTTTGCAGTAATCTAGACTCAAGGTGACGAAAACATGGATGACAGTGGCCAAGTCTGAATCATAAAGAAAAGTCCACAACTTCCTCACCAGATGGACTNTGTGGCCTGACTCCCTGTGATGAGCTTGGCAGGGAGTGTCTGAGAACCTCCTACACTGCCGCATAAGACCCTGAGGGAACCTTTTTCAGGCCCACGACTCCTCTCCCAGAACTGGGCGTTAGCCGGCCCCCTTCCCTCATCCACTCACCACCTGTCCCCCACCTGGGGTTTGGAGGCCGTCCTCCGCCAGACCCCACAGCCACATGTAGAGCGCTTTGCAGTAATCTAGACTCAAGGTGACGAAAACATGGATGACAGTGGCCAAGTCTGAATCATAAAGAAAAGTCCACAACTTCCTCACCTGATGGACTTGGTGAAAAGTGCTCCTAGCCACTGCCACAGTCTGATGATCCAGGTGCAGCAAGGGGTCCAGAAGCACTCCAAGGCTCACTAATAGGTGTCTCAACTCCCCCAAAGTCACAGAACCAGTCAACCATCATCACTTAAGTCTTGCCAGGATTCAACCTCAATTGGCTCATCCTCATCCAGTCCCCAACAGCTGTCAGGCATTGGGTAAGCACCGAGACTGCAGGACCTGGGCCTGATGAAAAAGAGAGGTAGAGCTGGGTGTCATCAGCATATTGATGCCACTTCACTCCAAACCTCTGAATGAGTCTTTAAGAGGGGAGATGGAACCCTGTGGGACCTCACAGGGGAGGTCACGAGGGGATGACGAGCGCCTGGATTGTCAGGTGGTGGTGATGGTGGTGGCCAGGAGTACTTTTCACCAACTCCATCTGGTGAGGAGCTGTGCCCTTTTCTTTCTTATTCGGATCTGGCCACTGTCATCCATACTTTGATCAGCTCGAGGCTAGATTACTGCAATGCACTCTACATGGGGTTACTGTTGAATACTTTTCGGAAGCTGCAGCTGGTACAGAATGTGGTGTCTTGGCTCATTTCAGGGAAGAGTTGCTGGGAGCACATTACACCGGTGCTCCAAAGTCTGCACTGGCTGCCTATAGCTTTCTGGGCACAATTCAAGGTGCTGGATTTGATTGTTAAAGCACCAAACGGTCTGGGTCCCATATATCTGAAAGACCACCACTCCTACCATGTCCCTTTGTGGCCCCTATGGTCCACCGGTGGTGACCTGAGTCCTCCTGCACATTCCATCCGTTGCCCTTGTCCGTGGGTGTGTGGGAGAGTGTTCTCAGTTGGGAGAGTGGGCGCGTGGGAGAATGCTCAGTGCTCAGTCCCATGTTGTGGAACTCCCTTCCCCAAGAGGTTCACTTGAGCCTGGTTATCTTCCAGAGGTGGTGCAAATCCTTTTTATTTAGGAAAACATTTGGTAGGCAGGGATAGGTGGGGTTTGTTTGTGGTTGTGGGGGAGGATGGAAGTTTGAGGGGTGTTTTTATTGTATTAATTTTAATGTTTTTAATTGTTTTGTTTTGGATTGTGAGCTACCCTGAATCACATGGGAAGGGTGGCATAGAAATTCAATAAATAAATAAATAAATAAATCACCCATCACCACCCACTGAGACCTCCCCAAAAGGCACAAACAGAACCACTTGAGCTGTCTCGTGCAGTCAGGATGGAAGTCGGACTGAAATGGGTCCAGGAACCTGATAGTGTCAAGATGAGCCTGGAGCTGGCAGGCAACCACCCGTTCAATAACCTTCCCTAAAAAGGGAAGGTTAGAGACAGGGCAATAGCTTGCCATGGAGTCAGCATCCAGAGATGGCTTCTTAAGCAAATGCCAGATGACTGCATTTTAAAGAATATCCAGCATCCTACACTGCCTAAGGTAGAGGTAGGCATTGACAACCCTGGCTAGCAACAACCCCAACGTCTCCCAGATGACATTCACCAGCCAGGACAGTCATGGAGCTAATTCACAACTGGCTGCTCGCATTACCTCAAGCAAATCCTCTGCATCGGTGGAAGATACCGATTGAAATTAATGCAAATAAACAGGACAAGTCTGAGTTTTCATAACCCTGAGTATTTATTTAAACACATGATTACCCAAACTGAATTTGCAAATTTAGAAAGTACTCTTTGTCAGCTCTGTTGTGAGGCTAAGAAGTTATTAGGACTTAAGTTACTCATAGCGTAGTAGATGTGGCCTGCATTCTGTGACTGGACAAAGGTTTCTTTTAAAGAGATGGACTGCCCTGGGTCTGCCTGTGCCAGCCCGCTTCAACCCAGGATGGTCGGTCCATCTAAAGGCACTCTTCCAGATGTGAAAGCGGAGCAGGTGCTTCCTGCCCTGGGCCAGCCCCGCATGTAGAGCTCCAGAACATTTCAGAGCACTGCTTGCAGAGAAGGTAGGACAAGCCCAGAGGACTAGCCTGAAACAGAGTTGCTGTCCATCTGCTTGGAAGACCAACACTGCAGCTCCACTTTTGGCCAGCTGTTGCCCTGGACAATAATATAGAGTTGTGGGTGCCAGCCTAGAATGTTGGGCATTTTTCCCGCTACTCCATGGTGCAGGGGGGCTCTGCTATGCGGGTAGATCATGGTCTAGGGCAAGCACTGGGTCTGTCTAAAATGGACTAACCTGGGTCTGCAAGCAGGCAGACGTGGGGGTGCACCCCCAGAGCAGCTCCAAGGGAAAGCAGTAGGGTGGCCATTGGTCCTGTTTTATACAGGACAATCCTGTTTTTGAAGGGGTTTCCATTGTCCTTTATTTACGTGTTTTTCTCCTGTATTTTCCATACACTGCTGGTGCTGTCACTTCACCCACACCTTCCCACCCCCCAAAATCATGATGTCATGATTTCCAGGCGGGAACAATAGCATCAGCAGCATAAGAACATAAGTAGTGCCGTAACGGGTTAGACCAATGGTCCATCAAGTCCAGCATCCCATCTCTGACAGCCAATTTCTTTCTCTTGGGAGAAGTACCCGACAGGTCATGATGGGCAATGCAATCCCTGTTGTTCCAGTCCCCAAAGGCCAGAGATGACTTCCCAAAACCTACTTGGCTAATTGCCATTAATGGACGTATCCTTCAAGAAAGTATCCAATCTCTTTATAAAGTTAGCTATGCTATGACCATGACCACTTCCTCCGGCAGTAAGTTAATTGTGCACTGAGTGAAAAAAATATTTTCTCTTATTTGTTTTTAATCTGCTACTGGTTAAGTTCCAGGAAAGTTCGTATATTTTTACCATCCACTATTTGCATAGCCATCATGGTCTTCTCAACACACATAGCAGAGTATCCTATAAGAGCGCATATACATGAGAGTGTTGGTTCAGCAGCAAGATTCCAGTAATGAATATTAATATCTGCTGAGGAAAATTTTAATATCTTATATAAGATTGGTTCAAATTGAAAAATTATTCTTTTAGCAGGTTTATTCTTTTATCCATTATTTATGCAGG
This sequence comes from Sphenodon punctatus, assembly GCA_003113815.1. Lineage (NCBI taxonomy): Eukaryota > Metazoa > Chordata > Lepidosauria > Sphenodontia > Sphenodontidae > Sphenodon > Sphenodon punctatus. The sequence continues at coordinate 197,683 of QEPC01004714.1, forward strand.
TTCCAACATATTAGAGTATTCAAAAATTACAGTTTCATTACTCCAGCAGCCCGAGAAAGAACTAACATAATTCTCTACCGTGTGCAATGGACTGAGCCTATGCAAATAGGATATTACCCATTCGAGTGTACTGAGACTCTCTGGTAAGGTAACTCTGGGAGGTGGAAGTGAAATCTTCCTGTTACGTTCCTTTAAAGATTTTTGGCCACTAACACCCCTTGAGACTGAGAGAGCCAATATCAGAAGAAAGTCATTTAAAGCTAAATGACCCTGAAAGCTCTCCATGTGTGGAGCTCTTATTGACTACTACTATTAGATGGGAGCCCCACACATGGAGGCTTTCTGAAATGGTCATCAAAGGTCACTCTGGTCCTGCCTGTTGACGCAGGCATACATTTGGAACATTGTCACTAAAGTCAATGAGAATACTCTGGATTTACACATATGTACTGAGAGCAGAATGTGGTGCTTAGAGCTTAATAAATGACTTGTGGGTGGGGGATGGCTATATGGACCGATTTCCTCACAAAGTTTCTATTTAGTCACAGGCAATCCCACTTGCAGCTGCTGATAGTCCTTGGCTTAATAGCTTGCACTGGATTCCACTGGATTTCTAATACCATTTTTTCCCACAAGCAAGGATGGGAATTGTCAAGAAAGTTAATCTCTGTTGGGGTTGTAGTATGCTTGGCATCCCTGCAGAAAGCTATTCACCTGAGGATGCGAATAATATGGAGGAGACTTTCAGAGCTGCCAGGCTCTGTTGCTGGAACAACAGAAAGAACTACTTCAGTGCTATGGCAGGTAAAATTTGGGCCAGTGTCAATACTCAGCCTGGCTTGCATGGAAGACAGCAATGGAAGGAGAGGGATAAAGATGTAAATGTCCAACTTCCAGTTGCTCTTGGTTTTGATTTGTTTTCAAGAACCACTTGGAACAATTTGTAGCCAAATTGCAAAGCAAATGCTAACCTGGGCTAAACAGGATTTCTTCTATAGATAAGCTGTCCCCTACGGTTCTCAATATTTATTGCTACACCTGCTCTAGGGGCAATATATCTACGTGACAGCTTCTGCAAAAATGCAACATTGTACTTTCCCTGTAAAACCAAAGGGAGGGTGTAGATTTCTTTCTCCTCATCTGCTCTTTTATTTTCTGGGAATAAGGTATTTGTGAGCAGGATGGGGTTTTGGTGCTTTAATGCCAGCAAATGGAATTACGGAGAGCAATGTAGATCTAGGATTTGGCAGGTAGGAAATGGAATATCTTGAACCAAGTAATCTGACCTCAGTCTAGCAAGGTCCAGCAGTGCTTTGCGTCTCTTAGTCTTTTCATCATCAGAAATAAATTGCAGGGATTTTGTGCAGCGCAACGAACAATAGGGTGGAGGTCTCTTGGTAAAGCTGGAGGATTTGATCTGGGTAATTTAACGTTAGTCATTTTCTGCAATGGTGTTGTTTGTGGACATCGGTGAGAAAAAATGGACTAGGGAGTAAGCTGTCTTTTCCTGACTTGTTTTGGTAAGCCACAGGCTTAAGAAGAACATAATTATAGCTAATGGAAATGTTTAGAATGAGGTGGGGACTTATGATAAACCAAGACCCTCTCCTATAGCCAGAGAAATAAACCAGGAAAGAATAGAAAGCTACGCATTGAGGGGGGGAAAGTAGCATCCTCTGCCTTCATTATCTTGTGGATTTTCTCCATAGTGGATCCAACTGAGTCAATAATACATAAAGAAATGTATTTATTTGAGTGCTTTCTATTATTTGTATTACACTAACGCTTCAACGCTCCCATCAGCCAGGTTCTTGTACAGGCATTTATTGGCCCGCCTTCCAGACCCTCATGAGTCTGCTTTTCTCTGATGGAGGGGATTTAAATATAAGGACAAATTTAAAATATCCAGGGTCCAGACACATCATGACATGGAGCTAGCAAGCACAGTGGCTCTGTTTCCCACCTGGAGTGGCAATGGCTAGAAATACTAGGGGTGTGTATGTCATTTTCGTTACTACAATAACGATAACGACAATTGTCATTTTCATTATTGTTATTGCAATAACGAAAACGACAATCAAGAATAATGAAAACAACAATGTTATCGTTGTCGTTATTATTAGTGACACAGTTGCGGTTTGGTTTTGAATAGAAATGGAGAGGGGAGGAGGGAGCAGACATCTCGGAGCCCTAAAGAGGCTTGATCTCTTGAACTGTGCCTGTGTTGGGAGGGGCGAGCAGCTCAGCAGTATCTGATGGATGTATCGCTGGCCAATGAGCAGCACAAGCAGGCCCCAGCAGCCTCATGGCACTCTGTGATTGCTCAATGCCTGCTGCCTCCCACAACCAATAAGGGGGCTCTTGGAGAGGGCACTGCAACCCTTTATAATGGGAGGGTCATTTTTATTTCTCTGTTCTATGAGAGCTCTCTGCTTGTTAGCTTGTGTTTTACAGAACTGGTGCTTGCACACAAAAACATTCTACCTATCCCTCATTGTATTACCAATTCCTTTCCTTCTTCATTTACCCTACCTTTTACCTTCTCCCTTTCCATATATATGTATGTATAGGTGTAGACATTATTATAGACATTTAGATTTAGAAAAATATTAGTTGTGCACATATATAGAGAGATTAGATATTATATAGGTATTTAGGCTAGTCTGTTCTATTATATATATTAGGATTATATGATAGTAGGATAGGTTAGGTTTAGGCTATGTTTTGTGTATATATAATTAGCTCATACAGTACTTCTTTTACTGTGTGTGCACTTGTATGTACAATGAGAAAGGAAAGGACTAGTTCAGCCTCTGGGGCAAGTGGCCCTGGTAGAGGGCGAGGCCGTGAATGCGTGCGTGGCGGAGTTGTGCACGTGGGATGGGGCAGCAGATATTAGTATGGGGAACCGCAGCAATGATGATGATGTGGATGCTATGGGCGGGAAACCGGTAAAATCCAGTATCCGATAATGCCGGTACCGGGTGTACCGGCATTATTGGATTCGACCCGGTAATCCGGACCGGGTACCGGATTCCGGGGTACCGGATTTTTTTTACATTGCAGCCATTTAAAAATGGCTGCAATGTAAAAAAACTTAAAGCCCCAGCAAAAAAGTTTTTT
>QEPC01004714.1:201808-221557 GCA_003113815.1 Sphenodon punctatus
TAGTGTGTGTGGGGAATCTAAGCATGAATTGAATTCCCACCTCGACCTGGCATAGGGCTTTGCTGCTGCAAGAGACATTAGAGTGTGTGGACAGGAGTGGGTTCACTGCTGCAGCAAGCAAAAGCAGCAGCAGACCTTCCTCCTCTGCTCATGGCAAGAGGAAGGAAGGACAACAGCAGTAGGTTCCATCTCAAACCCCCTGGTGGCAACGGTGGTGGCAGCAGCAGCAGCAACAGCAGGTCACAATGGAGGACTGAGGTTTGGTCCGTTACGACGTGGTGAAGTGTGTCATCCAGTGGCAATCAAGATCACCAGGTGGGTGGGAGAGATGATTGTCCTGGATGACCAGCCATTTAGCATTGTTGAGGACCAGGGATTCTGCCGGCTGCTGGCACTGTTGGCACCCCACTACCAGTTTCCCTCATGCACCACCTTCAACAGGTGCCCTCCTTGTACCAGGCAGCATGATGGAGCGTCTGGTGGAGCAGAGGTGAGTCTTGCATGAGGTAGTCTCAGAGGGGGAGATTGGGGTGGAAAGGCCACTAGGGTGTAGGGATGTGTGAGCAGATCGTGGTTTGGTCATTCGGTCACTCAGTTCAGGAGCCGAGTTTGGGTTCGGACGTTTGGTCTGGGGATTGGGTTCAGGTCCGGTCGTTCAGTTCGGTGGCGTTCGGTTTGGTTCGGTCATTTGGAAATCGGTCTAGGTATCGCGTGGTCCTGTGATCACGTTGGAAACCAGAAATTCGAGTGCGTGTGGAGCTTGTGTGGAGAGAAAGCATGTGTGTTGTGACTGGCTGGCTGTTTGGATTTTTTTGGTGTGTTTTGGCTGTGTTGGACTATGTGTTGGTTTGACTGTATTGTTTTGGCTGGTTGGTGAGTTGGTGGGTGTGTTTGTTTGGCTGTTTGTTTGTGTGTAGGACTTGGGGAAAAAATGAAGAGGGTCAGGCTTAATAGGACCTGGAAGCCAGCCAAGGTGGCGGAGCTGGTGGAGGAGGAAGAGCAAGAGCCTGAGGTTGCTGCTGCTGGACCTTTGGTGGTCGGCTCCACATCAGAGGAGCAAGAGCCGGGCACAGGAGGTGCTGCCAGGTTTGTAAACTTTATTTTTACTTTGAGGACAAGAAGAATACTATCCTTTAGAGCGAGTTAACTGGCATGCGGGTGGGTGGGTGGGTGGGTGTGTGGGTGGTGGACAGTCAGGTACAAACAGTGGGCGTCAGCGGGTGGCAGTGGATGTCTGCCACAGAGAGAGTGAGTGTGGGGGGCTCTTGCAGCAGTCAGGCATGAGCCGAAGGAAGCACCCACCCAAACACGTGCCAGCCATCCCTAGCAAGGGTATCTCGTTGCCATCCCTAGTGCCCCAAGGAGGTCAGGATTTTCACATGCCAGCCAGGGTCTCTCCATTGCCATCCCTCCCTAGCATCCAAATAAGGGCAGGATTTGCACATGCCAGCCAGAGTCACCATCTCCTGTTGCTAGCCCTAGCACCCCAAGGAGGGAGGACTAGAGGCATCATCATAAATGCATGATATTACTTAGGTGTTGTTTATGTGTTCCTGTTTCAGAGGTGAGGAATTGGATGCCGGTGCTGGTGCCACGCGCAGGACACCGAGGCAGAGGTCACCAGTGCCACTGCCAGACAGCGGGCGCACAAGGTCCGATGTCTGGCAGTGGTATGAGAAGCATACTGGATTTGCCATCTGCAAGGTAAGGCACGGGGGCTGGAACAACAGGGAATGGATTGCCCTATGACCTGTTAGGAAGTCCCCTGCAGAGAGAGATTGGCCACCCACCCACTTGTGGAGACAGAATGCAGATAGGGATTCACAGACCGTTGGTCTGACACAGTATGGCACTTCTTATGTTCCTATCTTTTTATGTTCTTTAGATCTGCAGCAAAATATTTAAAAGGGTCAGCCAGGGGGACCACATCGGGGCCTAATTGGCCACGTAGAGAAAGTCCAAGGGAAGACGGTGAGGTGGCAGGACTCTGGCGTGGCTGTGAAGCGTCATCGCCAGAAGAAGGGGGGGAGGGCATGCCAGAATTGACACCATCAAAGTCCTCCCCCCTCCTCCAGCTCCGCTGAGGAGTCCCCCCAGGAGGAGTCTTCAGTGGCAAGGTCCTTTTGGGCCGAAGTCCAGAAGCCGACCCAGGACTTCATCATGACCTATGGCTGCAAGCAGCCATTATGGAGAACCAGCTGGTGGAAAGGTTCCAGTAGGTCGAGGTAGAGAAACAGAAGGTGGAGGCGCACTCTCAGTACTTCTCTGCTGAGATGGCCAACCTGGAACTCTACCGTCAGTCGATCTCCAGGCGGCAGGCAGACGTGGCAGGGACTGTGGACTTTGCCATACAACATGGCTACCAAATGCTGGAGCACGGGGTGCCCGCCCCTCGGTCCCATGCACCCCTTTTTCTTTTCCCCCATGTTCCAGGGCACTGGCCCAAAGAGTAGACCCCTTAAGTTTCCTTTCTCTTTATATATATTAATGTTTGTTTTTGGTTTTATAATGTTGTTGTTCTTGTTGTTTAAAAAGTTTTAATAAAAGTTCTATTTGTTGTTACGAGCTTTGTTTTAACTTACCAATCTTTTATCCCTCTGTGCTGAAGTTCTGGCAGGTGGCAGAATCTCACACAGCTTGTCGATTCCTACCGGCAGCACCTAGCACCACATGTAGCATAGGTAAGCTATTAACCCAAAGATGTGCCAGCAGCAGGGTCTCTGCTTGTTGACAGCCCCCCAAGGAGGGGCAGGGCTTGTGTCTGTGTGGGTGTGCCAGAGAGAAAGAGAGAGAGGCTCCTTGGCAGCAGGCAGCAGGCGGTGGGTGCTGTTGGTCAGAGGGGCTTTTTTTTCAGCAGCTTCGCGGGTGGGTGTGGAGGAGTAGGCTTGGGGTAGGGGGCAGGCTGACGTGCAGGCACTGGGCTTCTGGATTCAGTGGATTGGAATGACAGCCCCCAGTGACTGGAATTATGGTCTCAGAATCTCGTTGATGGTTCCTGTGACGGGCAGGCATGACTGATTCAGGTACAGTGGAATGACAGCCTATGGGAGTTGAATGATGTCCCTAGAATTAGTGCATGGTTGGGCACACTTCATTCAATCATGCAATAGGTGGTAGCAGGTACAGGAATGCACATAGGCAGGCAGGCATATATAATACGTTGTGTGTTCTTATTTTTTTCCATCTCATTCTAGTAGGTTTGCTGGTGGATGTGGGCACAGATGAGAGCTCTCGCTGGTTCTGGCAGGTGGCAGGCAGCTTGAGCTGGATACACCTCTCCCCCTCCAACCCCATTTCTCTCATTCTAGTGGGGAGCCTCTCTCTCTCCCTCTCCCTCCCTATCTCTCTCTGGCCATATAGTGCAGGTGACAGCATGGGTGGGATCATGTCTATCTCTCCTTCTAGCAGTGGTGAGACTTTCTCTCTCTCTCTCTCTCTCTCTCTCTCTCTCGCCATGAACAGTAGGTTGCTAACTCGTAAAGAAAAGGTAGAATGACAGGGCACAAGAACCCTGAGGGTGGGTCCTGTCCTGGGGATAGAGTGGCAGATTCTAGATATTTGACACTGCCCTCCCTGCCAGTAACGTAGACCCCAGCACCCTGACAGTGGGTCCTGGGGCTGGAGTGGTTGCTGTTTCTTGATGCCATGGAATGACGGGCCTCAGATTAGAACCCTGAGGGTGGATCCTGGGGGTAGGGTAGCAGCTTCTGGATATTTGATGCTGCCCTCCCTGCCAGTAACGTAGGCCCGAGAACTCTGATGGTGGGTCCTGGGACTGAAGTGGCTGCTTCTTGATGCTGTTTAATGATGGCTCTCTTTGAGTGGAATGACATTCCCATAACCCCGAGGGTGAGTCCTAGGGCTAGAGTGGTTGTTTCTTGATGCTGTTGAATGACGGCTCTCTTTGCCGTTCCCATAACCCCGAGGGTGGGTCCTAGGGATAGAGTGGCAGCTTCTAGAATGACAGTTCTCTTTGAGTGGAATGACATCTCCATAACCCCAAGGGTGGGTCCCGGGACAGGAGTGGCTGCTTCTTGATGCTGTTGAATGACAGCTCTGTTTGAGCGGAATGACATCACCATAACCCCGAGGGTGGGTCCTAGGGCTAGAGTGGTTGTTTCTTGATGCTGTTGAATGATGGCTCTCTTTAAGCGGAATGACTTCCCCATAACCCCGAGGGTGGGTCCTAGGGCTGGAGTGACTGATTCTTAATGCTGTTGAATGATGGCTCTGTTTGAGTGGAATGACGTCCCCATAACCCCGAGGGTGGGTCCTAGGGCTGGAGTGGCTGCTTCTTGATGCTGTTGAATTATGGCTCTCTTTGAGTGGAATGACGTTCCCATAACCCCGAGGGTGGGTCCTAGGGCTAGAGTGGTTGTTTCTTGATGCTGTTGAATGACGGCTCTCTTTGCCGTCACCATAACCCTGAGGGTGGGTCCTAGGGATAGAGTGGCAGCTTCTAGAATGACGGTTCTCTTTGAGTGGAATGACATCCCCATAACCCCAAGGGTGGGTCCCGGGACAGGAGTGGCTGCTTCTTGATGCTGTTGAATGATGGCTCTCTTTAAGAGGAATGACTTCCCCATAACCCCGAGGGTGGGTCCTAGGGCTGGAGTGGCTGCTTCTTGATGCTGTTGAATTATGGCTCTGTTTGAGCGGAATGACATCCCCATAACCCCGAGGGTGGGTCCTAGGGCTGGAGCGGCTGCTTCTTGATGCTGTTGAATGATGGCTCTGTTTGAGCAGAATGACGCCCCCATAACCCCTAGGGTGGGTCCTAGGGATAGAGTGGCAGCTTCTAGATATTGGACACAGCCCTCCCTGCCGGTAATGTAGGCCCCAGAACCCAGACGGTGGGTCCCGGGGCTGGAGTGGCTGTTTCTTGATGTCATGGAATGACAGGCCCAAGTACCCTGAGGGTGGGTCCTGGGGCTAGAGTGGCAGCATCTAGATATTGGACAGCCCTTCCTGCCAGTAACGTAGGCCCCAGAACCTGATGGCAGGTTCAGGGGCTTTAGTGACTGTTTCTTGATGCCATGGAATGACAGTGCCCTGTGAGCGGAATGACGGGTTTCAGCTTTGCCCACAGGCTGGGCAGCCTGGCAGCGTGGCATGAGAGGCAGGCAGACTCAGGCATGCGTTGATCTATGCCACTGGGGTGGGCGGGCGGGTGGGCAGGCAGCGTGGCATGAGCAGAAGGCAGACAGACTGAGGCAGGTAGGCTAGGCTTTGGTCTAGGCCACCTGGGCAGGCAGGCAGTGTGGCATGAGCAGAAGGCAGGCAGACTGGGGCAGGCAGGCTAGGCTTTGATCTAGGCCACCTGGGCAGGCAAGCAGGAGGGCACCATGGCATGAGCAGAAGGCAGGCAGACTGCAGCAGGTTTTGACCTAAGCCACCTGGGCGGGTGGGCAGGCGGGCAATGTGGCATGATAGGCAGGCAGACTGAGGCAGGGTTTAAGCTTTTCAACCTGGGAGGGCGGGCAGACAGCGTGGAATGAACAGAAGGCAGGCATACTGAGGGTTCAAGCTTTGCAACCTGGGCTGGTGGGCAGGCGGGCAGCGTGACATGAGAGGCTGGCAGGTAGGCAGGCTTCGAGCTTGGCAGAAACCTGGGTGGGAAGACAGGCAGCGTGGCATGAGAGGCGGGCAGGCGGGCTGGGGCAGGCTTAGAGCTTGGAGGCAATCTGGGTGGGGCAGACAGGCACCTTGGCATGAGAGGCAGGAAGGTGGGCTGAGGCAGGCTTTGAGCTTGGCAGCAACCTGGGTGGGCAGACAGGCAGCGTGGCATGAGAGGAGGTAGGGAAGGCAGGCTGGGACCTTGACAGGGAACTTTGATAGGCTGGCGAAGACCGTGCAGCAAGAGAGAGAGCAAGTCAGATAGGCAGGCTGAGATCATCTAGTCAGAGGCCGACTGTCAGGCTTACAGTTTCATAATATCACCCTGCGTCTTGAGGTCAGTCAGATAAGCCGGCCAAGGCCATCTAGTATGTGTGTGTGTTTGAGAGAGAGAGGCAGGGTGGGCGCTGGGCATTGGAAGGTAGGGACAGCACCTCAGTAGCAAAGCAGCAGTAGCCCAGATTGAGGAGGAAGAGCCCCGTCCCAAGAGTGCCCCTGGCATGGGATGACGTGTGCCACTGCACCATCAATCCTTGTCCAGGGGCATCTCGGGGAATCCCAGCAGCGGAAGGTTCATCTTGATAAGCAACAACTGCTCCACCAACTTGGCCCCCAGTCTCAGGAGGTGCGGGGAGCAAATGTCCCCCACCATGGAGAACACCCACTTGCTGGGGACACTCATTGGTGGGCAGCACAGTATAACCTTGGCCACTTTCGACAGGGCTGGCCACATGTTGGCCTTGCCGGCCCAGTAGGCCAAGGGATCGCTGCTTGGATTGATGCATGGCTCCTCCTCCAGGTAGGTCTCCACGGCTGCTGATGCGCCATAGTACTCCCTCTGGTAGCTTTGCCTGGACACCACCTCCACCACTGCCCTCAGCCACACTGCTTGCCTTATTGTGGAGGACCCCATGCTCCCCAGAGTGGCCTGCACATAGGCCGAGCTGCTTCTTCTGCTGCTGGCAATAGGGGTGCTGCTGCTGCTGCTGCTACCGCTAGGGCTGGGGACAGGGATAGACCCAGCTGACTGAAAGGGGTGGCTGCTCACACTCCCACCATCACCAGGGGCATCCTGCTGCATAGCCTGCTCTGTCCGTTGGACCCGCTCCACCAGGTCACCCTTCCAGTGGCCATAGAGCTGTGTCTGGCATGTCATGCTGCCCTTGACCCTGGGGTCCAGCATTGTTGCTAGGACATATTCCTCCTGCCTCAGGAGCTCGTCAAAACACACCTTCAGCCCTCCCTTCATCTGCCGCACCAGGTCAAGCACCTCATTGGCCAGCTTCCTGCCCTGAGGGCCACGATCCCAGCCCCCGAGAATATCATCCAGCCTCCTGTGGAGACTCTGGACCAGAGGGGGGTCACCTGGCTGAGGGTGGCGGTGGAGCAGCTCATGGTCTCCGTCATGGCCAGGAATGGTCTGAGTACGTAGACTGTATGAGCCAGGATCTCCCATTCCACCCCATCGTACCCTGGAGATGCCCCGCTGTCCATCACAAGTTGAACCTTATGCAGGGCGGCTTTCTGCTCAAGAAGCCGCTCGAGCATCAGGAAAGTGGAATTGCACTTGGTGGAGACATCCTGGACCAGCTGGTGCACTGGGGAGCCTTTCTCAGCCTGCTTCTCCTGGAGGAGCTTCCTGCCATTCACGCTCCGTTTAAAAGAACCAGCCAGCTTCCTCCCCCACTCGATCAGGGATCTAAGGGTGCCTGCCCCAATCCCCTTCTTCCCCAAGCCCAGAGAGTCCTTGACCACAAGATGAAGGGTGTGTGCGGCACAAGGGATGCTGGTGAAGCCCCCATCACAGACTGCCTTCAATATATTGGCCATGTTGTCCATCACCACACACCCTTTGGTGAATGGAGCCCTTGGCCTGACCCACTCCCTCGCCATGGTGGTCAGGGCTGCCTCGAGGTTCCTAGCAGTGTGGGGGTTGTCCATTGCTTGTGTCTGAAGCAGTGCCCACCTATACCCTGATTCGGGATTTCTCTTGCCACTGGCAAATGGTGCCTCCGGGTCCTGCCACCAGTGCGCTGTCACCGCCAGGTATGCATGCTGGACGTTCCTGGTGAACCAGAGGTCGGTGGTGAAATGGACAGTGGCACCCCCAGCCCCTGCCTGATGGTCCCTCACCCGCTCCTTCAAAGCCGTGTACAGGGCTGGCACCACATTCTGACTCAAGGTGGTGCGGGATGGCAGCTTAAACTGGGGGGGGCCAGGAACCCAATCAGCCACTGGAAGCCCATGTCCTCTACAATGGAGAAGGGCTGCTTATCCAGCACAATCATTTTGCCCAACAGGTGCCTGGCTTTCACTTGAAAGCCACGCTGCCCTTCAAATGCCGATGGCCTTGGCAGCTGCCCCACCCCAGCTCCTCCCTGGTGGACTGACGCTGCTGTTGAGGCTCCTGCTGCTGTTTTTCCCTGCTAGCAGGAATACTGCTCCTGCTGCTAGAGGCAGCTGTTGGTGCAGGATGCTTGCCCGTTGAAGGAGGCGGACGACTGGCTGGCATGGCCGCTGCAGTCAGGAACCCACTGGCATCCATTGCCCCTGCCTGCCCGCTTAGAAGCAGAGCGCTGTGGCATGACTTCAGGTGCCTCGCCATGGCAGTTGTCCCAAGGTAGGTGAGCACCTGCTCACGCTTCACCAGCTTATTGCACACAGTGGATTTCACCTCCCTGGGATCATCTGTCCGCCCCAGCTTAAAATGTGCCCAGACAGAGGATTTCCCCCCCCCCTGCCTTCTGGCCTGCCCTGGGTGATGCACTGCTGCCAACGCTTCTGGGAGGGGCAGAACTTGGTGGTAACAACACAGCTCTGGGAGGAGGGACAGCCATTGCCTCAGCTCCAGACATCTCCTCTGCGGGACTAGTGCCTGCCTCTGCATCACTGTCCCCAATCATGGTGATGTCCCACGAAGGGTAGTACAGGGACCCTGAGGTTTGACTGCCCGCAATGTTGCTTCTGCCACTCTCCCTGTTCCCCCTAGAGCTGCTGCTGCTGCTGCTCCTCTCCCTCCTACCATTGCCCGGGGATCAGGCCCTGACACTAGCAGCCAGGGTGGAATCCACCAGCCCTAGACTGCTGGGGATCACCTCAACATTAGAGGACATTGGTGGCCCTGGTGGAACTATCGAAGCACCTGCCAGTGCTCCAGCAGCGGGAGAGACAGCTGCAGCCTCATGTACTGCTGCAAGCCTTCCAGTGCCCTGCATGGCACTGGAGGATGCTGGCAGGAGGCACCGGCGAACCACCCCCAGACTAGTGCCACTGTTGGGATCCTCTGAAGCCTGACTGCGAAAATCAGGCCTGTGCAGTTTGGGGCATGGTGATGGGCTCTGGCTGCTGCTGCTGCATGCTGCCACTCCTCTCCCACGGCCCCTACCACCACCTCTGCCACGTGTCGTGTTGCCTGCCTTACGGGCAGCAGACCGGCTTCTCCTACTTCCCTTCTCCATGTCTTCAAACTCAAAGAATGCACAGCACACAAAGATTATATATTTTAAAAATTATTTAGATTTTCTATCTAATATTATATCTATCTACACTAAATCTAACTGCTATTAACTATTCACTATTCTAAAACCTATAGAACTAAATGGAATATCCTAATAACTACAAAGACCTAGTCCTACAAACACACTATACAACAAGCAATCACTACACCCTATCTCTATCTATATCTATAACTAAGCTAAATCCTACAACTATGTATCTAATCAATAGTAACTATATCTAATATCTATCTATCTATGTATACAATATTACACAAGGATGGGGGGAAAACACAAAGAACACAGGGAGGGGTACAAAACTGAAATGAAACCTAAATCAATCTAATAATCCTACCCTAAATAAATCTAAAAACAGGGGAAGGGAATCAGGGATGGAATATATAGAGGGAGAGGGAAAGGATTCAATGGAGGGGGGAGGAAGAACACAGGGAGCGGTAAAAAATAAAAATAATGCCTAAATCTATCTAATATAATCTAAATAAATGATAATATGGAGGTAAATGTGTTGGATGGGTGAAATAGGAGGAAGATGGCAATGGATTAGGAATTGGAAGGAACAAAAACTGCTGGGAGAGGGAGTATTCTGAAAACGCCTGCTGTCAGGAACAGTGACTCAGGTGACTCAGTGACTCAGTTCAGAAGGTGTTGGAAGGGGGGTGGGCAATGAGTTTTGTTACTTGCTGCGCCCGGCCCACCGCAAGCCCCATTCGCTCCGTGCAGCCTAGCCCCCCTGTCCCCTATGTCCAATCGCAGACAGCAAAGCCAGTGGTCTGAGGAGAAAAGGGATGGTGATTGGGCAGGCTGGCTGCTACTCCAAGCCTCTCTATCCCTGGTGCCTGGAAGTCTGCTCCTCAGCTGATGCCCCCTCCCTGTCACGTTCTTGTCTTCCAGCCACATTTTTGCTGCCCGAACTCATCTGAGCTCGATCTGAACCGATTGAACTGTTCGGTCGTTTCAGAGTTCGGATCGGTTCGGGTTCAGTCAGTTCGGGTTCGGTTGTCCGAACGGCCTGAGTTTGGTCCCAACTCCAAATTTCTGAACCGCGTTCACACATCCCTACTAGGGCAGGAGGAGTGGACATTGATGGTCCAGGCCATGCACGTCCTTAAACCCTTTAAGGATGTGACGGAGAGCCTGAGTGCGGCGATGGCCACCCTGATCCAGGTAACCCCCCTGGTCCGAAGTCTCATCAGGAGGATGGAAGTCTTCCTGAGGGATCAAGGGGGGAGGGGGGAAGGAACAGGAGGTACCAGAGGTGGTGGGTCTGGTAAAAAAGTTGAAGGAGGGGTTGATCAGGTGGTTTGACCTTGTTTATGGCAGACTTCGCCCAGAGGAAGCATGCTCTGGTGGAGAGGGTGCAGGCAGTCGAGAGGGTCATACAGTGGCATCAGCAGCAGGACAGCCAGGAGGGACAAAGCAGCAGCAGGAGGGTGGAGATGCAGAGCACTCCCAGGAGCAGCAGCAGCAGTAGCAGCAGCAGCAGCAGCAACAGCTCCTCTGCCATCAGCTACCCCAAGTGGACCACCCCAGGGCAGGCAGCGTGGACGCATGCAATTGGTGAAGAGGTTGGCAGCAGCAGCAGGCAGAGGGAGCAGGAGCCTTACACTTCAGAGTGGGCAGTGGCAAAATATCAGGTTTCCCTGACCTGGCCATGGACCCATAGTGAGGGCAGGGGAATGAGAGAGAGAGAGAGGGAGAGAGAGAGAAGCGACACGCTAATAGAACAAGAGAGGGAGATATGCTTCTGCCCATGCTGTCACCCACTGTACATGGCCAGAGAGAGACAGAGAGGCCCCCATCGCTAAACTGAGAGACAGAGAGGGAGAGAGAGCGAGAGAGAGAGAGGTGCATCCTGCTCAAGCTCCCACCTGCCAGAACCAGAGAGATCTCATTTAATCTGAGCTCATGCTCAGTGCCCACATCCAGCAGCAAACCCACCAGAATGAGATGGAAACATATGTGCCTGTGTGCCTGCCTCCCTGCACCACCACCTATCGCAATGATTGAATGAAGTGTGCCCAGTCACACACTAATTCTCTCTCTCTTTCTCCTATGCCCTGCTCTCCATGGGGAAATCAGTTGGGGGCTTCCCAAGGCTCCCATCTCTGATACCCCACCACTTGGGGGCTTCCAAATGACTGACTACCACCAACAGTAAGTGAAACCAGTATCCAAGTATCATAAGTCACCTCAGCTTTGCAAGGTGGCCCCCCATGGGGTTATCTCTGTGCAACCTGAAGATGACGCCCTGCTGGTCGTCGGGCTTCCGAATGACTACCAGTTCTGCCAGGGAGTCCCCCCCCCCTCTCTGGCACCTCCTCACAGACACATGCCCTGCTGCTGCTGCTGCTACTGCCGCTGCTGCAAAGCTGCCACCTGCCTAACTGCCTGCTCCTGCGATGCCATCTGCCTCTGCCCGCTGCCAGCGATCCTCTCTCTCTCTTGCACCCCCTCACAGAAACATGTCCTGCTGCTGCTGCCACCTCTGCTCCTGCCAATCTGCTGGCTGCCTGCTCCTCCAATTCCACCCGCCGCCGCCTGCTGCCAGAGTTTCTCTCTCTGGCACCCCCACAAAGAAACATGCCCTGCTGCTACTGACGCTCCCAGTCATGCCAAGTTGCCACCTGCCCAACTGCCTGCTCCTCCAGTGCCACACACTGCCTGCTACCAGAGTGTCTCTCTCTCTCTGGCACCCCCACACAGAAACATGCCCAGCCCCTGGCTGCTTCACCTGTGGTGCTGTCTGCAAACAGATATAAACTACTATTCCAGTCCCAAGAACCATCATCAGGGTTCTGGGGCCATCATTCCAGTCACAGGGGGCTGTCATCCCACTGCATCCAGAAGCAGCCATTCCAGTCCTAAGAACCATCATCAGGGTTCTGTGGCTGTCATTCCAGTCATGGAGGGCTGTCATTCCACTGCATCTAGAAGCATCCATTCCAGTCCCAGGAACATCATCAGGGTTCTGGGGCTATCGTTCCAGTCACAGGGGGCTGTCATTCCACTGCATCCAGAAGTAACTACTAGGGATGTGTGAACGCGGTTCGGAAGTTCGGAGTTTGGACCAAACTCAACTAGTTTGGTCGACCGAACCGAACTTCCGAACTGAACTCGAATTTTACTGAACTATTCGGTCGATTCTGAACCAGTTCGGAAGGCCAAAACCAGCTTAAAAAACCAGTTTTAAATGTACGAACTAGGTTCAGAAGTTCAGAATTTGACCAAACTCGACTAGTTTGGTTGACTGAACCGAACTTCCAAACCGAACTCAATTTTTTAACCGAACCGAACTGAATTTCTGAACTCGGTTCTGTTCACACATCCCTAGCAACTACTCCAGTCCCAAGAACCATCATCAGGGTTCTGGGGCCATCATTCCAGTCACAGGGGGCTGTCATTCCACTGCATCCAGAAGAAGCCACTCCATTCCCAAGAACCATCATCAACTTCTCGAGCTCCTCTAGTATAGAAGGCACCCACTGCTGCCCGCTGCCAGAGAGCCTCTCTCTCTGACATCCCCTCACAGAAACATGCACTGCTGCTGCCACTGTCAATGCTGCTCCTGCAAAGCTTCTACTTGCCTGCCTAGTGCCCACTCCTCCGATGCTACCCTCCACTGCTTGCTGCCAGAGAGCCTCTCTCTCTCTCTCTCTCTCAGTGCATTCACACATACATTAAAATGTTGCTTTTCCTAAATGCAGTCAATTTCAAAATGCGCTTAAATAAACCCATGCGCTATTCACATATGGGTATATTTAAGCGCATTTTGAATGACTGCATTTAGGAAGCAGCATTTTAATCATATCACTACACTATGCCCCGCTTCCCCGGCTCTGGCTCCCGGAGAGGGGAGAGGAGCGGAGCCGGTGAAGTGGGGTGCTGTGTAACTGACATGACACTGACTAGCCTAGTCCGTATCATGTCAGCTACACAGCATCCTGCTCTCGGCTCCCGGAGAGGGGAACCGAGAGCTGGGGAACTGTTTGTTACACAGTTTGTTGCACAGTAACTATTGTTACTGTGTAACAATAAATAACTTTATTGTTACTTATTAACAACTTTATAAATAAATAAACAAACAAACAAGTTGCGTTTAGGGATATAAAAGAATATTGTCCCTTTTTACGTGGACTGCTGCTGGGGGTGGTGGTCCGTGTACGCGCCGCCGTGGGGATGGTGCAGGAGTGTGGGTGCAGATGGGCGCACACCCATCCCCCACCCAGCCCCACACATGGAGAAACCTGTGTTTTTGACGGTTGCTCTATGCATGAGGGGTGAGTGGGAATGCATGGGTTGCGGGAGATTGTACCCACGCACCTCCACATTTACACGGGATGTTCCCCCATGTGCATGGTGGGTGTCCATGCATGGGACTATCTCATGTAAAAAGGACCATTGGCTACAAAGGCTATCTGGGACCTTTTCACTGTAGGGAAATACCACAGGGGAACAAGGAGGGTGAAGTTATATGTAGGAAAACTGTATGAATGATATGTTACTGTGGAAGACAAATACACATGATGAGCTCACTACGGGGATGTGCGTTGTGTAAATGAAACCCTATTAGAACAGCTAAAAGGTAGCTCTAATGTGCACTAGGGTCTGATTTGAGCCCTGGCAACCTACAGCAGAGGTGGGGAACTATGGGCCGAATCTGGCATGTGTCTATTTTTATTTGGTCCCTTTCCAATTCATGGCCCTGGTCCATGGATTCAGTTCCAGTCCCTATTATCAAGTAGTGAGTGAGCTCAGAGGAAGGGAACAGAGATGAGGGCATGCACACAAGGATAGGGGGTGGATCCAGGATCTGGCCCCTTCCTGACCTCCCATCTTGAGAAAACCTTCCCCCAAATCCTATCCAACCCCTGGTGCTTGCAGTAATTTTCAAAGTAGCTTACAGGCGGCAAAGGTTCCTCCGCCCTAGCCTACAGCCTGGGACAAGCAGAGGAATAAAGAGAATGTAAAATCACCTTGGCATCTCTCCTCCTGACAAGATGTGCTGAGGAGGACTGAGTGCAGTGAGGATATGGCCCATAGCAAAAGACACCTCTATCTTAAGGAAACAAGATTCTGTTTTTAAGATGAGAGGTAGCAGATGGTTGAAATAAACAAGAGAGAAACAGGAAAATAGAGTAATAATGATACCAACATATTTTTCTCACAATCACCCATGTGCGCAACATGTCGGAAGGAGTATTTTCTGTTTCTTAATGGAGACAAATAAGCAGATCAGTAACAGACATCTCAGCTTGCCACCTGTCTGGCTATTATCAGCTGGCAGCGCATTAATCCCACCTTTATTTCTCGATGTGAATTGTCAGGGAACAGATCACTAAATTCTCAGCTGCAGCTCTAAATTATTTGTGAAGCTGTTCCATGATTAATCTTTAGCTTCCAGATTATCTGTGAAGTTCAGATATTCACAATTCATCTTGGTTTATTTAGTTGCATGGGCTATTGCGTTGCTTCCCTTTTGTAGTGCAACTGACTCTGGAACTGAGAGGAGAACAAGTGTTCCCGTACTGTTGGGAAACACCCTGTCTTCCAGGAGTGTTTGCAACTGTTCGTTGGCATTTCCTCACTGTCTGTTGAATCCACGCTTCTGCTGTTGTCAAGATCGACGCCTGTGATTGTCAGCCATTTTTTGTATTTTTGATAATTTTCTGTATTTTCCACCAGTTAATTTCCAGTATTTTCATGAGTTTCTAGCATTTTATGACAGTTTCTGGCCTCCGAATGCAGAAAATAAGGGTTAGCCCTTGAAATACACCAATCAAAACACAGTTTACAAGGAGCCAAAACAAGGGCCAATCAGGGAAATGATGAAAGTTACGTAGTGAACTTTCAAACAAATATAAGCAACTTGTAAGGAAAGTTACATGGTGTGTGACCACTCATGCCTGGGAAGAATTACAAAAGGAACCAAACAATGACAATTACCAAACAGGAAATAGCAAAAATAGTTTTTTTTTAAAAAAGCCAAGGGGTGAAAGGGATGCTCAGGGAGGATAAGGCCATTGCAGAGAAGCTGAATGAATTCTTTGCTTTGGTTTTTACATCAGAGGATGTCGGGGAGATACCCACTATTCTTTGTAAGTGATTAATTGGAAGCGCTGTCACAGATCAACATGGAAAAGATTCTGGAAAAGTTTCTGGAGCAAATTGACAAATTGAATAGTATCAAATCTCCAGGATCAGATGGTACTCATCCCAGAGTTCTGGAGGAAATTAAATATGAAGTTGCAGACCTATTATTGTTAACTTGTAACCTGCCAGAGGATTGGAGGGTAGCAAATGTAATGCCAATATTTTAAAAGGGTTCCAGAGGTATCCGGGAAACTACAGACACTGGTGAGCCTGACATCGGTGCCGGGAAAACTGGTGGAAATTGTTAAGAACAAAATTATTGAGCATATTGATAAACCTAGCTTATTGGGGAAGAGTCAACATGAATTTAGGAAACGGAAGTCATGCTTCACTAACCTATTGGAATTATTTCAGGGTGTAAATAATCATTTGGATAGGGGTGAGCCAGTCAATACAGTGTATCTGGACTTTCAGAAAGCGTTCAATAAGGTCCCTCATGAAAGACTCTGGAGGAAATGAATCATGGGATAAGAAGCAGTGTCCTGTCATGGATCGGCAGCACATTAAAAGATAGGAAGCAAAGAGTAAGGCCACTTGCCCACATTACCAGGGCTGGCGATTCTCCCGGAGGGGAAAATCTTCCCGCTGGGAAACTTACACTGAGCTCAGCACGTGTGCATGGCTCATCAGCTGCATCCAGCAGCTTTTTTCCCTCTGAATGTCTGGGCTGGATTTCAGACCCTGACATTTGGAGGGAAAAAACCTGCTGGACGCAGCTGATGATGTTTTCAGACCCACATCCACGTGTGGTGCTTGGCGTATGTTTCCCGGCGGGGAGATTCCTCACCGGGAAACTTGCCGGCCCCCGGTAACGTGGGCAAGTGGCCTGGCCTATGACTAAATGATCAGTTATCACAGTGGAGAGAAGTAACAAGTGGAGTGTCCCAGGATTCTGTACTAGAACCAGCGTTCATTAATGATCTGGAGAAAGAAGTAAAGAGTGAGGTGATCAAATTTGCAGATGACATGTAGTTAATCAAGGTAGTTAAAACCCAAGTGGACTGTGAACAATTGCAGCAGGATCTTGCAAGATGGTGTGACTGGGCATCCAAATGGCAGATGAAATTTAATTTGGACACGTGCAAAGTAATGCACATAGGGGAAAATAACCCAAACTATATGTATAAAATACTGGGTTCTAAATTAGGAGTTATCACTCAGGAAAGGGATTTTGGAGTCATTGTGGACAATACATTGAAATCCTCAGCTCAGTCTGCAGCAGTGGTCAAAAAGGCAAACAGAATGTTAGGAATCATTTGGAAAGGGATAGACAATAAAACTGAAAATATCGTAATGGTAATGCCTCTATATAGATCTATGGTACGACTGCACCTGGAGTAGTGTGCACAGTTCTGGTCATCCCATCTCCAAAAGAAAGACATAGCAGAACTAGAAAAGGTACAGAGAAGGACAACAAAAATGATCAAGGGTTTGGAATGGCTCCCGTATGTGGAGAGGCTTGACAGGCTGGGGCTCTTCAGCTTGAAGAAGAGACGACTGAGAGGGGATATGACAGACGTTTGTAAAATCATGAGTGGCGTGGAACACTTAAATAGAGAGCAGTTATTTACCCTCTCTAACAGTACTAGAACTAAGGAACACTCCATGAAATTAGCTGGTAGCAGAGTTAAAACAAATAAGAGAAAGTATTTTTTCACTCAGTGCACAATTAACTTGTGGAACTTACTGCCAGAGGAAAGTGGTCATGGCCAGTAGTGTAGCTAGTTTTAAAAAAGGATTGGATAAGTTCTTGGAAGATAGGTCCATTAATGACTATTACTCAAGTAGGTTTTGGGAACGTCACCTCTTGCTGTTGGGGGCTGGAACAACAGGGAATGGATTGCCCATTGTGGCCTGTTGGGTATTTCTACCAAGAGAAGGAAATTGGCCACTGTTGGAGACAGGATGCTGGGCTTGATCGACCGTTGGTCTGACCCAGTATAGTACTACTAATGTTTTTATGTTCAATCTCACACCTTCCATGACTGCACAACATGGGATAGATCCACCGCCATGGAGGACAGATCCACCGCCATGGAGGACAGCTCCACTGCCATAGAGGACAGATCCAGCGACAGCCAGGTAAGTGAGCGGGAGCTGGGTGTGGATGGGTGGAGGTGCTGGTGCTGTATGGAGCAGCCACGGAGGGAGAGCTCATGGTAGCAATGCTAACCCTTGCCGTTCAGCTGAACACCTATGCTGGTCTCCTCTCCTCAGCTGGGGAGGGGTTCTGATGCCTATCTCTGTAGCTGCATGTCCCCCCACTACTTGGCTGGGGGTTCCCATCTCATCGAGGGGCCAAGGTTGCTGTAACTGATAAGGTCACTGGGGAGAGACCTCCCTGCAGGTCCCTGAGGTATAAAGGGCCAAGACGTATGCCAAAAGCATGGATGATCATGGCCAGATGCAAGTCCGAGACAAACAGCTGAAGCAGACACACCAAATGTAATTGGCAAAATGTCCCCTTCACCACAGCCTACACCTGGATATCCCGATGGAGCTGTGGGTCCAGGAGCACCCCCAGACTCTGAATCTGAGATACCAGGGGAGGACAGACCCCATCAATGATGGGGGCCATCACTCCCCCGGCTTTCCCCACAACCATCACCTCCGTCTTGTTGGGATTTATCCTCAGGCAGCTCACCCTCATCCAATCCCCAACAGTCGTCAAACACCGGGTAAACACCGAGACTTCCAGGCCTGAGTCGGATGAAAAAGAGAGATATAGTTGGGTGTCATCAGCATATTGATATCAGCATATTGGTGTCATCAATCAGCATATTGATGACACTGTACGACAAACTCTCTAACAAGCTCCCTCAAAGGCTGAATATACACATTGAAAAAGAGAGGGGACAGGATAGAACCCTGTGGGACTCCACACGTGAGGCCCCTGGGAGAAGATGAAAAATCACCCAGGACCACACATTGGGTTCTCCCAGCCAGGAAAGGGCGGATCAATTCAAGAATGGTCCTGCCAATCCCTGCCCGGTCCTGCAGTCGAGTCACCAACAACTCATGATCAATGGTATCAAATGCAGCGGAGAGATTTAACATGATCAACAGGGTCAAATGACCCCGGTCCAACTCACGGAAGACGTCGTCGACCAAGGCCACAAGCGCGGTCTCCATGCCATATCCTGGATGAAAGCCAGACAGCGAGGGATCGAGAAAATTAATCCAGTCCAGATGCCCCTGCAGCTGCTGGGCCACCACCTGTTCAATAACCTTCCCTAACAAGGGAAGGTTAGAGACCAGCTGATAGCTGGCCAGGACGTCAACATCCAATGATGACTTCTTGAGCAGGGGCCACACCACAGCCTCGAGACATTCCAGCACCCTGCCCTCCCCCAGGGAAGTGTTGACAATTCCCATCAGCAATGGCCCTAATGTCTCCCAGCTGGCCTTGACCAGCGAGGACAGGCATGGATCTAGTTCACAATAAGTGACTCAAACAGTCCCAAGAGGATCCCCTGCATCTGAGGGCAACACATCCTGAAATTCTTCCCACAAAACAGGAAAAGACAGGGCTTCTACCACCTCTGGGTCACCTACTGCTAAAATGTTTTTGGCAAAACTGTGATGGATTTGAGCAATTGCATCTGCAAAAAAGTCCACAAACAAATCACAGCGGGCATTTGATTATTCTAAGTTCAGGTGGAGGGAGGCCGGACTGACCAGCCCACTCACCATCCTGAAAAGCTCCGCCGGGTGGGACTTAGTGGACGCAATGAGGGCAGCAAAGAAAACTTTATTTTCTGTCTGCACCACCACAGCATAGCTACGCAACCAGACTCTATGCTGCAATCGGTCAACTTCAGCACGCGAGTGACACCACTGTCGTTCTAACTGCCACCCTTCCCACTTAATCCGTCACAGCTCCTCCGTATACCATGAGGACCTGTGTTGTTGTTGGTTTGGGAGCGGACACCTGGGAGTCACCCAGTCGATGGTCTCCACCAACATGGAATTCCATATGGTCACAAGGTCATCGAGTGAGTGGCCATCGAGATCAGAGGAAAAATCCCTTAGAGCGGTCTGGAACCTTCCAGGTTCCATAAGCCATTGGGGGTGAACCATCCTAACTGGTTCCGCACCCTCCCGGAGGCCAACATGCACCAGGATACTGGTCCAGAGGAGATAATGATCCGTCCATGACAAGGGCACTGATGACACCTTCCCCACTAATGGATTCCCCGCCTCAAGACCTGTGCAAAATATCATGTCCAGGTATGTCCTTCAACATGTACGTGGGGCTTCCCTTGTTCTTGGCCCGGAGGCTGCAGCTGGTGCAGAATGCGGCGGCCCGTCTTCTTACAGGGACGGGTCGCCGGGAGCACATTACACCGGTGCTCCGAGCTCTGCACTGGCTGCCGATAGTGTGCCGGGCCAAGTTCAAGGTCCTAGTGATGATCTATAAAGCCCTATACGGCCTTGGCCCCTCATACCTTAGGGACCGCCTCGCCCT
>QEPC01004714.1:233305-249114 GCA_003113815.1 Sphenodon punctatus
GGGTGAGGCCGTACAGAGCTAATAGTGGGCCGGCTGCTAGCCCTGTGAATCCCTGTCCACACACTTGGCAGGAGCATTCCAGCACTAGCAATGTCAGATCACCAAGGCCACAGCTGCCTCTAGCAGGGAGTTAATGAGGCACTCCATGCAGCATATCTTGATAGATCACAGCTGCACAATGCCATGGCCTTCACTCACTGTGACCTATTGCGGACTCTCAGGATTTACTATGTATACTTGAGAATATAGACTGGAGGGCAATTACGGACCCATTGATTTTGGTTACTATGGATGTGGCTTCCCTCTATACAAATATTCCCATGGGGGCAGCCCTACAAGTGATACAGGACACATTGGATTTAAGGATTACGAATCATCCAAATACCATTTTTTGGACACACATCTCTGAATTTGTATTGACTAAATGTTTTTTTGATTTTAATAATCAACTATATCTACAGATCAGTGGGGTTGCTATGGGTTGTACAGCAGCACTGCAAATAGCCAATTTGTTCATGGGGGAATTTGAGAAGCAATTTATCTATGATCAAGGAAGTAATTATTTCCTTGATAAAAGCTTTTTGTATAGACAATTCATAGATGACTTGTTGTTTTTGTGGTCTGGCAGTAAGGAGGAGTTGTTGAGGTTTCATGAATATCTTACTGGATGTCATGAAAATATACAATTTGACATTCAATTTGATTCTCATTCTATACATTTTCTGGATATTGTGATTGATTAAAAGCCAGGTTCAATATCCATGAGACTATTTGAAAAAAGTACAGATAGGAACTCTTTGTTGTACTTTACTAGTAACCATCCTAAACATCTCAAGGAGAATTTACCATATAGTCAATTGATTAGGATAAGGAGGGTAATGAATCAGTATTTCTCCAGCAGGCCAATCAATGTTTAAGAACTTAAGGGATAGAGGTTATCCAAATAAGGTTCTCAAGAAGAGTCTATATAGAGTTATGCAGACACCAAGAGAGGACCTTCTGATACTCAAGGATAAGAAACCAATGGACAGACGGGTTTGTCTGCTAACGTACAATCCAGGGGCAGGAGAAATTTTAAAAATCCATTGATAAACATTGGCATCTAGTGGAAAAGATACGGGGTTGCAAAAAAAACCCTTTGTTCGCCATGAAGAAAACCAGGTCTATTAGAAACCATCTAATCCACACAGGTATCAGGAGGACACAAAAGGAGGAGGGGACCTTGGTCATACCTTCTACAGAATCTGTTATGGGACACTTTCCTTGTGGTTATTGAGCAACCTGTAGATAGTTTGTCTACTAAAATATTCATACATCCCAATACACAGAGATTTCCCCTTGATCATTTTTCTACCTGTTGTACAGCATATGTGATATATTTAATTTTGTGCCCATGTGATCTGATTTATGTAGGAATGACATCAAGAATGACTAAAGTGAGGATTTTGGAACATCTAAGTAATATTAGGAAGGGAATTACCAGGAACCCTTGTTGGACCATTTTATTCAGAAGGGACATAAAGCACAAACGATGCGATTTTTGTGTCTTGAGAAAATAACTATTACAGGTAATTACATTAACCAACTAAAGAGGAGAGAGGCGTATTGGATCCATAGACTGGATACAGTAATACTAGTAGGTTTGAATGAGGAAACCTCACTGTCTGTCAGTGTTTACATATAAGGATTATGTGTTGGCCTATTATCTTTTGGGATCTTCAGCAGCAACATGTAACTAATAGTGATTATTGGTGGAAGTTATGGATTATTGTTTATTTCTATATTTTCATTATGTATGTATAATGTGTGGCTCTTGGTATTCAAGAGCAGACAGGACATGATTATCCAAGGATTATATACTGCTTTTGGATGGGTTTTCAGCAGCAGCACTGTACTTGAAGCAGTTTGTCAATGTGGACTATATAAGATATAGATATAACACATAAGGAAGATGATGGGAAGATGAATGATATGAGGCTACACTGAATGGTGTGATCACATAAACGCCAAGATGCGATGCGAAAAAGAAATTGGATGCCTTATACAGTTGATGACTCACAGAAATCACTGCAGCTTTAAAATGAAGTGTTCAACAACACACACATGGGGCTGTGAGACCAGATGAACAGGATTATAAAATCAGTGCAGGAGGCACTGGGGTTGAGCATTTGAACATTGTGACTCTTGGAGTCAGTATCTTGCTTGGGCTGTAGTGAAGTTACTTGGCACTCAGCCTCAAAAATTATGACATGAGGAGAGGGGGAGAACAACTGTAAGTTAACATTTATGTGAAATTTGGTGATATGAGGCATTTTTAAAGTGCATTGTATTATGAAGTCCCTATTATAGAGTTTGGGTTGTAATATACCTATGGCTTTTTTTGTTCTAGTTATGAATAGAAGGAGATTGCTCATTGCTCCCCCCAAGTCAGCTTGCACATATGATTTAGCAAGTGGGTCTGCTGTACAAAAGGGATAAGAATGAGAATTTCCTGCTGACATAAGTATGTGTACATCATTGACTAATTAACTGAATATAAGGATACATAGTGTGACCATCATGTAAAATCCCTCTCTTATTTTTTTTATTTTTTCAGTCTTCTATATGTTATAGCCTAAATATATGCCATTGAAGAATGTGCTTGTGTCCTGAAACACGTTTGGGATTGGTTTTGGGGAATTATTATTGTTCTACTGTATTTTGGTATTGATTTATTTATTGATTTTATGTCAATGTTTGACATTTATGATCAGAATTTAGGGATTGATTTGATATATGAGGTTATTTTTGATCCTTGCTCCAAGTCTATTGCAGACACAGGGTTATGTGTATTGTACATACATACATGATTTTTGGATTATATTAAATAGTTGTACCTTTGTTTTTGTTGTTGTTTTGGGCACTGAACACACCCACAGTACTCCACCAATTGATGGGCACACAGCACGGTCCACCAGAGTACATATGTGGGCTGGTTCCAGTGCCTGGGTGTGGTGTGTAGAAAGAGGTGGTTTGGGTGTGATGGATGAGAGGTGATCGTGATGGAGAGCAGAGCTAGACATTGGTGATGTTGTCCAGTACAGGGTGTATGTGCAGAGTACCGGGGAGGAGGGTGTGCTCTGCAGTTCGCCCGTTTCGGTGGTCCCCATTTCCTTCGGACATCCGTTTACCAACAGGGGACGTGTGAGGCACGGTGTGGGTGTGCAGGGTACACAGGCTGTGGGGGTTGGAGGCACAGGCCGCAACCGGGTGGTAGGTTGGTGCACAGGCCGGTGACTGGCCAGGTGCTTACCGGGGGCACTGTCACAGCTGTGCAGGCCATGGGGCATGCCACCCTCTCACGTACTGCCTAGTAGGGTAGCTGCGTGGTGATTTATCACTAGTTCCGGTGGTGGGTTCCCAATGTGTGTGTGTTTTTGGTGGTACCATGCTGCCGATTGATGAGCCCCCTGAGGAGAGGGCCATCCTGTTAATGGTCCTGGCCTCCTGTGCTTCATGATCCTGGCCCATGTGTTCCAGCAGTGGACTGAGCTTCTACTGCCAGGGCCCCACTTTTACAACTATGGAGAACAGCACAGGAGAGTGGCCAACATGCGCCGAGCAGCATCGTTGTGGTGGGCAAGGAGGATAGCTGCCTGCTGACATGCCCTGTTCGGAACAGCTTTGGCCCAGGACATGTGGCTTGTCCTTTCCTGGTGGCCTCTCAACCTATACGGCCGTCGTGTGACTGTCCCAATATGGAGGATGAATTGGATGCATTCATTCACTAATGAATGGTGGGAGAACATGCTGGCTACCTGGATGGATGAGGAATGGACGAACCACTTCCACATGAACCACTCCCTGTTGACCCAGTTCAGAGACATCCTGAACCCACATCTCTGGAGGCGAGCCACCAACATGCAGGATCTGCTGCCACCAGGGATGCGATTGGTCATGGCGGTGTGGAGGCTGACTACCCCCGATTCCTGTCGGAGCATTGGGGAGCAGTTTGGAGTGGGGAGCACGGCTGTTAACAGGGTGCTCCACAATGTGTGTGACTTGATAGTGGAGCTGCTGCTTGAGCGGGTCATCCAGCTAGGGGATCCAGAGGTCGTGATCCACGGCTTTGAAGAAATGGGCTTCCTCCATTGTATAGGGGCGATAGACAGCACCCACATCCCTATCATCTGGCCCACACACACCAAGACGGACTATCTGAACCAGAAGCAGGCTTTCTCAATAAATATCCAATCCAGGCCATTGTGGATTACGGGTGCCTGTTTACTGACATATACACCGGCCAGTCAAGGAGGAGCCATGATGCGCGCATTTTGCGGGCATCCCCCTTCTATGGCTGCATGTTCGATGGGAAGATTGTCCCCATACTGTACCGGGTGATTAAGGGGTCTCCATGGCTCTAGTGGTGCTTGGGGATCCTGCCTACCCGCTGATCATGAGGAACTATCCCATGGCTTGCACACCAAAGCTCTTCAATGAATGCCTATCGTCTGCTCGGAGCATGGTGGAGCGGACATTTGGCCAGCTCAAGATGCGCTGGTGCCTACTCATGAACAGGAGCCAGTTTGATCTTGAACATAACCCCATCCTTGTCCTGGAGGCCTACATCCTGCACAATATCTGTGAGACCAGCGGAGCTGCCCTTGACAACCCCCCACAGGTGCAGCGAGCGGGTCCCGTGCACTTGTACCAACATGTCCAGGGTGGGGCATTCTAGCGCATATCTGAGGAGAACCGAGACACTCTGTGTAGGTGCATAGTTGCCCAGATGGCTGGCAACTAACCCTTGCAGTTGACGCCCCCCCCCTTCTCATGGACTGAGTAAACAGTCCCAATGAATACGGATATGTACATTCTACAATCCCCATGTGTTTTATTGGTCGGGTACTGGGGGTTCCCCAGTCCTGTGTGACCCATGACCCACGCCACAGGGTCATCTACTGGCTTGTGGCCATGACGTTTGTCATGCTGCAGACTTCGAGCCATCTCCAGATGATGGTTAGCATGGGCAGTGCTAAGGTGCTATCCATGTGCAAGCCTGTATCTGGTCATGGGTGGTCTGTTGTCTCCCCCCCCGGCTCCTGACAGGCTGGAGCTGTAGACTTCCCACGACTGTATTGTGCATGACGTGCCCCCGTATGCAGGTTTCAAGACCCCTCCCCATGCATGGGGCCTCCTTGACATAATGATCAATATAGAGGTACAGTACAACAACCGTTTATTGGTGGGTATGTACAAGGGGAGTTACTACTTGTGGGGCCTTCCCCATGCCTGCTTCGGTGCACCACCGGGGCTCAATCCCCTGTGGGCCCTTGCTGCTACCATTCACTGAGAGTGGCGGCCTAACGGCCTGGGCTATCTATTGTCCACTGTCCGCTCCACTCCAGACCTCCTTGTGGGTCTGTCTCATGGTCTCTCCTCCCTTGTGACCCCCCATCTGCATTCCTGTCAGGGGATGTTAACCCGCATGGCTAGGTTACCCAACTGTGATGGGCACCGGCCCTTCCCTGTCATGCATGGGGGGTGCTTTGCTGTAGGGGCTGCCCCTGTGGCTGGCCTGCTACCCCAGCACCACCCATTACCCATCCCTTTTGCATGTTGGACTACCATCGGTGTCCTGGTGACCAGGTCTTGGGGGTGCCACCAGTTCCTCCTCGATCACCTCCTCCTCTGCGACCTCCTCCTTGTTTCCAGGGTCCCTTGAGCTGTAATGGGAATGGGGATCCATCAGTTGACCCCTGCTGGCCGGCTTTAATGCCACTCACTGTGACTGGGGCCCTGGTCCCCCGCTTCCCTCTCCCCTGAACCCCCCCCAGTCCTCTCCGCCCCCCCCCCCGGGCCCTGGTTGTGTTCCTACCTGGATAATCTTCCTCCATGTCCTGGGAACATCCTGGGTCTCTGTCTCCTCTGCGTGCACCCCCCTGTCCCCGTGGCCTGTTGCCCTGTGGGTTTTGTGGGCACACGCAGAGGGTGATGTTTGTGTGAGCAGTTTCCCAGGCCGCCTCCTCCCCTGTGTGATGGGGCTGTCCCGTCCCACATCCTGGCTGGCCTCTTCAGGGGCAGCGGTCTCCCCCTTCTCTGGGGGGGGTCAGGCAGGGGGGATGTTGTCAGCACCCTCTTTCTACCCCTGGCGAATGTGGTGCCGTGTATGCGGGAGTCAACTATATCCCCGTTCATTCAGAGGAACTGGTCCAGCTCATTGTGGAACTCCATTGTATGCATGGCATTTTAGGACTTGAGATTGTTGTCCTTGATATACTTATATCCAGACCTCAAGTCCTTTTCCTGCTGCATGCACTGGGTGACATCTCTATTGCACCCCTGCCACTGCATCGCCTGGGCGATGGCTTCATAGACCTGTCTGGTTTTGTAACTGCACACCAGGTTGTCCTGGACCTTTTCACACACACCCCCGGTATGAAAACCTGGGTCTCTTGCCTCGACCAGGGCTCCCCCTTTTGGGTACTGCGTGGGGGGGGGCCTTCCAGCTTGGCAGTTTGGGGCCCGCCCGGTAGCTATGGTGACAGTGGAGCTGCTTGTCTCCTGTTGGGGTATTGCATGGGGGTTAGCATCTGTCCCACAGCCACCCTTTTGCTCCCATTGGGGGATCCTTCCCCTCTCCCCCTGGGGGCATGGCAGGGTTACTTGACTGTCACAGAGGCCCTCCTAAGTCATCTCCCCGGTGGTGCATTGCTCCTGTGTCTGGGTGCTCTTCTGAGGGGGGGACGGTTAGCTGTCGGCTACCCACCCTGTGTTTTCTTGGGATGGTTTCCGGTATTGGCGTGCAGGGCCCCCCTCCCCGGGCAGTTGGGGTACCCTCCCTCTTACCTCACTGTCGGTAGCACTCCCTTCCCTGTGCCCCATGGCTGCGGTATGCCCTTGGCCCTGTGACAGGACAGGTGTGTTGTGTTTAGCTGTCCTTCCCTCCCCGCCCCTTGGCCTGTTGGGCTGGTTTCCCTCCCCTGGGTGTGCCAGGGTCCCTCTGCTTATCCTGGCCCGTCCTGTGCATGTTGCAATGCTGGCTCCCTTCGTTTTGTCCTCTGCCTTCTGTCCAGACATTTTGGGAGCTGGTGCACCGCGTTCATGCTTTGGTTCCCCTTTAAGGGCTCCCAGCCGGGCGTCCGGTGTCTCCCCCGGTGGGTGTGTCTTCTTGGGGGCATCTGCATGGCCTCTCTAACCATCCCTCTGTGGTATCGGCAGACCCGTCCCCGTGGGTGTGGGTGTTTTGGTTTTTACACGGATGGGTGGGTGTTGAACACCCACCTCCACCCATCTCCACCCACGGAGTATGCCGGCTCCTTCCCGGCTGCTGCATGGGTGTTGGTGGATGTTGGTGGGTGGGTTGTGAACGCACACCCATCCACCCACTCGTGAACTTTTACACAGGCACTCTCCCACCCATCCGATGGGTGTTTATGGGTGTTCGTGGGTGGGTGACATCCATCTAAAAAAGGCCATAGTGTCCTTTTGGGCCTTGAACAGGCCTATGTCCTAACTATGACTACTGTTATTAATATCTAAAATTCCTATTCCTAACAGGATTAGGGGGAATGAGGCTAGACATTTTATATTGCATGCTTCCTTTATGTTCCTTCTTGTCTGGAAAAAAAATGAATGCAGCCTAATCTATTTCCACTTGGACCCCATCCCTTTCCTACCAGTCTATGCAAGTATAATATCTAACAGTGCTTCTTTTTACAATACACTATTTTTTTTACATAAAGTACTTTTCCACTTAATACACAATCTACATGCAATCAGTCACAGATATCATCCTATTTAGCTTCCCTGAGTACAGTTGTATGATGCTTGCTTACCTGCTTTTCTGTGCTCATAAGTGCTTAACAATCCATACTAGACCCTTTTTACATGAGACGTACCCATGAGTGGGCATGAGTGGATGCCATCTGTGCTGACTGCCATGGAGGGTTTGTGTGTGCATGCGCTCCCACAAAACATGCATGCCCACCCACCTTCACCTATCGCCCACTCATGGAGCAATTGGTCAAAACAGTGATTGCTCCATGAGTGGAGATCCATGGGGAATTGATATATGCCCATGTACACCGCCCCCCACACTGGCCACATTGTGGTGTGTACACCCATCCCCCCGGCAGCTGCAGCCCTTTTAAAAAGGACCATATTCATTGTGCTTCTGGATGATCTGGTATATTTGGACTTAAGTGGAAAAAGGGGGCAAATGTCTAATAATAGTTTGAAATGGTGTGGAAGTGTATGAGATTGCCAACTTCATAAATATGAAGGAAAGTGATGGAGAAATTGTGCAATTTTCTTCTAGTTTTGGTTTAATAAGAGCAAGTGTAAATAAATGTGATTTTAAGCTTTTTACTAAGATTATTTTAACTCTAGCTGTTTTTGGACAATCCCCTCATATGGACAGATTTTAAACTAAGCGTTTAGTGCATGTTTAAATGCTATTCTTAGGAGAATGGATTTGAGCTGTACTTACCTCATGGAGCTGTGCTAATTTACACCAGCTCAGTATCTGGATGATGAATTTTCTTTTTCTTTGGTACATCTTCTGTATAAGTTCTGGAAGGCTTTGCATTGTATTTATGTCTGGGATAGTCCATGTCCATACCCTCCTAAAAATGTGTATATTAAATTGGTTGTTGTCTTTTTTAGTATGAAATCAATTTTAAAATTATTAGCTTTACCATTTATTTGTGTGTTATATTTTTGCATGATATTATAGTTAGGTTTCAGTGCCTATTAAATCCATGGAAAACTGACTTTGCTTTAGTAATTGTCCATTCTAATTAGAAAGTTCAGAAGTTCATTCTAGTAAAGACATAACAATTGAGTCCCAGGAGGATGTTAACTTTAGAGCATCAATTTGGTATTGTTTTAATTAACCTAAACATTTCTCATACACTGGTGAAGTGTGAACATGCAAGCCTCTCGGGAATCTGTTTTTAAACAAGTAAGACTAGGGGGGAGGCCTCTGTGGCCTCTGAGTGGAACATCTGCAGAGCAGCCACTCAGGTGGAGTGCGTGGGGAGGGATTCTAACGGGCGGCTCCCAGTGTGGCTACCTCAGCAGCTGCCTCACATGCCCCTCTCATGGATCATGGAGGAGAGGGGAACGTCAGGCTGGCTTTTGAAACTGACATGCCCTGGGTACGAGCACTGAGGAACTGGGCTCCCCAGCGCTCATGGCCAGTTCCTGTGATTTGCAGCGGTCATGTCCCCCTGCCCACAGCGCCTCTGAGCAGCAGACCCGTCTGGTGGGGTGGGTGGCTGCTCCAGTTCATAGATGCAGGGGATGCATGGGCATCCATTGCCATTCACTTTTTTGGCTTGCCTCTCATGGATTTCTCAGCAGTGCACCATGAGTGGCTTTAAGTGGGTGCTGTGTCATTCATGGGAGTGAAACCCCCCCCCCACACACACACACCACCTTCACGTGCGCAATCGGATGGGTGGCTTCTGTGTGGTCATGCGTGGTAGCATTTTATTTTTTTTTAAAACTTGAGCAATTCCTGAGCATATACACCTATTGATTCCTCTGTCAGTAAATCAGAAAAGTCCCTTTACATATGGTGAAAAAAAGATGGTATTTTAAATGATTACAGAAACATACTATTTTAGTAAGAAAAACTCTGTTCCATGCAGTTTCCATGCCCAAATGCTCGAACTCATTTTGATTGTAGTAATAGGCTAGGGCCTTATGTACAGAAGAAAAAAAATGTTTTCTAATCAATTATAGCATACATAATTTAAGTAGTAATTGACCAACAAGTGCTACGTGTGACTCTGTTTAACCCAATTACATAAGTCATTTGTACAGTGGGGAGATTGCTGCAACCACTGTTGGCTGAGAAGAACTCTAAATAGTAATTAAGAGCAGCTAAATGTTTGCCTACTTCAGTATCACCTCAGGCTCCCTTCTCAACAGACCTAGTAAATTAAGCACAGCTGGGATTGGTCAACATGAAGGACTTCTGCAATCAAATACAAGCACGGTGGGATCATCTTAAAATCAATGGACCCAGTACAAACACATGGGAATGCCCAAGGAAATATAATAGCAGGATTAAGGTGTCAGAGTAGGAATCTAGAAGAAAAACTGAGTTGCCACAGAAATGGTCCTCTGGATTCAGTCACACTTCCCTCTCAGGCAGGGGTGGGGAACCTTTCCCCCTCCCCTGGGCTACTTTGAAAATTAGTACAAATTCCATGAGCTGCATAGGAGTTTTGTGGGGTGGGGAGGGGAGGGGTACTAAGGGTGGAAGAAGGAGGTTCAGATCCTAGATCTGTGCCATGGATCTAGCTTCTATCCTTGTGTGTGGGCCCTAATCTCTGCTCCCTTCCGATGAGTTCATTATTTCAGCCCTTGAGGGTAGGAACCGGATCCACAGGTCAGATCCAGGAATTGGAAATAAAGAAGAGTTACAGGCTGGAGATATCCCACCCCTGCTGTAAGGGCATGTTTAGACAAAGCAGTGGAATGATCCCTGCAATACCCCAGAGAAGATTATCCCAGTGCTTTCACACAACTCTGTAGGTTCCTGAGGTAATTGCCAACAGTTGCCTGGGCTTATAGTGTTTCTTGTGAAGAGGTTCTTTTAAAGAGAGTCTCGGGTAAAGGGCATTCTACATCAGGATAAGGGTTTGGCCAAGCACTGTCTGAACCGCATTGAAAATTAAGAATGGAACATTACAATGGCTGTCCTTCAGTCACTTAAGGATAGCTGTTTCATATGAACATGTCTTGATTCAGTGGCATTAGTGGAGATCATCACTAGACAGAAATGCAAATCTCAAATCCTCACCACAGTGCTCATGTTATCTTTCTGATGTGTAGGAGTGTTTAGACCCATCCAGCCTGTCCAAATTTCAGGTGTAACTGGAAATAGCTACATTAAACAAAATATTTCAATGTGATGCCCTTCTTACCTGCCTCAGAGTTTTAGGGATGGCTCTGGCTATATTGCTTCCCTGGACAAAATACCTTTTGTCCCCTCACCAGAAGCTGTCAAGTCTATCCAATCACCCTGGTGCTCTATCCTGGGTCCTGTTACGAGAACACCCACCCCTTTTCTGGGTAGAAGGGGGTTATTTGGGGCTGTGATTATCTGGAGACAGATTACTGGTGTTGGCACTACTGGGATGGGACCCTGGGGGGGCCTAGTTAGCACCATGGACTGTGGTTCAGGCTGCACCTGAATGCCAGAAGCATATAACCTGAGGCCCCCATCTCTGTGACTCACCTCAGCCAGCTCAGAGCAGTTCCAGGGAGTGATGCCTGACCTGTGAATCAAAGCAGCAGCATGCTGCTCTCTTTGGATGCCCTTTGGATAGGAGTGGTGTACTGTGGGACTGCAGGAGCTGGCGCTTGGGGACAGCACAGCAGCATCCTGGGCACTATGGCTTCAGGAGGCAAGGCAATGGCAGAGCTGTGCTTATCAAGCCAGGAGAGGCATGCAGTGAGTACCTCAATTAGTAGTCGCAGGTAGTACCTGCATTTTTGGGGCACCCCCTTGGGTACCCACTGCTTACCTGGCCACCCATTGGATGCCTGGATACCAAAATTTTTTTTTTAAAAAAGGAAAAAAGTCTGTGTTGGAAGTGGACTTTCCTGGATTTTCTGGGACTTTCCAGGACACCAATCCTAGCTCCTGCCCATATAGTCCCCGGTCTGACTCTCACACCCACTGAGCTGCTCTTCCTGGCTGCGGTTCCTCCCAGCTGCTGTTCAGCTGAGCTGGGTTCTTCCTGCTCTGTTTTTCTGAGTGGGGGGGAATTTATTTATTTATTTATTTATTTCAAGTTGTATCCCGCCCCTCCTGCGAACAGCTTGGGGCGGCTAACAAATTAATCATAAAAACAATTTATAAAAAAATAATAATAAACACTCCATAAAAACACTACAATAAAAGAGGCTGGGATGATAATAATAAATAAATAAGGGTGGGGGAAGATAAAACACCCCCTAACCCAGCCCACCACCCTCCCCAAAGGCCTGGGCGAACAGCCAGGTCTTACAATTTTGCCAAAATGTCAAAAGGGGCCAGGCGAGCTTCCTCTGGGAGGGAGTTCCAAAGGTGCAGCCCGGCCACCAAGAATGTCCTCTCCATTGTGGCCCCCCACTTACCACGGGGAACCACCAAGAAGGCACCCCCGGTGGACCAAAGGAGCCACTCTGGGGTGCGGAGGGAGAGGTGGTCCCTGAGGTATGAGGGGCCCAGACCGTGAAGGGCCTTGTATATTAACACCAGTACCTTGAACCTGGGTTTGCACGCTATTGGCAGCCAGCGCAGAGTCTGGACCTTAGGTCTTATATGCTCCCAACGGCCTGTCCCCGACAGGAGGTGGGCTGTTACATTCTGCACTAGCTGCAGCCTCTGAACCAGGAACAAGGGCAGCCCCACGTAGAGCGCATTGCAGTAGTCCAGCCTCGAGGTGATGAAGGCATGGATGAGGGAGGCCAGGTCTGGGTCAGAGATGAATGGACGCAGCCGCCGCACCTGGCGGAAGGCGACCTTCACCACTGCCTCCACCTGCTGCTCCCGGAAGATGTCTGCTTCCAAAATCACCCCCAGACTCCAAACCTGCCGAGCTACGAGAGGGTGCACCACCCCAACCAGGGAGGCCGACACCTCCCTCGCTCTCCCACCACCATCACCTCCATCTTATTGGGGTTGAGCTTCAGTCTGCTCTGCCACATCCACTCCGCCACAGCCTCCAAACACTGGGATCGCAGCAAGATGGCAGGGTTTGGATCAGCTGAAAAAGAGAGGTACAGCTGAGTATCATCAGCATATTGGTGACCTCCCCCAAGGGCTAAATATATACATTGAATAACAATGGAGAAGACAGAATGGAACCCTGCGGAATGCCACAGGATAAAGTGCGGGGGCAAGATGTCTCAGCTCCCAGCACCACCCGTTGACTTCTCCCTGAGAGGAATGAGTGGAACCATTCAAGAATAGTCCCGTCCAGACCCACCAGGTCACGCAGCCGTCTCAACAGCCATCAGATACCATGGTCCACGGTATCAAAAGCAGCCGAGAGATCTAGCAGGATGAGAAATGTTGAACGTCCTGCATCCATCTCCCGGTGGAGGTCGTCGACCAAGGCCATCAATGCTGTCTTGGTGCCATAGCCGGGGCGGAACCCAGATTGAAAAGGGTCCAGGAAACCAATGCTGTCTAGATGCGCCTGGAGCTGAGTCGCCACCACCCGCTCAATAACCTTCCCTAAAAAGGGAATTGAGGAGGCCTCTCCCAGTGTACCAAGCCCTGGATTCTGTCTGGAAAATCAGTGGGTATGCAGCATGCCACAGTCCCCATAGAGGGCTGTGCATGAGTTGCGCACAAGTTGTACGCGTGATGCCTTTAGTTAGGCATGCGTGCCAGGAGAGGCCTCTTCGCTTCCTGCCCCCATTCAGAAAAGCTAAGCAGGATTAACCAGGCTCAGCTGAGCAATGACCAGGAGGTGCAGTGGCTGGGCAGAATAGGTGGGTGGTTGAGTAAGCCCAGACAGTAGGTGGATGCAGGCAGGAACAGGGTTTGGCTTCCCAGGGCATCCAAGAAAGTGCACTTTTGAGACATCAGGTAGCTGGTTGGGTCATGTTCAGGCACCGATCGGGTCAAGTCAGGCACCCCAGATTCAGTGGAGTGCCCATTTTTGTGGGTGCCCAGTTGCACTTCTACCCAGGAGGAATTGGAAAATGCTGGTGCTGTCATTCCCATAAGGCTTTCACTCTGGATGAGGGTTCCACTTGTTCAACAGGAAAATGAGTCCTGTGTCATTTTAAAGGCTACTGCCTTCAACCGCTCTGATAGGTCTAATTTAGTGGTGGATCACACACCTGTATGAAAAACACGATCCATTTAAATCATGACCCAGATCTAAATTGGAGCTTTGGCACTGATTTCAGGATCATCTCCGCTTCAGACCTTTATGTGAAAGGCCCTGTACAGAACTACAGAAAGAGGTGGATGAGAAATAGCAGGTTTAGTCAGATTTGAACTCTGTTGGGAAATCTTTCTCTGAACTCTGGAAATGATATGAGAAACAGAAGGCACAAGGCAGTGATAGATGGCTTTCACAAGAATAAAGAGATTCTGAAGAAGTGTGCAAGGATAAAGACTTGGGAACAGAGATACCAAACACTGAAGGCACATGCAGTACATGCACTACATCAAGCAAATGAAGAGGTCACACAAGTCTGGAATAAGGCAGAGATGATTGCACTAGAAGCTTAGAAGCCAGGTCACAAAAACAGAACATGAAGATATAGTCTTCAGAGAGAAGTCTGGAGGAAAAGGTTCATCTAAGCAACTGCTGCTTGAGTGTTCCAACCTTGCATTAGAATGCACCAAACACTCCCGGTGGACTGGACCAAAGGAACTGTGCTTTGTCTTAAGGTTTATATGGGAAAGCCCATGGACCTACTTGCATTTGAGGTTGTCCCTTCTTTGAGCTGAGGCACTCTATAAATGAGCATTAGTTTCTGATCGGTACATGAACTATGAAACTAAGTGCTGTTTAAACTATAGAGAAAGTCCAACTGCCATCAAAGTAGTATCCCTTAGGACACAATTGATCAGAATTGCAATCTGGAGCCATCTGTATTATACTGGCAAGCAGAATATAATGCCTTATCACTTAGTATCTCCTTCTCCCCTATGACTAAGCTAAACACCTGCAAGTTCTGAGCTTCATGACTGTATTCCTGTTTCTCCCTAGGTTTCCCTCTCCCTTTCCTAGATTGTTTGCTGCTCAGGGCAAAGACCTGTGTGCCAGGTACATTGCTTGTGCTATATAAATAAATAATAAATAATGATATAATTGTGACAGTAACGTTGACTAAGTGGCATTCCTGTTGACATTGTAGTAGGAGATTACATTGAAAGCTGTCTTGCTTGTACAGAAACTTTGACTGTTCTGTTTTCCTGAACAGAGAAAATGTTGCTTGCTTGAACCCTGCATTCTCTTTTATTAGCAAGCTTTGTCAGTGGACTGAGCACTCCTTGGGGGACAATGGTGACTTATTTATTTCTGCACAGAGAAGGCATTTGCATACAAAACCTGTGGTGCTAATTCATCTTTCTGTCTTTCCAAGAGCCGTTATGACTGAGAGTCATTTCTTCAGAAAACTGACACAATTATAGCTGAACCCATACTTAGATGGTATTATTAGAGTGTGGGAGTGCTATAATAGTTAAGGTATGTTGCGTTCTACATTATAAAGTCCCAACATTTTATTTGCAATAAAATTAGCATGATTAAAGTGAGGATCGTGATATTTGTGGTGAGGAATCACTCATGTAAGTAGTTCATGTTGTGAAAAGTTCAGCCAAATTGTATGGATAACAGCTGAGATATTGCAGTTTGAAAACTGCACTTTTAAGTCTAGGGATGTGCAAACAGAATGGGGTTCGGACGTTCAGATGTTCAGTCCAAAAACCTAGTTCAGGTTTGTGCATTTATTCCCGGGGAGTTCGGACCGCCCTGAATGTTTGGAAAGTTTGGCCCCACCAGGAGGCTTGGGGCACTCCAGGTGTGCCCGTGGGGGCATGGCAGGCCATTGGAGACACAGCAGCAGCAGCAGAGACCAGAAAGGCTTGGTGCTAGGCACCCCGGCTTGCCCAGGCAGGCAGGTTCGGCTCTTGGCTCCTGGAGGTGCCCGTGGCTCCGTGGCTGGCCATCTGAGACCCAGCAGCAGCAGAGGCCAGGAAGGCTTGGGGCTTGGTGGCTGGCCTGGCACCCCTACTTGGTCAGGCACTGCAGGCTGCCAGGCATTGGTGGAGCAGAGGCAGCCATTGGATTGCTCAGTAG
>QEPC01004719.1:14987-26590 GCA_003113815.1 Sphenodon punctatus
GGAGCCCTGGACCGATTGGAATAACTCTATGATCCAATAGTCCAGATGTCCTGCAGAACCACCTCCGGATGTTATTGTGCCTCCGGAGCCAACTGGTGGAAACGGTCCATCTGAAGACAAGAGAGAGCGTCGGCAATGCCGTTGCTATCTCCCGGGACGTGCTTGGACACAAACAGAATGTTAAATCGGAGGTACTGTAACACAAATTTCCGCACCAACCACATGGTCTGGGCTGACTTAGATGACATCAAATTTATCACTTGTACCACAGCAAGGTTGTCACACCAGAAGAGGACAACCTGATTTTCAAAAACCTGACCCCACAGATGGACGGCCACCACTATGGGGAATAACTCTAGGAAGGTGAGATCCCTGGTGATCCCCAGTGAAAACCATTCAGCTGGCCATAGTGCATTGCACCATCTGCCTCTGAAATACAGGCCGAAACCAATGCTCCCGGCAGCATCAGACTGGACTAGGAGCTCAGCTTCCAGTTGCAACTGCTGCCTCCAAAAACTGACACCGTTGTAATTGGCCAGGAACCTGCTCCATGTCAGGAGATCCTCTTGCATGTCTTCCGTAACTCTGATGTGATAATGCTGCAGAAGATCTCCTATGATGGCACTGTATAATCGGGACAAGAATGCTCGACCCGGGGCCACAACCTGACACGCAAAATTAAGCGAGCCAAGCAAAGACTGCAGTTGCTTAACTGTAACCTTCCTGGATGCCAAGCATGCCTGCACCACACCCCACAGGGAAGCGACCTTATCCTCAGGCAAACGTGACATCCCCAGCACAGAATCCATTTCTATACCTAAGAAGGTCAGTGATGTCGTGGGTCTGACTGTTTTTTCCATGGCAAAAACCCCCAATAGATGGCCGCTGTCCTGTGTACCAGGCCGGCCAATGAACAAAAAATCATTGAAATAATGGATGATGTTATTGGATCCCGTTCGATGCCAGACCACCCACTCGAGGAGCATGCTGAAACTCTCAAAGGCGGCACAAGAAACCACACACCCCATTGGCATCGCCATGTCATAATAAAACATGGCCTGGAACTGAAAGCCCAGCAGCTTAAAATCGAGCGGATGGACCGGAAGCAAACAGAAGGCTGACATTATGTCACATTTGGCTTGAAGTGCCCCCTGTCCACATGCTCTAGCCATCTCCACCGCCTGGTCGAACAATGCATACCGAACTGAGCACAGCTCATCCAGAATTGTGTCATTGACAGATTTCCCTTTTGGGTATGACAGGTGATGGATCAGGCGAAAGTCACCCGGAGTTCTCCTTGGTACAATGCCTAATGGCAATACGTGCAATTCCTCCATTGGGGGCTGAATAAAGGGGTCCTCCACCCTACCTTCATTTATTTCCTTCAGGAGTTTGGTGTGCACCAAATGCTCCCGTCCCACTACCAATTTCAGATTGTTCGCCCACTGCCTAATTTTAACTCCCACCGCCGGGATCCTAAAACCGAACCTAAATCCCCACAGAACATAATCTATGGCGCTCCGGTCAGGGCAGTCCCAAAGCGCTCTTTCGAGCGCCTCATGACGCACCAGCATTGACGCCCTTGTTAGCCTCGCTTCCATTACCACTTGGGGAGTACTTCCCTTGTTTATTTCTATTACCTCCTTTGACCCGGCTACATTGTGTCGCTGGGTGGTTCCCACTGCAATGGGCTCACGCGTGCCTGAAGCGGCAAGAGGAGCAGGCACACCTCCATGCACCATTGTACTCCCAGCACATGGTACCCCGCGATGGGGTTTGGCGCCCGTCAGCCCAAAAGGGGTCATTCATTGGTGCCACACACCCCTTAACAAATGCATGTCCACTGTCAGCTCTTGGGACATTGGACATGTTGTGCATGCACTCCAACCATAGGACCTGTGCATAAACGTCCCAATGCATGCCCGGGGTAATAGATGTCTGCTTCCGAAAGGCCTCGTCATAGCAGAGTCATGACCTTGAATGCCCGGTGTCGAATGCTCGCCTGACAATGTCCTGATATTTGATCAGTTCCATTGCCCTGCCGGGAGACCTCTCAATCATCACTCCCGTTAAGATGTGAAAGCAGCCGACCAAATAGACCAATTCTGGTCAGCCTTGTGTCTCTTAAAACGCCCCCTTTCCTTAGGCTCATCCCTCGCTGCGGGATCAGGAATGGGCTCAGTGAAAAGGAGTAAAAAGACATCAACGTATTCCCCTTTCCAAATTTTGTCCCTCGTGACCTGCATGAGGCGTGCACCTATGGGTGCCGTGACCGCTGCATAACCCCCAGCGAGTGGTGGCAATTCCTGCCTCCCCTGATGGGCTGTGCAAGCCTGAGAGCAACATGCTGTTGGCAGGGCCCACACCCCCGAGGCCTGCGATGCCCAGCCCTGTGGGGAGGCGGCCAGGCTTGCCCACTAGACCACCCCTGCACCAGGTGATCACCCCTATTGCATACATGTGCAGCAGCTATAGTGCTAGCGACTGACCCACATTGACTCTACGATGCCCCTATCCACAACTGAGATGCTGCGGCCCAAACAGCCATGCTCATCGGTTGGCAGCACCCGCCCAACTGGGCACCCTACTGATCAGGCCACGGCACCCAGGTGCCCATCTACCCTGATCTAGCAGGCGGAGTAGCGCCATAACATTGGTGGGAAATGTGTGTCCTCTCCCCGCTAGCAGCAGTGTACTCACTCATAGGTGGAGCTACGTTGTTCTGCATCTGTAGCCGGGGAACCGCAGGACCCTCATTCTCCACCCGCTTGCATGATCTCGCTCTTGTACTGACGGCGTTGCACACTGACTTCTCTATAGCCTCCATACGCTGCACGATCAGCTCCAATTGCTCCTGCCTCTCCTGCTGGAGGTCCTGGATTCCATATTCAAGGGGTGCACCTTGGTCTGTTCGTTCTCCTTGCAAGTTTTCGCCGGGCAGCCTCATCTCGAAGGTCGCAGCAATATCATGTGTAGTCTATTGATGCTCCCCCCTGGCACGCAGTCTGTCTGGAATCTCCTGCCTGTAACGAGAGGGGAAACCACAACTGCGCCTCCCCCTCCCCTGTGGAGGGGATACCTCTCCCTCCCCCTGTGGAGGGTCCCAACACCAGGCACAGGACAGGCCCCCGCAGATGGCATAGGGAGAACATCAGTAGGGGTAGCCTCCCAGGCCCCCGCAGATGGCATCGGAAGGACATCAGCAGGAGGGAGGGCAGCCGCCCAGGCCCCCGCAGATGGGCCAGGGAGAATAGCATTGGGGGGGCAGCTGCCGAACCCTGGATGGCTGCCTCACAACCCCCAAGCCTGGCCTGAAGGGCACCCAGCACTGCCACAAACAGGTTCCCCCACCATCTGCGGGGTCCCGCCAGCCAGCACCCCCGAATCAAAAGAGCCCCCACTCAGCGGCCCCTGCTTTCCTTTCTTTGCATGGTTTTTTTTTCCGGGGCCTTCCCTTGTTCTTTCCACCTTCTTTTGCCATTTGGGCGTACTTGTGGGTAAGTGTAGCTTACCTCACGTCACCTGACACCACACACCTGGTTGCTGGAACAGGCTGCACCGTACACCGGCATGCCCTGTTCCTACCCAGCAGCTGGTCCTACCCAGCAGCTGTGGTCAGCAGGTGGGGAAACTAAGGATGGCAAAGGGGGTGATTAATAATGTTCACTCCCCCTGCCCCCAAGCCCAAACCACTGCCTCCTAGCTGATGAGCCAGAAGGGAATGCTATTAGGAACGCGCTGCCTCCTAGCTGATGAGCCCAGAGGGAATGCAGAACGATCCCACCCCTGGAAAATAGGGGGCACGTCCCACGGACTCTCAACACTCCTCCTTTGAAGGGGGGGATGGCGGAGTGCAACAAGCCCGAACCAGGACCGCCTGACCATGTGGGATCCTCTGATGACAGGAGGGAGGGTACCAGGAGAGGGACTTTAAAGGTCCCTCGGAGCACACACAACATCGCCCGACCGCCGCTGCAATCAGGAAGGGAGGAGGAAGAAGGCTGACTTTCAGGGAGCACAGCTGCATGCTCCACTTTTCCTCGCTGCCTGAGCCGCCTGAGGCTTGGGTGGAAAACACCAAAGTGGAGCCTGGCAAGTCTAGCGATGTGAGACTGCTGGCGCACAACCCTCCGACACGATTGCCATGGCAACCACACCGCTAGCTCTGCCAAGAGCGGCGAAGCCACTGCACTGCATGTCCCCCTTCTCCCACAAGGGGGGGGTGCACAAAGCCCCCGCGCCCTTGAAGGGTCTGCCCTATTGGGGCAGCCCGATGGGCGGGGGGAATAGTACCAGCTCCTCTCCCACCTCTGGCAGTGTTTCCCAATCCCCACAGTTATTCAATCCCATAGTGCTCAGTTTGTAACAGTGGTTTTACACGTTCAAATCCCAGTTGGCCAGGCTTTGTGCTTTCTTTGCACTGCACATTCTTCATTCTGTGGCTGTCCCATGCTCACATCCTCACATAAGAGGTCCAGCAATCTCTTCTCCTGGGGCTGCTTTCCACTTACTCATATGGCCAGACAGTCTCTCCTGGCTGGTCTCCTCTTACTCAAAGGCATGTGTGAACTGCCCTTCCTGGCAAAACTTTCTCAGGGTCCTTACAGGCTCTCCTGCTAAAATTGCATCTTTCACCCCAGCAACAACTTGAAGTCCTACAGCAGCCCCCAGATATTCTAGCTGCTAGTCCTCCCAAACTTGGTTGCCTGTACTGGCCACTAAGGTGCCATCTGTTGGTCATTATTATAATTGTCACACATTACAGTATGTTAATTATACCACAGCCAGTCATGACTGAGTGGAATATTTCTTCTAGTCTCAGTGAGACCCATGAAGGGAAGAGAGAGTGTTTTCAGTGAAAAAAAACTATATGCAGCCAAATAGCCAGTCTGAGATATCTATTTTTGCTCTTCACCTCTGCTACATCTTCAATCAGACATGACATTTAAAGGGTGTATTTAGCCATAACATCAACAGGTGTCTGGATGTGTGTTTTGACCTTGATATGAATGCTGGTTTGGCCTTGTGTTCACCATGTGGTGCTGCTTAGACACAGAACCCATCTTGGGGCAAATGGGTGTTTTACTTGCTACCCGATCGCAGCATGCAAGCGCTGCCGCCTCATTCCTGTGTTGTACCTGCTAAACCACCACTTGATATCTTAGACACAATGTTGGTCACATGTTGGTCATGGCACTGAGACAGCACTTGTGGCTTTGGTGGATGATCCCTGCCGTGAAAAGGACCGGGGTCGTTCGACCCTTTTTGTCCTGTTAGGTCTTTCGACTGCATTGGATACTGTTGACCATGAGATGATGGTGACGCGCCTGTGAGACAGTGCGGGCTGGGGTGGGTGGAATCGTTCTTCTCATTCCTGACCAGGAGAACTCAGCGGGTGGTACTCGGTGATTGTTTTTCATCTTACTGAGACCTCTCGAGTGGGG
Organism: Sphenodon punctatus; assembly: GCA_003113815.1. NCBI lineage: Eukaryota > Metazoa > Chordata > Lepidosauria > Sphenodontia > Sphenodontidae > Sphenodon > Sphenodon punctatus. Next base: position 20,432 of record QEPC01004719.1, read on the forward strand.
TTCCTCAGGGTTCTGTCTTGTCCCCAATCCTGTTCAATGTGTATATGCAGCCGCCCAGTGAGGTGATCAGAGGGTTCGGGGTGAGGTGTCATCAGTATGCGGATGACACCCAACTGTATCTCTCTTTTTCAACCGATCCAGGCCCGGCTGTCTCAGTGCTTACCCAGTGTCTGGCAGCTGTGGGGGACTGGATGAGGGCTAATCAACTGCGACTGAATTCTGACAAGATGGAGGTGACGTTAGTGGGTAAGTCGGTGGATGTGACGGCGCCCTCGATTGATGGGATCTGTCCTCCGCTGACTTCCCAGGTACAGAACCTGGGGGTGCTCCTCGATGTGCAGCTCTGCCTGGATCTCCAGGTGGAGGCTGTGGCGAGGAGTGACTTCCGCCAGTTACATCTGGTGTGGCGGTTTCGGCTGCTGGTTTCGGTTCCTGACCTGGCCACGATCATCCATGCTTTTAATACCTCTTGGTTAGACTGCTGTAACGTGCTCTACGTCGGGCTACCTATGGTGATGTCTCGGAAGCTGCAGCTGGTGCAGAATGCGGTGGCCCAGCTCTTTGTGGGTCTGGACCGCCGGGAGCACATTATACCAGTGCTCCGATCGCTGCACTGGCTGCCAATAGTCTTCCAGGCTCGATTCAAAGTGTTGGTTTTGACCTATAAAACCTTACACAGTCTGGGCCCTGCCTACTTGCGAGATTGCCTCAGTCCCCAGGTTCTGGACCGGCCCCTGCAGTCAGCCGAGGGCACTGTGTTGGAGCTCCCCCAGCTTTCCCGGGAGGCCATGCAGGATAGGGATCACATTGTGTGGTCAACAGGTGGCCAAATTGGTGTTGGGATTGTTATGGTGTTTACACACAATGGCCAAACATGTGCTTATGTGTTTTGACACCCGATCTTTGTTATGTCTAAAGATGCCCAAAGTCTATTTAGGAAGTTGAGTTCAAAAACGTGTCTTCATTTGGTCAAAGTACCCTTTCCAACCTCCTGCTTGGATGTAAGATGTCTATAGCTACAACGTCCCCAACAAGATTTGTTTGTTTGTTTGCAAAAACACTAGTTGAATAAAGTCTATTGTATCAGGGAGAAATCTATTGTGGTTTGTGGACCTGCTCCTGCAACAACGTGCAGCCAGTGTGCAAGGTTGTTAGACCAGCTACTATTAACTAGCTAGGTGTTCAGATGGCAACTGAGCCCTTCCTGACTATATTGATACCAAGACTGAGCACAGTAAGAGAAACCTACTCTATGAGAGTGATTAATCACAATTGGTTTTACCTCTGAAATTGCTTTCCATTATTTTTGTTTCTAACCATCCCTCAAATGTCTGTGTTTTTCTTTTACCGACATTCTTATAACAACACAATGATGTATCACATCTGGCTAAATTTAACTTCTCCATTGATGAGTCTGTCTCTGGCAGCAGGCAAATGATTGATATCCATGCAACTGCTTAATCTCTTGTTTTGACCTGCATAAAAATGAATAAATAAAAAGCTCATTGCATAGGGAAGACTAATTATATCCCCAAACCTGGAATGATATTTTCTTTTCCCACATGGCATTTAGGAAATGCTTTTGAGAATTCCAGGCAAGCTAGAGCAAGTGTGCTGCTGATAAATGAGCACCCCTCTGAAATAAACACTTCTGTGTCCTTAATGGGATTCTAATACATTCCACCCTGGCTTAAGCAGAGCCAATAATGACAATGAATTTGGGGAAATTAATTCAAGGTATATAAACTGTCTTAATGGGTGCTTTTAGATGGATGTGGAGGCTGCCTGATCCCAGGGCTACTCTGGTGGTGCACCTTCAGGTCTGCCTGGTTTCACTTACACTGGGGTCCACTTTAGATGGGCCAGTGGGTGTCCCCAGCCTGTGGTCCGCCCATGCCAGTATCCCCGCCCCTTGCAGCCGCTCAGCTGACTCTCTAGGCTGGCGGCCTCAACTCCATGGTGCTGACCGGGGCAATGGCCAGCTGGGCATGGAGCTGCAGCATAGGTCCACCCAGCAGACAGACAGCAGTTGTTGGCTAGGCCTGGCTGGTCCCTTGAGTTTGTCCGGCCCACTCTGTGTGGCAAGCTCCAGGAGGACGTTTCAGAGCACCGCTGGCAAGGCTGGCCCACAGCAGGTACAGCATGCTATATTTAACAATGGGTGGGGCACCTTTAGACGGACCAGCCAACCTCAGGGTGAACCATGCTGGTGTGGGCAGAGGCTGCGTTGCTGTCCACCTAAAGGCACCCAGTGTTGACCCCAGGGCTTAGTTTGTTGGGAGCCTTGCCAAGGCTCAGCCCTGGCAGTTACATTCAAGGGAGGATGGAGTCCTGGGAAATGTTCCCCGTAGGAGTGTGCACCACAAAATGTGGAAGACCAGGAAAAGTCCAATATTGGCCATTTCTGGGTTGGAAATAAAAGCAAAACCAAAAACAAACCTAGATGGTTTATTTGGTTTTAATTCATGATTTTCCTGCCCTGCCCCCGGTGCTTGTCATCATATAGATTAAATCACAAGAACTCCCATTTTTTATTCCGCTGTAAAGAGGTAAGTTAGTCCAGTCGCTGGGTTGTTGGTTGGACACTAAAGTTCTATTCTCTGCTCTGACAAACTCTAGGGCAGTGGATGGGGCTTTGGGAACAGAAGGTGTGGATTTTGTGGCAGTTGTGGCCCCCAGTAATTCATTTATTTATTTTTTACAAATTAACCGGCTGACCCACATTGCATGCGGTCTGTGCAAGTAATTTCCCTGTTTGAGAATGCAGTCCTCCAGCTATTGAAGTCAATGGCAAAATTTCATGAGTCAATACAAAAAAAGAATGACTTACCTCTTCAAATTAAGAGTGAGAGGTAACTACCTTAAAGAAGATTTGAATACACATTTTTAAAAAGGATATTATGTACATTTAAGCCCCAGTGGACAATCCATTATTTGATCTTTATGGTCTTTCACCAATATGATGGTTTACTTCTTTCCTTCAAGCAAGAATGTCCTTCCTCTGACGTAACCAAAAGGTTCAAACTGGATCACTATTAAAATAATATTGAGATCAGTGTAAAACTCAGGACACTTAAATGTACATACTTAATATCCTTTAAAATGTGGATTCAACTCCCCTTTTAGGTGGTTACCATCCACTCTTCATTTGAAGAGGCAATACACTTTGTTCATATTTAAGATGACTTGTGAAAAGAGACATGCAAAAGAAATATTGAGAAAAACATCCACAAAGTACTTGTTTAAGAAGAAAAGAGGGGAGATACTTTGGAAGAGGAAAGCTGTGGTAATCAGATAACACCCCAACTTATTTGGCTACTATGGGCCCTATAGTAGTATGGCCCTATAGGGCCCTTCTTTCTGTCATAGCTATCCTGCACTCCTGTTTCATGAATTTGTCTCTGCTATTAAGAAGGTAAAGCTTCATTATGATTACTGTATTCTCATCAGTATTACCTGCTGGGTTGGCAAGAAAGGCATCTGCCTACAGACCTGCACTTTAAGGGACCCCGCACTGCCCATGTGCCACTGTTGCAACAAGCATCAATCAATTCAGTAGGGCTTCTGCCTGCCAGTGCAGCATTTCGGATCCAGCCACCAGGTGACAAGACAGTAGAAGTTATGGGTGCTTTCATTCACACAAGACAGGTTCTCCCGCAATTGTCTTTGCCCCACGATTTTCAGTGATGTCACTGATAGTGGAATAAATGTCTGGCTCACCTTTCTCATGGGACATATCTCCCAAGATTTTCTTTTCTCTAACTGTTAGTGACATCACTAAATGGCCCCCCACTCACATGTTTAGTGTGTAGACCCTAATAACTTGGCAGCCTCCTGAGTGTATTTCTTGTGTGTTCAGGCAGCCCCCACTCACAGACTTAGTGTAACAAAACTAATACATGGGCAGATGTGTTTTTCCCCACCACGCTTCACCCACAAATCTCTCCTCCCAGTATCCCACCCCCTATCATGACTCACAGCTGCAGCAAACCATGGGAACAAGAAGCTGCACCAGCTGTTTCTTTCTTCCAGGCTATTAAGACTCTGGGAGGCAGTCCATCACCTGTTATCCCTGCCCACCCACAGGGGTTCGTACACACGTTTATACCTATCAGCACTTGGCGGCTGGAAATAGGACCGACTGCATAACTGTCTGAATGAATTGTATTAATGGCTAAAGCCAAATAATCAAAATAAACAATTCCATACAAAATAATCGGATTTAAATCAATGTATTCTAAAGGAATACAAAAATTCCCGATAATCACACATCATAAATACACTTTGCGCTCATACATATAAGCAAATAATCAACAAGATCATAACCTTCATAAAAGAGAAATAGTAATCTTATTTTGAAAAACTTGCTTCAGCTGCTCTTAACCCCTTTGGCGCTATAAATGCCTTGCTCTTTCACGGAGCTTACTGCAGCAGAGCTTGACCCCTGGGAAATATTTAGCCTTGATCTTTCATAAGACTACATACTGCAAGGCTTGACTCCTATTTTGGCAATACTGGCTTGCAAGTCGCAAGTTATTATAATACAATTTAGCCCCTTAAAAAGGGTATTTATGCCTTTCTCATTCACAGGCTTGTTTCGACCAAGCTTGGCCCCTACAAAAATATTAGTACTTTGCTCTTTCCATATCTGGATACAACAACGCTTAAATCCTTGTTTAGAATACTGCCGTATATATCTAGTGCAGTTTATTATAGCACACCCTGGTTCCTAGATAAACAGTATACCTTAGCCCTCACGGAGCTTGCTACATCCAGTTTAATCTCAATAGGACCATTATTCCAAACTGTCATAATAAGACTATATGTCTGCCATAAAATGACAATAACTTGCTCTTCCAGTTCCCTTCCGGCGATTTTGAGATGCACGAGCATAACATGAAAGAGTAATCAATACCCTAATTTAATTATTCTCTAGGATCCATATAGGTTTTTTTAAAGATCACTTAAAGCTCTGGATTCCCTAATTAGTGGTACCAAAACTGTTCCTTCAGGTAGCTGGTGATGGAACAGTTTCCATAAAAAATGGATGAGGTCTTCCACCTCTCCCCGCAAACAAGGGCATAGCCTTTGCTGAAACAGATTCTTATCCAATGCTCCTCTTTGGGCTCATCTCCCAAGATTGCATAATTGTAATAGCGGTAGCATTTCCACGTTCATAGTTTCACGTGAGTATAATACTCATCACAGGAATAGCATTCCCATGTTCAAAATTTCACACAAGCATAACACCCACTACTGTAAGAGTAGGATTTCCAACTAATGTGCGATGAATCAAAGCTAAACTTGTGGGATGAAAGCAGAATAATGCATTCACATGTGTACGAAACATATGGGAAGAAATTACAGTTGCACAGATAGCATCTTGTGTGAAAGCATTTTATAATGTATAATATAAAATATTAATATATATTATAAAATATTATAATATAATTATTACACTAATATAAATATTTTAATTATTTAATAATTACATTAAATTATATATTTAAATAAATTTATATATCATAATTATATAATTATATAATTAATTATATATTAATAATATTGTTATTATAATTTTATTATTATTATATAATATTATAATTATAATAATAAATATAATATTATAAAATATAATATTATAAAATATTTCATACAAGATAGCATCTTGTGTGAAAGCATTTTATAATTTTATACCCCTCTAGCTACCGGCCGGTCTCCCTCCTTCCCTTCGCCTCTAAGCTTCTGGAACGTGTTGTCTAATCCTGCTGCCTCGATCGCCTCTCTGCCAACTCCTCCCTGGACCCTCTCCAATCTGGCTTCCACCCCCTTCACTCCACCGAAACTGCCCTTGCCAAGATCACCAATGAGCTACTTGTTGCTAAATCTAAGCACCTTTACTCCATTCTTGTCTTCCTTGACCTCTCTGCTGCCTTTATTAATTTATTTATTTATTTATTTATTTATTTGCTGCCCCCATGCCTATGGCATCCCGTGGCGGCTCACAACAAGTAAAACAATAATAAAACACATAAAAACATCATCAAATATAAGTGATTAAGCCCCCACCTCCACCTCAAAATCCCCCCCTCTACCCTACCCTCCCACCCTCCCCTCCGAAGGCCTGGGTGAACAGCCAGGTCTTACAGGCTCAGCAAA
>QEPC01004719.1:30112-56400 GCA_003113815.1 Sphenodon punctatus
CCACCCCCGTCCCTCCAGTCGAGGCTGATGCTGCACAAAGAACCCAGCTGGAACAAGATCAGCCATAATAGGACCAGATTCATTGTCCAGTCAGGTCTCTGTAATACACACGAGGTCAGCGTCCCACTCCGGGACTGACTCCCGGATGGTAGATGACTTATTGACAACCAACCTCGTATTCAGCAGCACCAGACCAAGGCCTAGGGTCTCCCAGGCCTCAACCCACAACCTACTTGCATGGGGAGTTGAGAGGGGAACGGGCACAAGGCACCACTCCCTCCTCACTGATGGAACACACCTCCCCATTGGACCATATCTCCCCCGACCCGTAACAACCCCGATAGCTGCGGAACCCCTCCCCTCCTCTGAGAACCCCATTAGACACCCACCCTCCATAGGCTGCCCCGACAGGCTGGCGAGAGGGACCCTGCCCCCCCAAACTCCCTACTCGCCTCTGCCACTGGCGGGCAACCCTCCCCCCAGAGGATCACCCCTGCTCACACCAGGGGCTCCCCTCCACACCACCCCCTGACCTCCCTCTCCTGCCACCAGAGGGAGGTCAACAATTCCCACACCACACCACAACCCCCCAACACCCAAAATGCCACCACTCCAATATCATAATTCCCCACACAATACACACAGGACCCCACCCCACTCCTCTGTCAGTATATTCACCCCCTACTCCCACCCACGTAGGGGGAGGGGGGGCGAGGCAATGTCCAAGCCTCTATCACCCTGCAGGGCTGCTCTGCAGAGTAGGTTTAGTGTCTATGGTAGCCACCTCCATCTGCTAACAGCCCGCCAACAGCACTTTGCCCTTTGGCGGCACCCTGCAGCCGCCGCCTAGAAGCTCCCCTTTGTAAAAACTGGTTACCTGCAGGGGGAGGGACAGCAGAGTGGTACCAGGTGGGGAGGATTCCCGGGGCCTTGGCCAGGAAGCCAACACCCCACCCTCCTTCCCAGTCCTTGCACACCCTCAGGGGCAGCTCCCCTTTCTAAAAGCTGGTTACCTGCAGGGCGAGGGACAGCAGAGTGGTCGCAGGTGGGAAGGACTCCCAGGGCCTTGGCCAAGAAGCCAACACCCCAGGTTGTGCCACATGCAAATAGAGTTGTTGCAGGGGAAAGAAGCACCTATCTCAAAAGCCAGCCGGGGAAAGGAGCTGCTGCTAGGATTCCAGATCTGACCCTGACAGCAGCAGCATACCTGCAGGCTTCTTGCAAAGTAATTCCAAGACTAGGGAGGAGATGGAGCTAATCATCTGAATCTATAGACAGAAAATGAGGCATGAGATGGAGAGGGAGGGAGAGAGAAAGTGAGGGAGGGAGGTGGGGGAAGGGAGTATCGGAGACAAAGGAAATTTGCTATTTATTTATTTATTTATTTATTTCATTGTAATTTATTTGCTTGTTGTTTTGTAGTTGCAGACTGCGATCTTGAACCCACTGAAGTCAATGGCAATTGCACCCATAGCTGTCTGGGGTCATGGGAATGTTCAATTCCCAAAAGGAGGTCATGCAACCAAAACGTTTTGGAACCACAGGGTCCATACAGCATCGCTGCCAAAAGGACCTACATAGCCCCTTTTCACAGGAGACGCTCCCACCCATCTCAATGCAGTTTCGTTGTGTGGAGATGGGTGGAGGCACCTGTGGGAATGCTGCTGCGGATGGGTGGGGGTGCATGTGCGCTCCCATGCTACGCCCATCTCCATCCATCTCCACCCATCACCCACGCATGGAGCAATAGGCTCCAATGCCCGATGCTCGGTGGGTGGAGATGGGTGTGCACCTGTGGGAATGGACGCACCCCCACCTCCAACCACTGCAGGCGCACCTCATCCCCCCCAACCACCGCAGCCCATTTGAAAAGGTCCATAGTCTAAAGCCAGCTCTGTTTATCTGGCACAGTATTCTGAACGCTTTGAAGTGGGGACCAGTGTGGCATAAATAAAAATATATTATTCTCTTTGACTTGTGGTAATTGTTTTCAACTTTCTGTCCAGGTTTTTCAGTAACATGAAGCTTGTAGACCATGATGACATAGCTGAAGCTGATATAACTAAGATTCTTTGCTGTTGATTCAGGTCTTAATTCAGGTCTCACCTTTCTCCCCTCATCTCTGTCCAAAACTCTGCTGCCAGGGTCATCTACCTCGCCAGTCGTTTCGACGATGTGCAGCCCCTCCTCTATTCACTTCACTGGCTTCCCCTTCCTGAACGAATCCTGCACAAGCTCCTAGTCTTCACCTATAAAGCTCTTCACAACCTTGCTCCCCCCTACCTCTCTGCACTTATCGCCCTCCATACTCCAGCCCGTGCACTTCGCTCCTCCTCTGTCCCTTCTCTCACCCTTCCACGCCTTCCCTGCTCCCCTAAGCGCCTTCGTCCCTTCTCACTTGCTGCCCCCCATGCCTGGAACTCCCTCCCTGTCCACATCCGCCTTGCCCCCTCCCTTCATACCTTCAAATCTCTCCTTAAAACTCACCTCTTTCGCTCTGCTCTGTCTGACTCTTTATCCTGCTGAGCCACTATTCCTATACCTACGATCGGTTTACCCTTATCCTTGCAACATGGACCTGCCTGCTGTCATTCTCATCGTAACCAAGCCAAGTACGTGCACTTGAGACCTCGCATCTTCATGAATGTTAGACCCCTTGTCTCTCCCTCTGTTCCCCTTCCTAAGTCTCTCCCCCAGCTCCTGTCTCTCAGATTGTAAGCCCTAGGGGCAGGGACCGTGTCTATTTTATTACTTTGTAAAGTGCCAGGTATACTGCTGGTGCTATATAAATGTTTGTTAATGATAATAAAATAATAATAATAATAATAATAATAATAATAATAATAGTGATTTTGTTATTGCAAGGCAGGTGTTTTTTGGAGGGAAATGTGGAGAGGGGAGGAGGGGGCAGACATCTCTGAGCCAGAAACAGTGGTGAACTCTTGAACTGGGCCTGTGATAGAGGGGAAGGACCTGATGAATGTAATCACTGGCCAATGAGCAGCGCAAGCAGGTCCCAGGCAGTTGCATGGCATCCTACAATTGCTCGATGCCTCCTGCCTCCCAGAACCAATCATGGGGGCTCTGGGGAGGGCACTGCAACCCTTTATGTTACAGGGCCAGGCTATTTGACTCTTGTTCTGTGTTAGCTCTTGCTGTGACAGGTTGCGTTTACAGAACGCTGGTGCTTGCACTAAAAATCTTCCCCAGCCCTCAGTGTTATACCTTACCTTTCCTCATAGATTACAGATGGATATAGATTACAGATATAGATAATATAGATAAAGATTAGATAGATATACCCTATATTTTTTCCTTTCCCCTTCCCCTGCCTGTCTCCCCCTGTCCATATTATATATAGATATATTAGTTGTAGATATATTATATAGAGATATATTAGTTGTAGGTATATTAGATATTATAGAGATATTAGTAGATACTAGGCTTTTTGCTATATATATTAGCATTATAGGAATAGGAGATAGATAGATAGATAGATAGATAGATAGATAGATAGATAGAAGTTTACTGATATAGATACTTAGGAATATATTGTATATAGTATAGGTTATTAGGGGTAGGTTTAGGTTAGACATACATATTAGTAATTTTTCATATTGTCATTGGTCACTTATTACTAGGGCTACGAATTTGTCATGGAAATTTTGTTAAAAAGTCATGAGTTGGTCATGGCAGGAATGAGAAAAAGTCACGGAAAACTCATGGGTAATTTTAAAAAAACTTTTATTCAATATTGTATTTTGTAACACACACACACACACCCCTTAGATTGTAAACCTAGGGATTAGATTGTAACCTCCGCCCCAGCACAGATTGTAGCCCACCCAGCACAGAATAGAAGAAGGGGGAAAACACACCCCACCCCTTAGATTGTAAACCCAGTGATTGTAAAGCCCTTAGAAAGCCCCAGGCTAAGATTGTAAGACCAAGTAGGGGATAAAGGCAGAGGAAATGCTGTTGTCTCTTCCTGGGCACCTCTTGAATCTCTGACAACAGTAATGTTCTCTGCCTCTGATCCTGCTACCATACCGTGCCGCTACTTGACCATGCCCAAAGCACCACCCTCTACAAGAAACAACACTAAGGAGGGGTTTGGAGCTCCAGGGAGAGGCCATGGATCTTCTTAGCACCATTGACCGTGCTCTTCTCACCTGATTCTTGCCGGCTCTGCTCTTCAGTTTGGGCGAAATCTCAAAAAACTTGGGAAAATCATGGAAGTCATGGGAAGATCTCAAAAGTCACGGAGGGAGGCAAAAGTCACTAAAAATGTTACTTTTGTCATGACCGTGACAAATTCTTAGCCCTACTTGTTACTACTGCATTATAATGAGAAAGGGAGGAAGGAGTTCAACTCCTGAGAAGTCTGGGGTAGGTGTCTGCTGGCACTTCTGGCACTGCTGACAGCCCACAACAGAAACGATAGCAAAAACAAAATATTATTTATCGCTCAAAATCAATACCGATGCCAACACCAATAATGACTAACAAAATGTCATTATTAATGATAATGAAAATGACAGTTTTTAATAACAAAAAAGAAAAATGAAAACAAAAAACAACATGGGTCCCTGGTGCACACCCTTACCTAACAGATGGGAGGCAGCCACCTGGGCACATATTAGCCAACATCAGTCAGCGTTTTCCCGCATGGCAGGCTCCACATTCACCCGGACAACACTGTGAATGGGGGCTGCAGGTGTGGGTAAACATCTGACGGCCACCTAACAGATAGGCAGGTGCCTACCCATCCGGAGGGGGCGGCTAATCTGGGCTACTGTCACGTCCGTTTTCACCTTTTGATTCGATTTCTTTTTTCTTTTTCTACTAGTTCACTGAATGGTTTTGTTTATTTGTTTGTTTTTAAATAGCAACAGCAGCTAGCTTGGCTAACGTTTTAGCATCAAAAATCAATTTGGAACAAAAATGTTCTGTATTTTATTGCCCTTGCCTGTAAATTTTAAAAGATGGCCTGGGATGGGTGAAAATCTCTGAGCAGAACTAGAACTCTTATCAAATGTATTAGAGTAACTAACTAAACCTTACCACATTTTAAGTCTTTCACATGTCACCTTCATTTTATAAGACATCTTACCCTTTATTTAAAGAGTGGGTGAAAACAACCTTAAAGGGGATTTGAATCTGACTCCATGGGTTTGATTCTGTACAGAATCTAGAACTGAAAAGTCAAGTCCAAACTGGCTATATATGAAATCTTTCAAGGGTAGCTGAGCTTGTGGAATTTTGGATATTTAAGATGTAGAAGTCTCAGTGTGTCAGCTGATCTCATGAGAATTCTGACATTTTACACCTTGAAAAGAATAGCTGGCAAGGTTTTGGCACCTTTGAATCTATGCATAAGACCAAATCGTAGCTCTTAAACAGTTTTTAACTTAAAATCCAGCTGCAAACTAATCCAGTTCCATAAATGAATGATGCCTTTTTATTTGGACAATTATTACATGAGAAAATATTGATTATTCTAAGCCAGATATTCACTGCTAAAAAAAAGTCTGTTATTCAGACTTGGATTGGATTTATATTCACTACTTGTCAAGTGATGTATGCATGCTTAAAAAATCCAACAGTAACAAATGTACTGACAATTCTGGAAACCCACCCTCTCCATTTGTATGAGAGGCCAGGTGGTCAATTTGCATAGATAAGGCCCAAACAAATGTGTGCTACACTCGGAACAAGAGGAAGCCCTAAAGGTTCTTGATAATACAACATGCTTTTTATCATCTCTGGTTTGTTTGCTCAGACAAAGTCTGTATGTATGAGCTGGGACCAAAAGGTCCCATTTGTTCATCCATTATTAATATTATCCAGTTGCCAGATTGTGGTGCATTCTAATGGGAGAAACACATTACATTTCCAGAGATTAAGTAGCAGGTAAAATGGCAAGGGTGTATAAAAATAAATTGGACATCCAGCTGAATGTGAAATATTCAGAGTCTTAGGCAAAATACAATACATCAAGGTGATTTTTTCACCCTGCTAAAAGCAACTGACACTGAGTCCCAGAATATACTCTCACAGTACCCAGGAGGGGGTCTTCTGTGAGGCAATCGTGGCTCTATTCTCACAGGAATTAGCACACGTAGGAATGCACTATTCCGCTTTTCTCCCGTGAGAACACTCGTGATTGTAAGAGGCCACTTTCTCACGTTACCAGGTGGAAGGACTTCCTGTGACGGCCATTGCGGTTCTATTCACACAGGAATGATCACACATAGGAATATGCTATTCTGCTACTCCTGCAGAAATACCCATGATTGTAAGAGCTACACTGGGGGGACCTCGTCATGCACGAGTGTTCTCACAGGAGAAAAGAAGTAGCGAATTCCTACATGCACTAATTCCTATGAGAATTGAGATGCGATTGCCCTCACAGACACACACACACACACACACAGAGTAATGTGAGAAAGTGGCCATAGTCTCAGTATTCCCATCAGAAGCAGGATTTCTTTGCAGATGTGGAAAACCTCTTGTTGGGTTTGATGAGAAGAGCCTTTCATGAGTTATTTTCACAAGAAAAGTACTGGACACAAGACAGATAATTACAGGCCCCAGGAATGATAAGCCATCAGCATTGCTGAACTAGCTGAGCATACTTAGCTATATAACAGCATGCGGGTGTCTCACATAGTGGCTTTCTCTTATAACCTGATCCCATTGAATTACTAGACTGTTCTTTTTCAGTATGTGCTAAAGGGAGAGTGAATCCTTTAACAACAGTATTTGGGTGAATTTATCATTCTCTGTGTTAAATTAAACAGTGATACAGAGAAGAAAAGGTCCCAAGCCTATTTTAGGTTTATGAGGTTGAAACTTCAATCCACATTTTCACCTTCTCTGATCCTGGAGCTGTTCCAGGATCACGTTATGAGCATAAAACCAGGAGGAAAATGTTCCTCCTATCCTAAATTATAAGGGATATTTGGATAGTCCCCTCCTCAATTTTGGTATCTCAACCAGCCCATGCAGTACTCTTGACCTGAAAGAGGGAGATCCAGTCACAGATCTCCTGGGTATCAGGAAATGTTCTCCAAGCCGTCAGTATGAGATTCAGTCTTGCTTCGGGTGACTGTGGGTGCTAACCAATCAAGAAAATAGCCCACTGACGTCTGGGTCTGGACCGTGCATCCCCTTCACATGTAGAGCCTAATAACTAGGCTCCCATGAGTGTATTTCTTTTTTTAAAAAAATACAAAATTAAACTTAATAAACAAAAACAAAAAAACGCAAAAGAAAATAACTTAGCCTAGATAATGTTAACATAGTAGGGCTGACAAAATTAAAAGGCTGAAGACTGAAAGGAGCAAAAACAACAGGTTTCTAATCTTTCCAAACAATACCAGAGACAGTTCCAGAAGATTCAGCAAATGTCAGTGATACATATCATATTGTGAGGTTTGCTAATGTCCTCCTCTTCATTAATAATGTTGCAACAGGGGGTCCATAATGAGTAAAAATCTTCTAAGCTTTCTTGCAAGGCAGCAGTGATTCGCTATGGTATACAATTACTATGGTAATTGTATACCATAGTCTCTGTTGTAGAGTGAACCATGTAGCATTTTCCAGTTAGACACGATTGTGTGGATTGCAGTTGTAAACAAAATTTGACAGAACCTCTTCCTCTCTTGTCTCAATTGTAGATCAGGGAACGCGCCCAATAATGCAATTTGGGGGGGAAAAGGTATTTTTTCTATAGTCACTTTTTCCAGCTTCAAGCAACTACACCTGATTCCAAGAGTTTTATAGCTGGACATTCCCAGCAGCAATGTCAGAAAGTACCAAACTCCCCACATTTGTGCCAGCTTTTATTTGAATACCAATGATTGATTTGATGTTTTCCTTGTGAGGGGAAGATGTAATCTCAAGCTTAATTTCATTTGAGATTCTCTCACTAAAAGAGATTTAGAACACTTGTACATTGTTTGTCAAATCTGGGTCATGTCTTTTTTAGTAATTATTATTTCCAGGTCATTGCTCCAGTGCTCAAGATAACCAGCATCTGGAAATCTAACTATTTTTGTGAGTGTATTTGTTGTGTGTTCGGGCAGCTCCCACTCACAGGCTTAGCGTGACAAGACTAATACATGGGCAGGTGTTTTTCCCCACAGCAATCCACCCACCAACCACCCCTTCCCAGTATCCCACCCCCTATCATGACTCACAGATGCAGTAAACCATGGGAACAAGACGCCACACCAACTGTTTCTTTCTTCCGGGCTATTGTGACTCCGGGAGGCAGTCCAGCACCTGTTATCCCTACCCACCCACAGAAGTTCTAATGCATGTTTATACCTGCCAACGCTTGGCAGCTGGAAATAACCTTTTGCTATGCACAGAATGCTGAGTTTATTAAGCAAACCGCATACATTATTGAGCATCTATGTTTTTATTCTATTTTATTAATTCCAATTTTTACTCCTCCCTTCCCAAATAGGTTCAGGGCAGGCTTACAAAATATAAAAACAATTAAAACAGCAAAAGAAATCCCCTAGTCCCTCAACCCAAAAAACATTTCCCTACCACCTCAGCCCAACCCTACCCAACCCTATCCCTGCCTGCCAAACTCCCTACCAAATCAATAGGTCTTACAATACTTCCAGAAGACTAGCAGACTTGGGCTATAGTGACAATTGAAAGGGAGAGTAAAAATTGAAATTGAAATTGTAAGCATTCGGTCTTTGCATGTTGTCAGTCCTGTTTGTTGCATCCATGGCTCACAGCGATGTACAGGCAGGTAGCAGCACACGGTTTTATTGGGGTGTCATTCACTGTGATGTTGGAAATCCCTCTCGGTTTGAAAAAAAACCCCAGTCAAACATGTGTCTCTTGTACCCCCTCACTAGCACCTTCTGCATTACCATCCAGTGGGGACTGAAAACATCCCTACCCGCCAAGGCGCTCTTCAGTTCTCCACTTGTCCAAACCTTGCAAAGGGCAACAAGCTCTTTGTCAGTTAGTTCACATTCTCTGTACACTGAGGGTGATTTCAGATGTTACGGGCTGCCAGTTCACCACAGCGGATTCCCGGTGGGGGTGAAGACATCAACCACCCCCCGGGGCCAAAAAAAGCCCTGAACAGACATGACGGGGCCTGGACCACGGATGGGAATCAAGCCGCCAGATCATGGACCGGGGCAGCGCAACAGACGTTACGCCGATTCCCAGCCATGGCAAGCACACCCAGAATCCCGCGGGGAGGGGCGGGACACAGACATGGCCGCCTGAGGGCATACGAAGCCAAAAGGCACCAAAGGGAACGCCCACACCAGGGAAACAGGAAGGGAGGGGGGAGAGGGAGACGGAGATCAAGCGCACAGGTTCCACACACAGCAAGCACACACGCACGCACGCACACACCGGGGACTCGGGGGCACCCACAGCAACAGCACATGCGGGCCCAATCCCCACACACACACACACAGGCACGGAGGATAGCAAAGACAGGGAAGGGGGGGACAAGAGCGACCAGACAACAGAGAAGGCAGGCCGGGCTCTGCAGGGGGGGATGCGAGATGCGGGACCGGGAAGAGGGGAGGAACGGGCACAGCGGCAGGGCAGGACACCGGTACCAGGTACAGCACACCCCGCAGCAGAACTGTCCCCACAGGCACCCCCCACAGCAAACACACAGTCCCGGAAAGGGGGGGCCCTGCAGCTCGGGCGAATGCCATAGCGGGCAGCCAGATGTCACAGGGAACTGGCCGGGAAGGGCCCAGGAGGCACATGTAGTCAAGGCATTCCACCGAGGGGCAAAGGAACGGTAGCCAGGAGAGGCAGTCCAGCACAGCAGGTCCAAGCATGGGTGGCCCCATCAGTGACGGAGTTCAGGAGGGGCAGTCCTTAGGGCCCGGACCCCAGGGGCACACAAGCAACCCAGGAAGGAGAAGAGCAGCCCAGAGGGGGCCCAGTGATGCAGCCGGAGCAGCAGCACACAGGGATGGTGGCCTCGTGGCAGCAAGGCAGACACAGCAGGGTGGTGGAAGGCACCGGGGTCCGGACCACAGGCAGGTGCCCAAGCCCACATGGCCCAGGACATGAGGTGGCCAGGGAGGGACCCAGGGACTCACAGGCAGCCATTGGGGGCAGCGAGGGGCCCGGGCCCCGGGTGCCCATCCCGATGAACCAGGTGGGGCCAGTGGATCATGCCCTGGCGGTATCCCAGCTCGGACATGTGGTGGGCGATCAGGTAGTAAGCCTCAAAGGGGTCATGCACAGACAGCCCCAACTGGACATCCGTATGGGACCATACCCACCCCAGTGCCAACAGCTCTGCCACGGAAGGCTCCGTTACACAGCAGGCAGCAGCAGGGGGCCAATGAAGGTGCCCCAGCCCCAGAAGCTGGTGATACACTGCCACACGGGTGCGCTGGTACCCACGCGCCCCGTGAATGCTGCCAAAGTAGGACACGGCCAAGGTGGGGCCCCCATCCACAAGGCACTGCGAGAAGGCTGCCAGGCTGCACACCCACAGCGCACTCATGGTCTCGGCCCCAGACCAGGGCACATGTGAACACCTATTCACCGGCATGCACCCATCAGGGAAGCGGACCAGCCCCAGGGTCTCGGCATGGAGTCGGCAATCTTGGGCGCTCACTTCATGGCCCAGGTAGTGGAGTCCAGAGCTCAGGCTCATGAAGGCAGATGAGCGGCTGTCCGGCCAGCCCAGGAGCAGCTGCACAGCAGGGCTACGCCACAGGTCACAGAGGGACATGGTCTCGGTGTAGCTCCAGATACGGGGGGCCCCATGGGGGACGTGAAGCAGGAGCCCCATGGATGGACATGCAGCCATGGTCCAGGTGCCCAGGGAGAGTAGCAAGGAGCTCTTGGGGCCTCGCACACCTACCAGGGCCGAGGGGCCTCCCAGGGGTCCCAAGGACAGGGAAAGCGGCCACTGACCGCAACATTGTAGCACAACAGAGGAAGGCGTGGGGTGCATACCCAGCACAGCTGCACAACACAGGAGCTCTCACATACCAACTAATCAGCACTCCAAGGCCAAGGTGCCGCAAACACCATGCGGGGGGTTGTTTTCGGCACATCACTTCTAGGTGCCCGAGGGCCGCACGGTGGAGAGCGCCCATGAAGGGGGGGTGGCCACCGCTCCGGCCCACCCCCTGGGGATCCCCTGCATGGTCCCAGCATGCCCGCGAGTGCCCCAGCCCCCTGTCTCCCACATATAAGACCAGGAGCCACTGTACCATACACACCTTTAATACCACCCATGTGTACAGTGACACCCATTCCCTCCTAACAGGTTGTGCCCTTCCACCACCACCAGCGACACCCCCTATGCTGCCCTACCCCTCCTACCTCTCCCCCCCATCCCCGGAGGCCCCTGGGATGGCCCTGAGTGTGCCCAGTCAGGGCCATGGAGTTCATAGAGCTCACCTCCCCCCCACTGTTTTTGGATTGTGAGAGCTCCCCCTCTGGCGGCTGCACCCTCCGGAGGCCAGCGGGCACAGGGAGGTGAATGCGTGGCCCCGGGGGGCATGGGGGCAGCTGGGGGGGCAGTCCATGGTGCAGGTCCGCAGAGGGGCCCTCCATGGGTGCCTGGGCAGGCACTGTGCCTGGGGGCCCACCTGCCATGACATAGCCACACATTGTACCGGCATGCAGTAGCAGTGAGGTCCCAATGTCGTGGGACCTGTCCATCTTGAGAGCGTGCTCCCGCACCATGGCTTGGATGTCCTGCCTCAGGCCCCCGAGCAGCTCCTCCTGCCTGCTGTGGTCCCTGCGCTCCTGGCGCCGCTCCAGTCACACCTCAGCCTGGAGCCTCCTGTCCCACTCCTCCGCCCGCTCCAGGGACCGCTCGATGGCCGCCTGGATCCGGGCCATGACCGCGAGCATCCTCTCGCCCTGTTCCTCCGAGGAGCAGACTATGTCCTCCGCCTGCTCCTCCCTGCACCTGCAGACCCATGCCTGGTACTGCCTCATGCGCTCGGCTGGGGGCATGGACCCTGGGGCATCTGGCATCTGGGGTTGCCCTGTGGGTAGAGGAGGTTGTTCTTCAGTGAGCCGTGGGCCCCTGGTCCTGAGTCCATACAGCCCAGGGGCTCCGCAGCCCTGCTCACATGTGACCCGGCCCCTCCGACCCCACGGACCCGTTCCATTTCCCCCTCCTTGCCATGGCTGGGCACGCCTTCGGGGAACCCTCGCGGGCCCTGCACACAGGACCTGCTGCCTCACCTGCTCGCTCAGCCTGCTGGGCAGGCTCCTCGGCGGCTGACTCCTTTCTCTCCTGGGTGCTGTACCGGGGTGGTCCACGGCCTATGGGTGAAGTGTGTGGGGGTATATCAGTGTTGTGGGGTGCTGTTGGGTGCCCTATGGCTGGGCCCCCCCTCCCGCCTGTCTTGGGGGCCCTGGGTCTCCGGCTGGGCCTCTCCCAGCCCATGCAGTCCCCCCCAATGGATCATGGCCCATGGGCATGAGGCCTCTCCCCCGTGGGGTGGGTACTCACCATCTGAGTCTGCCGCGGAGTCCTCCGAGGCCAGGCCCTCAGTGTGGGAGAGCTCCCCCAGGGATCCTCAGCTGTGTGTGGTTTGGGTCCGTGTCTCTGACTCAGCCTGGCTGGCCTGGCCTGTGTCAGTCTCCAGGCTGCTGTCCTGGGGGGGGGCTGTAGGATACGGAGCACCCGGGCCCGTCTTCCTGTGGGTCCGGGGCCCTGGAGCTGGTGTCCACCGGGGGGCCGGCGAGGGGAGGGGGTACCTCCAAACATTCCCTGCCCTGCTCCACCATGCTGCCAACCAGTCGCGGGGCCACTATGGACCCCTTCATGTGGAGGAAGTGGTCGAGGTCATCATAGTACGGGGCTGTCCGGGTTCCATGCCCAGACCTCTTGTTATTGTCCCATATCACCTTGTACCCCCTCCTCAGCTCTTTTGCCTTAGACTGGCACTGGGCCACTGTCCGGGTGTGCCTCGCTGCCTCCATGTCCCGCACTATGTCCCGGTAGACCTGCTCATTGTGCTGGTTGAGGGCGAGCTCCAGTTGGTACTCGAGGGTCCCCCATATCCGAATGAAGTCCCTGGTCTCCTTGTGTCCCCACTGGCCCCCTCGGTGGTATGCCTTCCTCCCTCCTCTCTGCACTGGGTCTTCTCCCTCCTCCTCCTCCTCCTCCTCCTCCTCCTCCTCCTCCTCCAACCCTTCCTGCTGCACCTCCGGTTTGGCTGGCCTGGTGTGCTCCGGGGGGTCTGGGGGAGACAGGGGGTGGGGGAGGGGTCGTGGTTCGTTAGAGGTCGGGATGACCTCACGGGGCACCCCCCCGGGGGGTGTGCCCATGCCCCTTTGCCACCCCTTTGCCCCTTGTTCCCCTTGTCCTTGCTCCCCATTACCCATTTCCGGGGTGCGTCCTCCGCCGCCGGCACAGCTGCTGTCCCCAGGGCATCCTGTGCTGGCTGCTGATGGTGCTGTGTCCCTCCCACCACCTCCATGTTCAGTGTGACCCCCGGCTCCCCCACCCCCTCCTGTGCTGTCTCCCCCTCCACCACCACCACCGCCAGTGCCCCTGCCTCCCCCGCCTCTTCACCCCTCGCTCTCTCCTCCGCCACCACTCTCTTCCTCCTCCTCCCTCCATCCCGCCATGTTAACCAGCCGCTTTTTCCCCTTTAAATCTCCCTCTGGTGAGTGTGTTGATGCCGGTTGCCTGGCAGCGCCGTTACGTGCATTACCCATGCCTGGGGATCATTTCCTTTTATCCCGGGCAGTGTTTGGCATCCAGACGTTACTTTTGGTTGATCATGGGTGGGGATCTCATTGACCACGCGTTCACGGGAATTGGTGCGGGGAGCCCGTGAAGCATGGTTGATATTGACCCCATGTGGGTATTGAGCGTGGTGAACATCTGGCGCGCGCCGAACAGACGTTCAGGGCACCTTGGCCCCGCCGCGAGGTTGAGTGTGGTTCACTGTGGTTGAGCGTGATCTCGTAACGTCTGAAAATACCCTGAGTCACTTGTGTCCCCCCAAAAGATTCATCTCAGAGCACTCTCAGTGGCCTTGTGGATATCCTCTTACTGTCTTCAGGGTAGTAATGAGGGGAAATGGCAGGGAATGTCCAGCCTCCATTAGTGACAGCCCTGCTTCTGACAGTGCACAAACATTCAGACAAGTCATTCCCATTCTCATTCCACTCTCTCATCTCATCCAGGGCTCCCACTTTTCCATTCTGTTGAACTTGGAACTGCAGCAGGATTGTGCAGTGTCTGCACTTGGTCATGCATACATAGAACCTCATTATGTGCATCTCACACCCTATGAGCACATAGGCTGCCTTGGAGGATGAGTCTGACAGTTCTCTCTGTACATCAGGCCTCACCCAAACATCAGCAAAGGCCAGGGTATTCATCACCCCCAATGTCTCTGGGCCCTGTACCTCAGGTGGCCACAGCACCCACAGACAAAAGCTGAAGCAATTGGGCTTTCCTGGGCAAACAACCCACAGCAATAGCTTTCTATGGTGTTATAACCCCTCATGCTTGTTGCAAGCAAAAGTGGTTACTTTCAAAAGATAAGAAAATATAAGTTACTTTTAATCAATGGGCAGCTCTGCTGCCACATACATTCTATAAAGTGACCTCGACCGCCTTGCAGATTTCCTCACCTGCCCATTTCTTAACATGTAGTGGTTCCCCCACACCAGAATTAAAACATTCAATGCTCCATGGGTGCTAACATCTGTAACATTTTTAGATGAGTTGGCCTGTGCACTGATGTGCTTGTGACAGAAATGTCTATGCACTTTAATAGCCACCTGGATTGGCAGTGCCAGTGCTGCAATACACACACACCCAGCATAAGCATTGTAAAAACATTTTCAACCAATAGCAGCCAATACCAGCTCACGCACGCTCAGCGCACAGCAAGTCCTGTAAGAACACATGACCAACAGTGGTCACAAGTTGCATATGTGGCATGCAGCCAATCCTAGATAGGCAGCCGCCCAGCTCTTTAAGCTGTTCAAAATATGTGACATGTTGTCTACAGAGTTCATAGACAGCCATGGAGATGCATGCCATGTTCTTGCACTCCTGGTCTTCACTGGGTGAGGTTACACAAGATGCGGGAGCCGAATCCCTGTGTGGCCTCAGGGGGGGCAATTGCCATCTCCATGTGGGGAGCTGGGCAGATGGTTACCAGGAAGCTGGACTGATCAGACCCTGTTGGAGCCACCACCATGGTAGGGGTGGGTCACAGCACCAGCAACATGAGCAGTTGCCAGCCCAGCCCTGCCCAGACTCCTTCCCCCAGCCCAACTGAGATCCCACCCCCAGCCATGACATGCCATACATCCATTATCCAAGACCCTCCTCCTCCTTTCCATTCCATTCCAATTCCCAGCCCCAACATTGGCTTATTACTATGCCATACTGCCATTCTCGAAGTCAGCTCTGACAACTTTTTTTTCCAGCTGAGACTTGTAAGTAGACAGGGGCTAGATGAAGTCCAAATGCTTAAACCATTGGGGAAGGCAGGTGTACAGTCTAAGGAAAGCGCAGTCAGAACTGTGGAGTCAGAAAGCCATCACCACCAGGGGACAAGCCAAGTGTCATGGTCACAAATTCTTGATCACTTGGTCCAAAGCGAATCTGTGGGAGGGGGCATGGTGGTGGGCACTGGGCAGGTAGGATGCGGATGGCAGGCAGGGAAAGCAGATCCAGGAGTTATGTGGCATGGAAGATCAGAGGGGTGTCCACAAGCAGCAATGGCTGGGCAAATGATGAGGACCAGTGGTAGGTCAGGTCAGCAGTTAAATAGAGTTACAGGTCTAGAGAACAGGTTAAACTAGAAAACCAGAGAGCAAACTTGGCATGGCAGATATAGGAAGGAAGTCTAGGCAGCAACAGCTCTGAGAGTTCAGTTGCTCAGACAAGGGCCTGAGTATGAGCATGAAGTCTATATGCAGGTTCTGCTAATCATCTGACACTCTTGCCTCAGCTGTTGAATCCTCTGGCTGAGGGTCATGGTTCGTAATGTATTCATTAATGATTTGGAAAAGGGGGTTAAGAATGAGGTGATCAAATTTGCAGATGACACCAAGTTATTCAAGGTAGTTAAAACACAAGCAGACTGTGAGGAACTGCAACTGGATCTTACGACACTGGGTGCCTGGGCATCTAAGTGGCAAATAAAATTTAATGTGGACAAGTTCAAAGTGACGCATGTAGGGAAAAATAATCCAAACTATGCATACACAATGCTGGGTACTAAGCTAGGAGTTACCACTCAGGAAAAGGATCTGGGAGTGGTTGTGGACAATACAATGAAATCCACAGCGCAGTGCACAGCAGCAGTCAAAAAAGCAAACAGAATTTTAGGAATTATTTGGAAGGGGATATAGAATAAAACTGAGGATGTCATAATGCCTCTATACAAATCAATGGTGTGACCGCTCCTCGAATATTGTGTGCAGTTCTGGTCACCCCATCTCAAAAAAGACATAGCTGAACTAGAAAAGGTACAGAGAAAGGCAACAAAAATGATCAAGGGCATGGAAGGGCTCCCCTATGAGGAGAGGCTTGGTAGGTTGGGGCTCTTCAGTTTGTAGAAGAGATGACTGAGAGGAGATATGATAGAGGTCTATAAAATCATGAGTGGTGTGGAACTAATAAACAAGGAGCAGTTACTTACCCTCTCAGCTAGTACTAGAACTAGGGGACAGTCCATGAAACTAATAGGTGGCAAGTTTAAAACAAATAAAAGGAAAAAAAAATCACTCAGCATATAATTGGGTTGTGGAATCTACTGCCAGAGGCTGTGGTAAGGGCCAGTTTTTTAGCTGAGTTTAAAAGAGGTTTTGACAAGTTTCTGGAAGATAGTTCCATTAGTAGCTATTAGCCAGACAGGATCAGGGAACATGACGGGAGCTGGGGGAAAACAACAGGGAATGGATCCCCCATTGTGATCTGTTGGGTGCCTCTCCCAAGCCACCGTGATTGGCCACTGTCGGAGACAGGATGCTGGGCTAGATAGACCATTGGTCTGACCCAGTATGGCTCTTCTTATGTTCTTTATGTAGTTCCCTGGGCTGGTCCTCTAGGTTCGTGGTGCAATTATGTATATCTCTACCTTAGGGCCATGAAGGTCTGGGTGCAAGATTCATGGCATCTGACAGTCTTACCTTGAATTGTTCTAAATTCTCCTATGAGATACCATTAGAAAATAGCATTTTTCTGAAAGCATACTTCTGTGAAAAGATCTATTTCTGCTAAAATGTCTCAACAATTTTCATAAAGTTATGTCAACCTCACTCCCAGTGACAGGTCTGAAACACCTTGCGCTGGATCCTTTGTCACTAAGGGCTGGACTCTGCAAGGCCATTCTAGCCTTATCCAAAAAGCTTCAAAGATATAAAACTATGCACCCCTTCTAATAGTCTTCAAAGATTTAATGCTTCAAAGATATAAAATTATGCACCCCTTCTGCTAGTCTTACTCCAAGAATAGACAGTCTTACTCCTGATCAGTAGGATGCGGCCTTTTCTTTCTGATTTGGATCTGGCTACCATCATCCATGCTTTCATCATCTCAAGGCTAGATTACTGCAAGGTGCTCCACATGGGGCTGCCCTTGATGACTGTTTGGAAGTTTCCATGCAGAATGCAGCAGTTCGGTTCCTTTCGGGGACAAATCACCGGGAGCACATTACTCCGATGCTCCGAAGTCTGAACTGACTCCCTAAAGCTTTCAAGGTGCTGTTTTTGACCTTTAAATCCCTTAATGGTCTGGGTCCCACATATCTGAAAGACCACCTGTCCTTCCATGCCCCATTGCTGCCCCTGCAATCATCCAGGAGTGCCCCCCTGTGGGTACCATCTGTTAGCTTTGTTCGTACAGCGAGGGCTCACAGGGGGGCATTCTCGATTGCTGCCCCAGTGCTTTGGAACTCCCTTCCCCTGGAGGTTTTGCTTGAGTCCAGGAGCGAGTCTTTTCCGGGGGCAGTGTAAGACTTTTATTTGAAAAGGCATTTGGAAGGCAGGGATAGCGGATAGGGTTTGGGGTGAGGTGGTGTGTGGTTTTGGGGTAGGTGCGTGAGAGGGGGTTTGGTGGGGAGTCAGTACTGGGTGGCTTTTGTGGGGGTTGGAGTTTTGGTGGTTTTTTTTTTCCTATTTGAAATGTGTTTTATGTATTGTAAGCAGCCCTCAGTCTCTGGGAAGGGTGGCATATAAATTCAAATAAATAAATAATCCAACTGAAGCCAATAGAAGAAATTGTGTAGTTAAAATACTACTAAACAAGCGTAAAGATATCAGAATCTGGCCTTATGCAAATGCTGGGTGGCAGTATTATTTTTCCTTTATCAGTGTAATTTTCTGAGTGGATGTGAAATGTTCATAATTAAGATCACCTACCTTTAGTGAAAACCAGGGATAGAAAAAGTGAAATAGATCAGAGTTATTTTTCACTGGCCTAATGCTTTCAAGATGAACAAACTCATCCCTCAGTTAGCTCCACTGAAGTCAGTGGAATCATGCCAGTAGTCAATGTGGCCTGATGTTCCAAATAAAATCACCTACTCCAAAGATGATGAATATTGCAATTTTAAAATATAAGCTTTAGCTTTTCAAGATACAAATAAAGATGGTCTCAGAGATTCTGGGAACATCTGGGAACATTTTATCAGCTGGATTAGATCCTGATGAGAATTCAAAACTTGTCTTATGTTTTGTCCAAAATTTCTTCTTAATTAGGGTTCACATTTTCCACAAGCAGACGTATTTTATGTTTGTTTTGACATCAGAGGCATATGGTTAATTAAATGTCAGAAATAGCAAAGGTGGTGGAGAAAAAGACTGACATAAATAAAATATGTACATATGAAAATATGTGCATGTGTGAAGCTAAGTAGCTTCCTCTGCTCTTAAAGTCAACTCCGTACCCATTACAGGCCTCTTCCTTTTCATAGACAGAACTAAAGGAGGTTACCATCAGAGTTTAATGGAAGGATAAAGTAAATGAGTTGCAAAAGAGAATCTTTGTGCACTGAATCTCTAGCATCTAAATTTACCATTTTCATTCTGATGGTCAAAGGTATAACCTAATCTCTCCCTTTATATATAAGGCTTACCTTGGAATGACTTGGTTTTTATATTATTAGTTCCAGTTGTTTCTAAATACAGTTGTCTGAAAACATTGGGGTATGAGCAAAATACAATAGCAATGACCAAGTATTACTTCCATGTCAAGATACAAACTTTCCTAAGCTTAACAGGTGCAAATACTTCGGCTCTCTCAGTTATGGCTAAATCAAATTAGAAATCTAAAAGGAGAAAGTTCAATACTCCTTTTTAGCTTCACATTTAACACTGTTTGTAATAATAATGAAAGGTAAGCGCAACACATTTTGTACTCATTTTTTAAAAAAAAATCTCCTAGAAGCATAATAGATTGTTGACCTTTTGGATGCAATGCAGCTTGAGCCTCTAAGCTGTACGGAATTGAGGCGACAAGGCATCTTTCTTTCCTGAATGGAGTTCTACAAACACATTGGGTATTAACATACATGATGGCAGAGGGCCACCATCACATGCTGATCCGGACCGGGAAGCTGCTTGCTTTCCAGTCAGGATTGGATCCAGATACGAAACAACATTTAGGCAGCTGGGCCCAATGATGGCCACCCATTATGGGGGCCACTCTGGACCAGGCTGGGAATAGCAGCCAACCACACATGATATCCCGTTATGCAGGCCATTCCCCGGGCTCCAGAGACCTCCAGACCAGAATCACAGCCCGGGCTAGCCACCATCACACCAGGGGAAATGCTGGGCCAAACATCTGCCTGTATCAAATGTGATGGTGGCCCGTGGTCCACACAGGCCGTTGTCATATTTGTTAACACCCATTGTCTAACACTGGGGGATATTAATCAGAGGAAGGAGCTAGGGTCTGACTTACTTGGAAAGATGCTGTAGGAACATTGCTAGGTGGAGCGAGCTACAGGACTGCCAGAGTTACAAGGGAAAAGCTGAATCTCAAAATAGTTAGATTGTTCTGATAATTGTGTGTCTAAACCTCTATATTTCTGGTGCTTATTTGGATCTCACCCATCAGTATGATTATGGCCTGATCCAAAGGCCATTGCAGCTAATTGTATTATCTCCATTGACTCCATTCTCCTTATCCTGTAAACATATTTATTAGATCTGGCACTAAGTATCCATCTGG
Source organism: Sphenodon punctatus (assembly GCA_003113815.1). Classification (NCBI taxonomy): domain Eukaryota; kingdom Metazoa; phylum Chordata; class Lepidosauria; order Sphenodontia; family Sphenodontidae; genus Sphenodon; species Sphenodon punctatus. The sequence continues at coordinate 50,316 of QEPC01004719.1, forward strand.
TGTAGGAAAAACCATTAATCTATTAGGTATTTTTACTACATTCATCCACTTAGCATTTTGAATACCTCTCAAAAATTCAAAGAAACAAACAGGTTCTCAATAACTTTGCAGTCTCTCTAATAATACCTATTGTTAACTGTGAACCAAATTCTGACGGTCAAGTCTTTGACTGTTTTTAGATGGGACGTGCCCATGGAGGTCCACCCATCCCCCATGGACCCAGGTGCCCGTCTAAAGGCAGCATGGGTGGAGGTGCGCTCCCGCAACCAACGCACCACCCACCCATGCCCCCTCAAAGAGCTACCTGGGTTTTCCTGGTTGCTCCGTGCAGGGGCATGAATGGATGGTGTGTGGATGAGGGCGCCCACTGACTGCACACCCATCCGCCGTAGTCTGAAGGCCCCCCACGCACCAGAAATATGCTGCAGCACACACGGACCCACCCACCCCAGGCGAATCCATCTAAGAACAGCCTTTAAGGACAACTATGAACTTAATTCTAAACGTCAAGCCTTTTAAGTGGTCTGAGTAGTCTTCCATCCTGACCTCATCTTCACTCCTGTTGAGTTCTCATGCACCACCTGCAGAAAAGTGAACTTATTTTCTGACTAGATATCTCTGGGTGCTTGATTATGGTCTATTTGAGATGGGAGATACTGATTTCTTTGCAGAAGTCTTTGGGGGATTTCTGATTGGTAGGATCTGGAGTGTCTACTGCTTTTCTAACTCTTCCAAAAGCCTGGGAACTTTGCAGCCCAATTCTATCCTCTGGTATGAGTTCAGGTAGAGGTTTTACTCTGTGTCCAACACTGAAGCTGTGCTACTGTCATCTCATTATCTCCTCATCTCATTTTCAAAATTCTTCCAGGTTGGGCCATCTATTTTAAAAATGGATTGTTGACATAGATCCATGTCCGTAGTCAACTTCACATGAGAAGCGCTGCTGAAGACTGTCCTAAAACAAGCAGAGTTGATCTATAATTTATAATGATTTATAAATAAAATAAATAAATAAATAAATAAATCTATTTCCAGGAACCTGTGTTCACTGTATTGTCCCCATTGCTGCGAGGGACTCATATGTAGCCATATAGGCATGGGAATGCTACATATGGGTCCTCTTGTCTTTTGCAGAAAGGTTAGGATCTGTACTGCTCCCTCCACCTTTCTATTGCTAGGGTAATGCGGGTTCCTGGTATGATGCTGAAAAATATTCTGAAATCTTTAAAAAGTGTACTGAGGTCCATTTTTTGACAGGAGGGCCTCTGGAACGCCATGTCTGACAAATATTGCCTTTAGTCTTTTGATGACATGTGTTGATGTGGTCTGGTTAAGTAAAGCCAAGTCAATATATCTGGAGAAGTAATCTACTACAATCACATATGAATGACCTTTCCAGAAAAGGAAATCTGTTGCTATCGGTTGTCAAGGCCTATCAGGTAGCTTTTGTAGAAAGCAATGGTTCTGGCAACTGCTTTTGGATTTTGTAACATCCTTCATAACTTTGTACTAAAGTCTGTATTTGTTTACTCAACCAGACCACTATATTTATTGATTGATAAGCTCTTGCCCTGCACTTATTTATACCTTGGTGTCTCTTGTGGATGAAAGTATCTCCTTTTGAAGCACTTTAGGGATCACAATGTATCATCCTTTCCGAAATAGGCCATTTGCCATGTGAAGGTAATTCCGGTTTTGCCAACAGGGTATCAATTTAGTTAGAAGTTGCCTATTGCAGTCTCATCCTTTTTGGCAAAGCGGACTAGTTTGTGACAAGTTTAATTTTTAAAATGTTTCATCCTTATTCTGTTGAAGCTGCCCAGCCAATGACGGCAGTGCCTCTTGAATGAGGTCAATATATACCTGTTCCCAAATGCCTTTTCTTCTTCTGTAAGTGGCTGATTAATGATGACAAACAACGGCAGCATGAGTTGACAGTGCTAACTCAGACAGGAGCACTACCCCCTAGAAGTACTCCTCAACCAGATCCCACGCCTACCATCCCAACCAACATGAGAGAACAACGAATCCAACGTTATACACAGCTGATCCCACCCTTCAATGAGAAGATGTGCATCGAGGAATTCTTCCCCACCTTCGAGAAGATCTGCAGGCGCAACGAAGTACCAGCAGACCTGTGGGTGCCTGTGATCGTCCCGAGACTGACGGGTAAAGCATTGTCTGTGTACAATACACTAGAGGGTTCCAACACAGCACAGAGATCAAATGGTAATATTATTTTTGAAAGCCTTAAAATGTCTGTGTTAGCTCGCTATGAGGTGACACCAGAAGTGTATAGAGAACGTTTTAGATCTCTTAAAATTGAGGGGATAACACACAAAGAATATGTATGTAAGATGAAAGATGTCTTTCACAAATGGGTGAAGGGGAGGACTGCACAAACGTTTGAGAAACTATTTGAATTGATGGCGTTAGAGCAGTTTCTGAATGTGTGTGCTGTACCTGTTAAATCACGTGTCATAGAAAGAAAGGTAACTACTCTGGACATGGCAGCAGAGATTGGGCCCCAAACCCGGTGACAACCTCTCTGCCCTGATCTCCCTCCGAACCCCTGCTCGAGCAGTCCACTCCTCTTCCATCCCCTCCCACGCCTCCCCTGCTCCCCCAACCACCTTCGTCCCTTCTCCCTCGCTGCCCTGCATGCCTGGAACTCCCTCTCTGCCCTCGTCTGCCTTGTCCCCACCCTACACACCTTCAACTCCCTCCTCAAAACCCACTTCTTCCGCTCCGCCCTTCCTAACTCCTGCTAAGCATCCCCACCCAGGATTATCCCCCACCTATTATCTGTATACTCCCAATTTACTGTAACCAAGCCAAGAACGTGTACCTGAGCTCTCACATTCTCATGAATGTCGCATTCCTTGTCTCTCCCTCTGTTTTCCCCTTCCCTGTCTCCCCTCCCCCTGTCTTTAGATTGTAAGCTCTCGAGCAGGTACCATGTCTATCTTATTCTTTGTAAGCACCAGGTACATCGCTGGCGCTATATAAATGCTAATAATAATAATAATAATAATAATAATAATAATAATAATAATTAATGGGGTCCCTTGATAGAGTGTAAGCTGATATGAGCAATTTTCTGGTACACGTTCATTAATGAAATAAAACTGCATGAGGTGCGTTGAAATCTCTGAATCCTAAATGGAAGGTCCAATGATTTTGAGTCCAATAATGCCACTGAAGTTCATGATCCATTTGTATTTTAAAATGCAAGCCAGATAAGATCTGAATTGTTCACAGACCCATGTTACAGAAATAACTTCACTAGAGCATATTGTTGTTTTGGTTCTTTGATGCATCTTGATATGAATGCAACTAGTCCCTGATCTCATCTGAGTTGTGTCTGTGTGAGTCTGTGTAGCCTTTGTATTGCAAACAACCTTAGAAGAACTGTCAGTCCTTGCATTACACAAATAGCTTGTTTGAAGAACTTCTCCTTCTTTCTCTATCTTTCGGTTGAACTGGTCCCAAACCTCCAGTGTACTGCCTTGTGAAGATCCCCAATCCTGAAATTGATTATAATGTTTTGCTGGGAGCACTGCAGTAACTACAGCTCCAGTATCCATATTTTGCTCATTTAGTGTCATGCTTGTGTACAATGGGATCATTGTTCTATCGAGGATGTAGGTCCTAGAAGTATGCTCATGGACATTAAATCCTCCCCTTGTATTGTTGCCATAGCTCTGGGTGCCCTGCATACTGCTGCAAAATGTTCTGTAGTATCTTCTACATTTTCAGCTGTGGCTGTGTATTTTGCCACATCTTCTACAGCTTTTATCTCCATCACTCCTTTTTAATATTCCTTGACTTCCTGAAATACCAGGAAATACCATTGTGATTTACTGACTTTATATTTAATATCCTCTTACTGTTACCATCTCTCCAAATTACCAATTTATCGTATTACTGAATTTCCATTTTACTTCCAAGTTTCTGTCCATTAGAAGTAAAATACTGAATAAACCAGAGTAACAGCATTGATAATAGGTTGAATAAACCCATCCCTGCCCACAGAGAATGCAGATATTAATTACAGTATTACGTTGGTATTATGTCTGGAAGCAAAATTGTCATAAAAGCGGGAAATGTAAATGATAAGCCGAGAAACTTTAGTGGTAAACAGGAAATGGAAAATTGATCAGGAAGTCGATGGATACCATTCAGTTCCTGATTTGACCAAGACAGTAACACGTACTGCAGTTTTCCTGGGAGTTCCTGTTTGCATAGATATTCATTTCATGGGATCTTTTCTTCACTGTGTCCTTGCAACCTCTTTGCTAGATCATATAGAAAATAAGAAAAAAGCTTCAAGTTCCTTACCATACAGAGCCCTGTTGGTTTAAAATAAAAAGGTCGCTGTCTAAAGGAAGCTCAACCAGTAAATGTGAGATTCAGACTTGCAATCTCCTGCGTCCGAGCTCAATAGGAGATTTGTGGTTGCAGCTCTCTCTTTTTCTTTCCAAGCACAGTGTGGAGCTGGTATGCCTGCCAGAATGAAGGCGGGGACTACCTCCTTTTCCCTCCAAATTCAGGGAGGGACATGTAACCTCTATCATCCTCTAATTTAGAAGAGGTTTTTAATTCTATTTTTGTTGCAAGCTGTGTGTGGGGGGTGGCTTTTGTTCTGTACAGGGCTAGGGAGTGGGGTGGGGGGTGTAGGAGAGTTGGTTAGAGGGTTGAGGTTGGGGGTTCCTGAAACCAACCCTGGTGGCAGCAGGATGGCTGGGGGGGGGAGTGGATTGGGGTAAGGGGGGGAGGCCACATACCCAGCAACCAGGTTTTGGGGGCCGGGGTTTGGTGGACTGCGGGGAGGAGGCGGCTATAGGGGTGGTTCTGGGGCATGGACGGTATGGTCCACGGGAGCGGGTGGCTCGTGCCCCGAGGGGACCAAGGTGCCTGAGGCAGGTGTGGGTTGTCACCCCCTCTAGGCTCAAAGTACGCGTGTGGTGGGTTGATGTTGGTGAATGCGAGGTCCGTGGTCAACAAGGCCCCAATTATCCATGATATGATTTTGGATGGGGCTGTGGACCTCACATGCATCACGGAGACCTGGCTGGACGAGTTCGCCAGTCCAACTTTGGCGGACCTTGTTCCAGCCAGGTATGCTGTGCAGCATCAACCCCACACAGGTGGCCAGGGAGGTGGTGTAGTGATTATTTTTAGGGAGGATTGGTCTGTTAGGAGGTATCCAGTTCAGGAGATTGAAGGTATTGAGGCCCTCCACGTGGTGTTCGATTTGTCTGGGGGCAAGCTAGGGGTGCTGCTGGTATACCGGGCTCCTTCTTGTCCGGTGGTATCCCTGACCGCTCTAGTGGAGCTGGCCTTGGAGGTGGTATTGGGCTCCTCTAGGACTTTGGTCCTGGGAGACTTCAACGTCCATGCTGATGCTGGCCTTGTTGGGGCGGAGTGAGAATTCATGGCTGCCATGGCAACCATGGATTTCTCCCAGGGGATTATCTGCCCGACCCACGTGGGGGGACACACCTGATCTTCAGTTCTGGCCTTGAGGCGGGGGGTCCGGTTCTGGGGGAGGTTACAGCAGTGCCCTTGTCATGGACGGACCATTATCTCCTTCAGGCCAGTCTCTCCACACACACCCCTCAGAAGGAGGAAGGACCAGTTAGGATGTTCCGCCCTCAGCGGCTGATGGAAACTCAATGGTTCCAGGAAGTCCTGCGGGAGTTAACTTTGGTCCTGGATGGTCACTCTGTCGATGAGCTGGTCCAGTCTTGGAACATCTTGCTGGGGAAGGCTATCAACAGGGTGGCTCCGAGACGCGCTCTGCCTCGGTTTCATCACCACAGGGCCCCTGGGTTTACGGAGGGGCTGCGGTGTATGAAGCAAGGAGGCTGGAACGCCGCTGGTGGTGTACTCGCTCTGACTCCAACCGACTTCTCCATAGGGCCCATTTACGGTCCTATGTTGAGGCTGTGAGGACGGCAAGGAAGGAGTTCCTTGCTGTCCTCTTAGCATCCGCGAAGTCCCGCCCGGTGGAACTGTTTCAGGTGGTGCGGGGGTTGGTCAGTCCGGCCTTGCTCCACCTGGACGGGGACGTGTCCCAGGC
>QEPC01004719.1:57527-81817 GCA_003113815.1 Sphenodon punctatus
GATAAGATGGAGGAGATGGAGGTGGGGAGAGCGAAGGAGGTGTCGGCCCCTCTTATTGGGGGGGTTCGCCCTCCCATAGCTCAACAGGTCCGGAGTCTGGGGGTGGAGCTGGACACGGACCTCCGCCTGGAGCGGCAGGTGGAGACAGTCGCAAAGGCTGCCTTTCGCCAGTTATATGTGGTGCGGAGGCTGCGTCCGTTCATCTCCAGCCCGGACCTGGCCTCCCTCATCCATGTCTTCATCACCTCAAGGCTGGACTATTGCAATGTGCTCTACGTGGGGCTTCCCTTGTGTTTGGTTTGGAGGCTGCAGCTAGTGCAGAATGCGGCGACCTGTCTCCTTTCGGGGACGGGTCGCCGGGAGCACATAACACCAGTGCTCCGGACTCTGCACTGGTTGCCGATAGCGTACTGAGCCAGATTCAAGGTGTTGGTATTGATTTACAAAGCCCTGCACGATCTCGGCCCCTCATACCTCAGGGACCGCCTCGCCCTCCACACCCCGGAGCGGCTCCTTCAGTCTGCCGGGGGTGCCTTCTTGGAGGTCCCTCACATTAAGCGGGGGGCCACAATGGAGAGGGCATTCTCGGTGGCTGGGCCGCGTCTCTGGAACTCCCTGCCAGAGGAGGCCCGCCTGGCCCCAAGCCTATTAGTATTTCAGCGGAAATGCAAGACCTGGTTGTTCGCCCGGGTCTTTGGGGAGGGGTTGGGTAGTTGAGTTTTATTCCCCTATCCCAAGTAATTTATATCCCAGGCCCTGTTTATATGTAATTTTAATGTTTATATGGTATTTTAAGTGTTTGGATCGTTTTAAATTGTATTTATTGTTGGAAGCCGCCCCGAGCTGTGTTCAGGAGGGGCAGGGTAAACATTTAATAAATAAATAAATAAAAATAAATAATTTTAATTTAATTGAGTAAAATTATTCCGTATTTTGTAGCCGAACTGTGCATGGTAACCCAGGTGGGGTTATGCCATTTATGGATGGTGTCACAATCTTGATGGATGTTTGATATATTTTGCATGTCTTTGTAGTTGACTTGGGTGAGGAGATTATAGTCAAGTTTCAAAATGGGATCACAAAGCCAAAGTTTGGGAAGCATGGGTTTTGATGTTTAAATATAGATTGTGTGTGGAGTGAGAAGAAAAAGAGGATTGTTGGGGAACCTACCATAAGTAGGAGTTGGAACTGAAGGTTATATTGTAGAGTTAACTTTCTGTTGAATAACACACAGCAGAAGTTTCTTCAAAACAGAACTTTACTAAGAACTCAGGAGACATGCTTCCATACTGTACAGACTGCATGGGACAAGATGGAGGACAGAGAGAGGAGAAGAGGGGAGACAAGGAGATAGAAAAAAGCTGTTTCATCCCCTGATCCTCCCCTACTGGACAAGCCCCATATTAAGCTTGCAGGGCTTGTAATGGGCTTTTACTTGTGACTGTTGCACAATCCAACAGGTTATTCTTCCACCTTAATTAGTTAATTTCCAATCTTGGTTGTATCTAAAATCAGGACATCTGAAACCCGAAGACAAGGAGAGGAAGGAACCTTAATTCATGTCAATGATAAGACGTTTGGTGTGAATTTCAATGTAATCCCTTCAACCCTCTCAATACTTTTGAGCAAAATAGAGACCAAAACCAGGAACAATCATTACCATTCGCAAAATTCATTTTGCAATGATATGAATAGCTCAGGTAATGAAGGTGTTTGTTTGTTTATTTGTTTGTTTAGCAGGCAGTCATGATAAGAGACAGGTTCCTGCCCCTAGAGGCATGCAGTCTAGACAGGACAAGGGGGAGGGTGACAAAAAGGAGGGATACATAGGGACAGATGGATACATTCATGAAGTTGAGAAGTTACAAGTGCATGCACTCAGCTGCACTTGACAGTGCAAGGAGAAGTATAAACAGGGCATCTATAGGAGTGAGGGGGAAAGGAAAGCCTGAGAGACGAAGTAGACTTTTGAAAGTCAGGCGGTAGGAAGCAGAGTGCATGTGTTAAGAGAGGGAGTTCCAGACATAGGGGTCAGATGACAGAAAGAGCCAGGACATTTTATGGAATAAGACAGTCTGGTGCAGGTGAAGGTGGTGGCTGAAGAGGATAAAAGTTCTTGGGTGGTAATGTAGCAGAAAGCTAGTGTTCCTCCAAGACTGGCATTGGCATGGATATTGAAGTCCCCCAGGACTATTGCCCTGGGAGACCGCAAGACCACCCCCGACACTAGCTCAGTCAGTGTGGATAGGGAAGCTGCCATACAGGTGTGTGCCCAGTATATCAGCAGTATGCCATCTGTCTCCGGCCAAATCCAACACCAAATGCACGCCCTTATCCCCATGATGGTTTGCAGAGGAAATCTCCTCACAGACAATGTATCCTTAAAAACAATGGCTACAACAACACCACCACCCCAGCCCCACAGCCGAGACTGATGCTGCACGGAGTACCCAGCTGGGACAAGGTCAGCCAATATAGGCCCCGACTCATTATCCAGCTAGGTCTCCGTGACACATGCGAGGTCAGCTGCCTGGTCCAGGATCATCTCACAAACTGCAGTTGACTTATTGGCCACAGACCTCGCATTCAGCAACAGTAACCTAAGGCCGGGGGCCCTCTGATACCGGATCACCTCACCGCCTGCCTGGGGGCTAGGGAGCGGGACAGGAATAGAACATCTGTCCTGCCTCACAGCTCTAATTTGCCTCCCAGAGGAACCATAATTCCCCCGGACCAAGATGACCCCTATAGCTGCGGACCCCCTTGGTCCACCCCTGCAATCCCCCTGGGGGCCGTCCTGCCAGCCTCCCAAGGGAGCTTTCAAGATGATGTTTTTAAATAGTCTCCATGTTGCCTGTAGACATTTAATTCTTGCAACTGCTCCTTTAAGTTTCCATCTAACTAGTTTCCTAATTTTACATAGTTCCCCTTTCTAAAGTTATATGTTACTGCAGTGGTTTTATTTGGCATTTTCTCTCCTGTGGGTTAGTAAAATTTGATTATATTATGATCATTATTGCCCCGTGACTCCAGCACTATTACCCTGCACACTAAATCCTGCACTCCACTTAGGACTAGATCCATAGTGGATCCTTCTATTGTTGGTTCCAGGATGAGATGCTCCAGGAAGCAGTCGTTTAGGACATCTAGAAATTTTATCTCTGCATCCGGCCACGAGGAGACATTCACCCAGTCAATACGAGGGTAATTGAAATTGCCCATTATTACTGCGTTTCCGACTTTAGTAGCCTGTCTAATCTCCCTTAGTATTTCACAGTCAGTCTCACTGTCCTGGTCAGGAGGATTATAGTATTGGCTAACTGCTATACACTTCCCCAATATACATGGAATTTGTATCCACGGAGATTCCAGAGTACCATTTGCTTCCTTTACAATATTAATCCTGCTTGACTCAATGTTGTTTCTTACATGTAGCACCATGTCACCACCAGCTCGATCTACTCTGTCATTTTGATATATTTTGTATCCTGGTAACACCGTGTCCCATTGGTTGTCCTCAGTCCACCAGGTCTCTGAGATTCCTATGATGTCTATATCCACATTTAACGCAATACACTCTAATTCTCCCATCTTACCTTTTAGACTTCTAGCATTTGTATATAGATATTTAATGTATCCTTTTTTATTTTTAATCTGTTTATTGGTAAAAAAAAAAAAGTGCATAATAAATTTCATGCATTCAAAGCGTATTTTTAAGAAGGAATTTGTGACCCAATAAAGTTCAAAGCACTGGTGGAACTCTTTCTAAAACTGCATCTATTTCCCAGGTAAATTTCAACACAATACTTCTTACACCTTCTAAAGGATTGCCTTTCTCCTTATGCTCCTTCACGGCCTTTAAGATCTGCAGAGGGTGCCCTCTTACAGGTTCCATCATTGGCCCAGTTTCATACAACTCAAGCCTGCAGAGAGGCATTCTCAATGGCTGCCCCACAGCTTCCGAACTCCCTTCCCTTGGAGGCTTGCCTGAGCCCTAGTTTGAATGTCTTCCAGAGGCCATGCAAGACCTTTTTTTTTTTGGCAAGGCATTAAATGGGCAGGGCGGGAGGGTGATGGGGTGTTTTTAGTTTTGGGGGTTTTAATTATTTATTTTACATTTGTATTTTATATGTTTGTGAGGCACCCTGTACCTTCAGGAATAGGGCAGGATATAAATCAAAATAAATAAATCTGCCTTGGACATTGGGTAGGAAAAATGTTCAGGCTCCATCTCAAAATATTTGAACTGTATTTTTGGTAGATGAAACTGCAAGAAAATAACCATTACTATCCCCAAATACATTCATAGACAATTCAAGCGCCTCCCCAAATGCAAAAGACACCTTGCACAGTTCTAGAAATATAAAGCAAACCATTATTTTGTCTTTTGTATTGGCTCAGCTTCCTTGCCTGGTGCACTGAAGTGGGTTGAGCAAATGGGTGGAGCCAAGACCATGCACCTATGTTTCCACCTACTCCATGTCCAGTTGCATAAAAAAGGAGAGATCTACTCTACAGAGGTTGCTCTTCCAATGAGGGCCCTTTTCACAGGCACTCTAACACTGATAAAAATGGGTGTTACGTTTTATTATGCATGTTACAGGTGTGCTCTATGGGTGCCCTACAACATGTCTAATAAAATGTAACACCCATTTTATCAGTGTTAAGAGTGTCTGTATGAAAAGGGCCTAGGTCCTGCCCCAGACATAGCCCCCACGAGTAAAGGACAATCTGTCTACTAGCTGTCATAAAATACAGCAACCTAGTGGCTGTAAAGCAAATGCATTCAGATTATTTTGCATGGTATCCTAATTCCTCTCTTTACTTTAGACACAAGTCCAAATATATTAGGCACCAATCTTTTATTTTCCTGTTTGAGTGGGCCTGAATAGGATTATAGAAAACATGCTGCTTTTGTAATGCAACAAGTCTTTTCATGTCTAAAGAAATACTTTAAAAGATTCATTGGTGACAGAAAACCATTTGCTTCTTTCATCTTCCCAGCATGACTCAGCAGGTACAACTTGACATTCTTCAAACAAGCCTTCCCCTTTGTGGTTGGCAAAAAGGCTCTGGCAAATGCTTCTCCTTTGATATGATGTGTACTTTACAAAATTCACAGAGAGAACGCAATTGTGCTTTGAAGGAAATGCTTATTAGATACCCATGCTGTTAAGTGCACTAAGACTCCATGTGTTGCTAGTTAGACATCAAGCAAAGTGAGCCCATTATGCCAACTGAAATTCAAGTCTAAATGCATTGACTTCAGAGAGATCTTAGGAGCCACTACAATTGCAGAATACCCCACCTTCCCTTGCTTTAACTAATTTGCATCCTCCTCTCTCTGTTTATTCCCTGCTGTGTTATGGAGCATAGGGGAATGTTTGGAATGATCCTGTGTCATCATCAACCTAGTACAACCAAGTAGCATAAAGACATGAGCTAATTCCTTAGGAGCCCTAGACATCAAGTACAGCGCTATCCTTCCAGAGTGATGAAATACCCTTCCATGGTGCTCAGCATGTGGCAGAAACAAAATAAACAGTGCTCTAAAAACTCGCTGGCATCATGGTAGCAGCAATGAGAAAAGTAAGCAATTTGGGGATAGGGACTGTCTTTTCATTATGTGTTTGCATCATGCAAAATCCAATAGAGACTTTGACTGCAATGGGGGACCATTGGGCGTTGTCACAAAATATATTAGGTTGTAAGATCTTGTTAGCAGCTGAAATAGGTTTGCCAGTGAAATGAAGCCAGAGGACCAACCCTGCCACAGAAAAAGCCACAACACTGATCCACTGCAGTACTACTAAATATTTAACACTTGGTGCCCTCGTCCCCAACAAAATGTTAAATGCTTTTATTCCTCCTCCGCCCCCAATTTCCATGTTTATGTTTTTCTTTGTGCGTATGTGCACACAGAAGCCTTTTCACTGGTAGCTGCCTCTTCTTCCTGCTAGCGTTATTGGGTGTTTTAGATGGACAGTGCTGGCTTCACCCCTGAGTGGCCCACCCATCTAAAAGTCGGAGCATCCTGGAGCGCTGCCAGTGGAGCAAGCTGGCCAAACCCAGGGCACCAGCCCAAAGCAGAGCAGCTGTCCATCTGATGCACTAACTCACACTCTGCTTCCAGCCAGCCGTTGCCCCCAGGCAATACCAGAGACTTGCAGGTACCAGCCAGAGCACTGGGCGATCACCCGCAACTGTATGGTGGGGAAGGCTCCGCACAGGCAGACCATGGTCCATCTGATCCTAACCCAGGCCGGACTGGAAGCAAAAGGACATGGAGGTGCACCCCTGGAGCAGCTCTGGGAATGGGCAACCCCACATCCATCTGAGAACACCTATTGTTATTCTTCACTTCCGTGCTTCTGAACATCACAGTTAGCTTCACCTTGAAAGTAACTGTACAATTGCTATTGTACAATAATCCTGAATTGCCTGTTGCCATGTGTCTTGTGAATCTATAGGACAATGGACCTGCTCCTTGATAGCTGTAACCAGTGTTGCTTTTATATTCAGTAGCACCCAACAGGTTGAAACCAAATTCAGGCTGAAGTCAATAGGAATCCTCCAGTGTTCTCAAAAGAGATGTGGTTCCACTTCGACACCAAGGTATGGTGCTGAGTGCCCTCAACGTCACTGAAATCAGGGAGAGTTGAAGGTGCTCCATATTTTCCTAGATCATGTCCCAGTAAATGTGTGTGTGTGGAGATGGGGGTAAGGCTTCTTATCCTTGTGAGTAAAGGTGCTCCATTCTTGTTAGGTTAGTGTAATGGGTTGACCATCAAGTTGAGTGAGTACCAACAGAATCACACCCATTAGTATGCCTGGCACCAGCTGCAGACACTTTCCTATCCATTGCCACAGCCCTTTTTATTCATAGTAGAGCTTCCATATTTACTAATTTCTGCATGCCCCTGCTTACATATAATCCTGTCCTCAACTCCTGGAAATATCCACTTTTCCCTGGGATCAGTCTTCCTCTTGCCTCTTGAAGGTTCTTCCCTTTCCTTCCAAGCCCTCCCATCTTAGGGTTTCATTTTCTTTGTGCAACCCTTATTCAGGCATTGCATGGCACCTGTGCTAATGATCATTGGCTTGTGGCCAGCCCAGGAGCTCATTCTGCCATGACTTAGCAGTAGCCAGATTCTGTCACAGGTAAATTGTTAATGAAACAATGCTTCAAGACACAGAACCAGAGAGGAAGGACTGAATTTCATCAAATCCCTGCACCCCTGAATTAGACACCCACCTACAAATCTGGGAAATGGGGGATAAGTAGTTTAGTTTTTAGAGACGACATCACTATGGTAGGTTTGACGTGTGCTACATTTCCTACATTTATATTATTTTGCCCCCAGAGAGGTGCTGAACCAGTTCGGATGGTTTGTCCCCAGAGACTCATGGAACCAGAAAGGTTCCAGAATGCTCTTGGGGAAATATCCCTCAATCTTGATGACTGTTCATTCAATGACCTCGTAGCTCTCTGGAACACCATGTTGATCGCGGCCATCGACCAAACGGTTCCCAGGCATCCGCTTCCTGAACACTGACAATGCAGGTTCCCTTGGTTTACAGAGGACCTGAGATGAATGAAGCAGGAGGGACAGTGGATGAAGCGACGGTGGTGCCATACTCATACTGAAGCCGACTGACTGCAGCACAGAGCTAGTTTAAGAGCCTATGCTGTGGCTGTGTGAGCAGAAAAGAAGGCGTTCTTTGCTACCCTCATAGCATCTGCAAAGTGGCATCCAGCTGAGCTTTTCCGGGTGGTTCAGAGGCTGGTCAGTCCGGCCTCCCTCTGCCTGGAACTGGAATTCTCCAGTGCTCGCTGTGACATGTTTGTTGACTTTTTCGTGGATAAAATCGCCCGGATTCACCACAACTTCGCCGCTGCACTTGTAGCCGTGGGAGAACCAGAGGTAATGGTGGCCTGCCTTTTCCAGTTTTGTGGGATCAGTTTCAGTGGGTGTCACCTGCTGATGCAGTGGATGTCCTTGGGGTGGTTAGAGCCACTTGTGAATTAGATCCATGCCCGTCCTGGCTGGTTAAGGTCTGCTGGAAGACGTTGGGACCATTGCTGGCTGGGGTTGTCAATGCCTCCTTTAAGAAGGGCAGAGTGCTGAGCCGCCTTAAAGAGGAGGTGGTGCGGCCTCTGCTAAAAAAACTACCACTTGATGGTGACACCCTTGCCAGGTACCAGCCAGTCTCTAACCTTCCCTTTTTAGGGAAGGTTATTGAATGACTGGTGGCTCAGCAACTCCAGGGGCATCTGGATCAAGTCAGTTTTCTTGATCCTTTTGACAGTCTGACTTTTGACCTAGGTTTGGCAAGGAGACTGCACTTGTGGCTTTGGTTGATGACCTGCGCCGGGAATTGGATCAGGGTAGATCGTCTCTTTTGATCCTATTAGATCTGTTGGCTGTGTTTGACACTGTTGATCATGAGATGTTGGTGGCCTGTCTGTGGAACTGGGCTGAAGTGGGTGGAACTGTTTTTGAATGGTTCCGCTCTTTCCTGGCCGGGAGAACTCAATGGGTGGTGCTTGGGGAGTGTTCATCATCTCCCCGGAACCTCATGTGTGGAGTCCTGTAGAGTTCTATTCTGTCCCCCCTCTTGATCAACGTATACATGCAGCCTTTGGGCGAGGTCATGCGAGGGTTTGGCGTACGCTGTCATCAGTAAGCAGATGACACACAACTTTACCTTTCCTTTTCTGCAGACCCAGACCCAGAAGTCTTGGTGCTTACCTGGTGTTTGGCAGCTGTGGGGGAGTGGATGTGGGCAAGCTGTCTGAAGCTGTATCCCGACAAGACAGAAGTGATGTTGGTGGGTAAGGCTGAAGGAGTGGTGGCCCCCATCATTGATAGGATTTGCCCCCCTCTGGCTGCACAGGTCCATTGTATGGGGGTGCTTCTCAGTTCGCAGCTCTGCCTGGATTCCCACGTGGCAGCTGTGATGAAGAGCGCCTTTTGCCAGTACATGTTGTGTGATGGCTGCGGCCATATGTTTTGGACTCTGACCTGGCCACCATCATCCATGCCTTCATCACCTCTAGATTAGACTATTGCAATTCACTCTACATGGGACTACCCTTGGTGATGATCCAGAGGCTGAAACTGGTGTAGAATGCAGGGGCCCACCTCCTTACGGGGATGGGTTGTCGTGAGCACATTACAGCAGTGCTTTGTTCTCTGCACTGGCTACCTATTATCTTCTGGGTCTGATTCAAGGTGTTGGTGCTGACCTATAGAGCCCTAAACAGCCTGGGCCCTGGCAACCTGCGGGATCACCTCACGCCCCGGGCCATGGTGTGACCCTTGCTGTCGGCCGGGGATGCCTGACTCAAAGTCCCCCGGGCTTCCCAGGAGGCTGTTCTCAGTGATCGCTCCGAGGCTGTGGAATTCCCTCCCATCAGAGGCCTGCCTAGCCCCAGACCTCCCCTCTTTCTGGAGACAGTGTAAAACCTGACTGTTCCGCCAGGTCTTTGGGGAGGGAGACGGGAAGGGTTGGGAAGGGAGGGGGGAATTTGGTTCTGCCTTAATGTTTTATAATTTTTTGTATGTGTTTTCAACTATTGAATGATCTTATTGTTGCTTTGTGAGCCGCCCTGAGCTGCCATGCATGCAGGAGGGTGCTGGCTAGAAGTACCACGAAATTAAATAATTAAATAAATAAATGCTTGCAGCTTTATGCCTCCTGCCTGCCCCATTAAGCTATGAGAACTAAATTGTTGTGTGTCAAATGCCTAGTGATTAGCAGGATCACCTCCCTCTCTGTGCCCTGGATCGACCACTGCAGTCTGTCAGGAGCGCCCTTCCTGATGTCCCCCAGGTGGTCCAGGGGGCTACAATGGAGAGGGTGTTCTCAGTAGCTGCGCCTAAACTGTGGAATTCTCTTCTGGTGGAGGCCCTGGAGCTTGCCTCATTTTGACATCAGTGCAAGACCTGGCTGTTTCCGCCAGGCCTTTGGTGAGGGAGATGGGTGAAGGGTGGATGAGGTGTGGATTAGGGAGGGTGGGTCTCTTTCTATATTTTTATGCCATCCCCTTTTATTTGTATTATGTATTGTATGTGTGTAATTTTTTTATATTTTAATTTTTATAAGGCACCTCGAGCTATGTAAGCAAGAGATGCGGAGTATAAACTATGGAATAAATAAAAAAATTAATTAATTAATTAATTAAAATTTCTGGCATGCTGAGGTTTTTACAGAGGTCTGATTGATGGATTTTCAGGGTATGGACCAAACTATGGGTCAGAACACAACTGCAGTGGGGGACAGTTAAAATTCCTACAAGTATCTCATGTACTTTGCACACATTTGTTGCTGCCTGGGGTCACAGGATTATAATGAAGTCTCAAAATGGGGTCACACAGTCCAAAAGGTTGGGACCAGGGCTGGCTCTAGCATATACACAACATTCATGCTGACACCAGCCTTGGGGGGGGGGGCGGAGCATGAGTTCATGGTCGCCATGGCAACCATGGGACTGTCCCAGGTGGTTGTTGGCCCAACCCATAATGGAGGGCATACCCTAGACCTGATACTTTGCACAGGCCTTGAGGCAGGGGATCCGTTGGTGGGGGAAGATGTCAGCTGTGCCCTTGTAATGGACAGATCACTGCCTCCTCCAGGCCGGTCTCCTGGCACATGTCTGGCGCATGAAAGGTGCAGAACCAGATTGGTTGGTTCGCCCCTGGAGACTTATGGAACTGGAGAGGTTCCGGAATGCTCTTGAGGAGTTACCCTCTGATCTCGATGACTGTTTGCTCAATGACCTCGTGGCTCTATGGAATACCCTGATAACTAAGGACATCGACCAAACAGCTCTTAGGCATCTGCTCCCTGAACGCTGACAATTTACGGAGGGACTGTGGCGGATGAATCAAGAAGGGCGGTGATTGGAGTGATGGTGGCGTTGCTCTCATACTGAAGTTGACCGATTGTGGTGTAGAGTCAGTTTATGAACCTATGCTGTCGTTGTGTGGGCAGCAAAGAAGAGGTTATTTGCTGCTCTCATAACATCTGTAAAGTCGCATCAAGCTGAGATTTTCTGGGTTGGGGATGGGGAGCTGCTCAGTCCAGTCTCCCTCTGCCTGGAACTGGAATTTTCCAGTGCTTTCTGCAACATGTTTGTCAACTTTTTTGTGGATAAAAATTGCTTGAATTCACAACTTCAATGCCACACTTGTAGTAGCAGGAGAACCAGAGGTAATGGAAGTCCTGCTTGTCCGATTTTGTGAGATTAGTTTCGGTGGGGCTATTTTGTCTTTGGGGTGGTTAGAGCCACCTGTTGTGAACTGGACCTATGCCCCTCCTGGCAGGTAAAGGCCAGTCGGAAGACGTTGGGGCTGTTTCTGGCTGGGGTGGTCAATGCCTCCCTTAGGGAGGGTAGAGTGCTGGGCTGCCTCAAGGAGGCAGTGGTGCGGCCTCTGCTCAAGAAACCATCATTGGACATTGACTCCCTGGCCAGCTATCAGCCAGTATCTAACCTTCCCTTTTTAGGGAAGGTTAGTGAACAGGCGGTGGCTCAAGAGATGCAGGGGCATCTGGATTGTGCCAGTTTTCTTGATCCCTTGCAGTACAGCTTTCGTCCGGATTTTGGCACTGAGATTGCTTTTGTGGCCTTGGTCGACGACCTCCACCATGAGTTGGACCAGGGTCAGTCAACCCTGTTGATCCTGGTAGATCTCTCACCCGCATTCAATACCGTTGAGCATAAGATGCTGGTGACCCGCTTCTGGAACCGAGCGGGGGTGGACGGGACTGTTCTTGAATGGTTCTATTCCTTCCTGACCGGGAGAACTCAACATATGGTGCGGAGTGATCATCATCTCCCTGGGACCTCACATTTGTCCTGTTCAATGTGTACATGCAGCCTTTGGGCAAGGTCATCAGGGGGTTTAGTGTGCTGTGTCATCAGTACGCTGTGAATCAGTACGCTGATGACACCTAACTTTACCTCTCTTTTTCAGCTGACCGAGGCCCGGCAGTCTCGATGCTTACCCAGTGTCTGGCAGATGTGGGGGACTGGATGAGGGCATTGGGCAAGCTGTCTGAAGCTGAATCCCGACAAGACGGAGGTGATGTTGGTGGGAGGGGGTGTGGGAGTGGTAGCACCCGTCATTGATGGGATCCTCCCTCTGTTGGTTCCTCAGATTCTTAGTCTGGGGGTGTTCCTTGACTTGCAGCTCCATCTAGATGTCCAGGCAGCGACTGTGGTGAAAGGCACATTTTGCCAATTACATCTGGCGCAATGGCTTCGGCCGTACATTTCGTACTCGGATTTAGCCACCATCATCCATGCTTTCATTACCTCAAGATTGGACTACTGCAATGCGCTCTACATGGGGTTACCCTTGGTGATGGTCCAGAGACTGCAGCTGGTGCAGAACATGGCGGCTCATCTCCTTATGGGGACAGATCACCGCGAGCACATTACACCAGTGCTTTGTTCTTTGAACTGGCTGCCTATAGTCTTCTGGGCCCAATTCAAGGTGTTGGTTTTTTTGACCTATAAAGTCCTAAATGGCCTGGACCCCCCTATCTGCATGAACACCTCATCCCCTGGGTCCTCGATTGGCACCTGTGGTTTCTGGGAGCACCCTCCTTGGAGTCCCCCGGGTAGCAATGATGAGGTGGGTGTTCTCGATGACCGCACCAAGGCTGTGGAACTCCCGCCCAACGGAGGTCTGCCTGACCCCAGACCTTCCCTCTTTCCAAAGACAGTGTAAGACCTGGCTGTTCCACCAGGCTTTTGGTGAGGGAGACAGGTGATAGGCGGTTATGGGATGCGATAGGGGAGGGAGGGTGTTTAGCTCTGCCTTGGGGTATTTTTAAAGTTTATTTTATATTGTTATTTATATTTTTGTTTATTTATTGGTGTGCTATTTATGCATCCTTTATGTTTTCTTTATAGTTTTAATATGTTGTGAGCCACCCCAAACTGTTATAGCAGGAGGGGGCAGCCAAGAAATTGAAATAAAATAAATAAATATATAAATAAATATAAATATAGACAGCGCAGGCAGCCATGTAGGGTGGCAAGTTCAAGGGGGTGACTGTACCTCCCCAATCCAGCTACTACCAAGCTCTGCAGCTGAATCAGGGCAGGAAGAGCCACCACCTTGAACTTGCCACCCTGGGCAGCCCCGCTGCCTCCAATCCAGCTGCAGCCTGGGACAGTGTTGGGGGAGAGCCACCTCTCTTGTTGCCACCCTAAACAGCCTCCCCCCAGCATCTGATCCAGGGCTGCAGTGTCTGAATGGGGGCAGGTGGGGGCAGGGGTACAGGGCCATCAAAGGCAGCAAGTTTAAGGGGGTGGTTCCCCCCCTCCCCCCGCCATCCAGCCACCACAAAGCTCTGCAGCTGCATGAGGAGGAGGAGAGTCACCCCTGTGAACTTGCTGCCCTGGACAGACCTGCTTCTCCCACATGCCACTCCCGATCCAGTCATGGAGCTTGAACAATGGCTGGATCGGGAGGGGGGGGGGCGGAGCTGCCTAGGCCGGCAAGTTCCAGGGGGTGACTCTCCTCCCCCCCCCAGCTCTGATCCAACTGATGCCAAGCTTCATGGAAGAGTGTAGGGTGTCAGCTGCCTAGCACAGTAAATGTCCCTGCACCACCTCCTGCTTGGGACCCACGGATATAAGGCATCTTTTACCATTTGCCTGTGCAGCAAGTACTGCCAAGGAGAGGTAATCTCGTTTGTTATTTCTGTGGACTACTGCAATGCTAATCATAATATAATCATTTTATCTCTGCTAAAAAGATCGTGACAATTGTGAAATTGCTGCTGCCACAACCTCTGACCTCACTGTACATTTCAGCCAGACCAATCTTTTAATCTTTTCTTCATGGTTGCACGAATCTGCAGTTTTCCTCTTCTTTATGTGGTTGGCTTTTTTTTTTTTTTTCCTGGGCTACCTTTTGTCAGCGAGTCTCTTGCTCCTGCATCTGAAATGAGATGCGGAGCTTCTGAATTGACATCAGACCTAGGCATAGCAAAGCAGCTAGGGAAAAGAAGAGTGAGTGAGGCTGAGTCCAGAAGTCCTTAGAGAAATCCACTGTCAGACTGTGATGAGGAAATGCAAAGTACTGAACTGTATTTTTTTTCTGAAATCATCCTAAGGCTGCCCTGTCACTGGCAGAAAGTGCTGTAAGAGAGAAAGTTAGTTGAATAGGATCCCATACTGATTATCCACAAGGTAAATACTGGCAACTATATTCCACCAGATCATCATCTAGAGATCATCATCTCTGAAAATTAGGGATGGGACACTGGGGAGAATACCGGATACCAGATTTACCAGTATCAGATCTCCTCAGTATCAGATTTACTGGTATTGGCATACTAGATTTTTAACAGCTTTACCGTTTTTTTTACTTTGCGGCCATTCACTTCAATGACCGCAATGTAAAAAAAATGGTAAAGCGGCCAATGTTAAAAATCCAGTATGCTGATACCGGTGATTATCGGATTATCGGATTCATCTGATATATCTGATTATCAGGTTTATTGGATTTATCCGATACCGATACCCTGTCATGGCGGTAAGGGGGTTTAAGGGTCACGCTCGGGGTCTCCAATCGCTGCTGTGGCTTATCCCTGGTTCGGAGTGCTACACGGGGTTTCAAATGCCCGTCAGGATAGAGTGGTGGCCTTAAGAGCTGATACAAGCTCAGGCCTCTATCATCATAGGGCACCGGGGAACTCAGGGAAGCCAAGCCTTGCCCCACACTAACAGGCACGGCACACTCACAGGGAACAAGGGGGAAGGAGGAGACGTGGGGGAACTGTGTGGGGGAAAGTGGGGGGAATGCCCCAGAGGGGATGGGAACGACGGGAACACACAACCAGGTGGGAACAAAACCATGAGCGGAAGGGGATGGGCACCAAACACTCACCAGACACTCTCACGGTCACACTCTTAGCCACTGGGTGAAGGGAATGGAACAGGCAGCACACGGGGCTCTGCGGATCCCACAGTCACTCATCCTCTTCTGCGCACCACACAATAGAAAGCTGCACTTAGCTCACTCACAAGGGGGCCGGTCTCTCTAGAATCACCAGCGCCGTGCTAAGGCCGGCACTGGACTTCTAGGAAGGAGGCCCCGCCGCTGTGCGCGCCCGCAGTCGCTCTGAATGTCGCAGCAGGGGCACTTCCGCTGTGTGCATAGGCGTCGGGGGTGTGGCCCTTCGCTCCGTAATGACGTCTGCCTCCTCGGGCGTCAACATGGGGGGGCGCCACCTGCCACTCCGCCGATGGTAATCCCATGTTGGCCCGAGCCCTGTGGGGGTTCCGCTGGGGGGCCCTGGGTCGTGAACGAAGTCACTGCCCAGAGGCGGGGCTTACACACCCCTACTGAAAATCTACAGTGTTTAATCCTGTCAGTGCTGCTGCTGCTGCACTACTTAGTGAATATGAATGGGAGTTTGGAAGACCTGCAGACTTCATCCCCATCAGTACCTCTAACCAGCAAATAAACAGCATGGTGTTTTCAGAGGGTGTTTTTACACACACATTTCTCCTGCATATTTGCGGTTACATCCTGAATGTTCTGTGTGTCTAAATCATTCACCCAGATCTTAAACATACATCTCTTTGAACTTCTGCGTAGAACTTCTCAGAGAACTTTTGTGTGTAAAAAGTTCTCCTGGTAAACTGCTTTGCTCCAGGCAGCTGTGGTCACTTGGTTTCCATGGCAGCCTCTCACATCTACAGCTGTGGCTACTTTAGGCTGTGTCAGGGCAGTGTTTGTGTTAAGAATGCATCCAGAACTTACTTGTGGACTTGTAAACCCAGAAGTTGAAAAATCTGGAACTTTAAGGTGTGTGTAAAAATGCCCAGTGTCACCCATTGCCCAGATGAAATGGGGCTCAGAATGGAAACTACCTTATTCAGGCTCCATCCACATGAGCAGATAGTGAAGCTGGTCTTCAGAATGAAGCATTTTGACCCTGGTAACCACAAGGCTTGAATTCTTTATCTCCCTCTTCTGTGGGCTTCCAGCGATGCTTATTCAACGCTCACAGTTTGTTCCCAATGTGGCAGCGCGTCTGCTTATGGTTTGGGCAGCTTTGCTCACATTACAGCCGCCCTGCATTCTCTACTCTCTGCCTGTAGAGCAATGGATTGATTTTAAAATTGTGCTGCTGGTTTTCACAACCCTGAATGGTACAGGCCTTGGGCAAAATTAGAGACCTGTTCTTGGAGCCTCACCCTGGTGGTTATCTGCGCTCAGAAACCACCCGCTGTTTGAAGATCCTGCCATCACATCTTAAGTTGATGGGCAGGCCTTTTTTTTTAGGGGGGAGGGAAATAGGGGCCATTGCCCCAGGCCTCACACAATGACAAATAGTACCATAGAGAGAAAAGTGGTGGGGAGCGGGGAAATGAACATTCTTCCCCTGGCCTCTGAGAGTCTTAAGAAGGCACTGTTGGCAGGCGATCAGTCGGGCGGAGACTGAGCTGAGCAGAAGTGGAAGCGCCTGCAGTGTGCAGTGCGTGTGGGACCCACGCAGTGGGCAGCATGGGATGGAACAAGCACCGGCAGCAGTGGCAGTGGCACGCCCAGCCTTTGCTGTGGCAGGCCCCCCGTACGGAACATCCTCCCCGCAGATGTTCGTCTCAGCTCCTCCCTCCTCACCTTTCAAAAGCATCTGAAGACGTATTTATTCTCCAGGGGCTTTTAGGATCCACTGCTGATTCATTCCCCTTGATGTAGTCTGTTCTCCCTCTTTACCTTCCCTTTTTCAGTGGTTTTAAATTGATTTTATATTGTTTTTATATTGTGTTATTTATTTATTTATTTAAATTTCTCCCCCACTCTCCCCCAGAGGATTAGGGCAGTTGACAGTATTAAAAAACATAGAATATATTAAAATCCCTTGCAAAAAACCTACTCTCACCCTAAATCCATCCACCCCAACTCCCATCCCCACCTGTCAAATGCTTTGCCAATAAGAAAGGGTTTATACTGCCTCTGGAATATGCTCCAGAATGATGAGTGTAAAGCAGTCCAGGTGCCATTTAAATGTAGGGGACCACTATAAAAAAATTAATTATTATTATTACTGTTACTTTGCTGTATAAGCTGAAATTGTACCATCGCTCTCCATTTCTTTAGCTGTCATTATGTACTAGTGTGGTCCCTGTCTTTCTGTAGGAGTGGTTGGTGCTGTAGGGTGCTGAGACCAGAGCCAAGGTTACGGTTAAGCAATGGGGGCAAAGAGATGCATAGTCCATGGATAGACAAGTCAGCGAGTTGTCACTGACCGGGAACAAGCAAGTGTTTGGGTCAGAACCAGGGGTGTAACTATGCTGGAATCAGCTCAGCTGCAAATAATGGACTCTCCCCCACCCCCAGTCCTCCTCCTCCCCCAGCACCACTCCCTCCCTCCGCTTGCTGTGGCTCAGACTGGGAGGCTGCGGCTGCATTGCCTGCCTCATGCCACTGCTACTGCCGCTGGTGCTTGCTCTGTCCTGTGCTGCCCGCAGGGTGCGTCCCACATGCACTGCAAGCACTTCCGCTCAGCTCAGTCTTCACCTGGCCATGCTGCAACAGAGCAGAATTTCACCATCCTCCCCTCCAGCATGAGCCCCGGGACAAATGTCCCTCCTGTCCCTATGATAGCTATGTCCCTGGTCAGAACACAGTGATATCAAGGGCAAGAAACTCGTAGACCCAGTCCCTAGGCAAAGTCTGCGCTACTGGAGAAAGTTGTTGGGATCTTGGGGGAGGAAGGAGAGGAAAGTCTTTCCCTACAGAGTATGTAGCTGCTTCACTACTGTTGCTTCATGCTTTGGTGTATCCTCTTTACTGAATATCATAAGAAACCTGGGAACACTAACATTTCCAAGGGCCCATATTAATGTTTTTTTCCTCCATGGCAGCAATGGGGAAAACACAGGGTGAAAACAGACATGACGCTAACCACCCTTTTACCACCCTTGGTGGTTATTTATGCATGTTGCAGGGCTATATTAGTGCTCTATGCAGCCCTGCAACATGCATAAATAACCACCAAGGGTGGTTAGCGTCATGTCTGTTTTCACCCACAGTGAACATGGGTCCCTGCTTACTTCAGTCACACTGAAGAGGGATGCAATTCCTTCAGCCCCACTGCAAACACGTAGAGGTAAATTTTCAAAGAGGTACTTCAGCATCAAGTCAGGGGAAATCAGATGCCCTACAGTGCCCTGGTGGCAGCAGGTCTTTTTTTTGGAGGGGGTCAGGACTGGAGCCATCCATCACTTCCCAGATCCTATGCCCTTACAGCTTTGTAAAGGAAATACACTAAAGCAATGGTGGGTGGAACAGCTCTGTACTCTGTAGGGAAAGTTTCTTCTCCTTCCTACTCCCAAGATCCACATAATTTTTTTCAGTTACTCCGAGTGTTCTCTAGAGGGAAGAGTTGGTCATATGGTCAGATTATTTAATAGAGAAGATTTATGACATTTGACCAGCTTCAATCCACCCATGTTGGTGGAGAAGGATAGCATATTTTGCTCTATGAGATGTGACTGTCTGTCTCTTTAGCTGGCTTTCATTCAGCTATCTGGAAGAGAGGTAACTTCACTACATGCAGAATGGGATCTCTGCTTTAAACCACCTCTTTCTGCTTTGAATTTGTCAACTGAGGTGGAGACTTTTATCTTGTTTCTTTTATTACAGCTATGTCACAAGTGTGGACCCCTTCCACACTAGTTATTTTTTCACAAATAAACATTAGAATAAGGCACTTGCGGGTGTATTTATTTTTCAAATATGAAACTAATTAGTGAGTCATTCTTGAACAGCTGTCCCTGTTGTGCCCTTTCCTACGAGGGTCATGCTCTTTCAGTGAAAAAAAGAGAGATCAAAGTTACCCAGAACAATAACAAACGCACAAGTAGATCTGAATAATTAAAATAATAAATGAGTCATTTATAAGTGATCCTGGACTTCCTGTCCTACGCAAGCATGCCGAGACAGTGTTACTTTAAATACGGTCTGCATTGAAAAGCGTGACAGTGAACCTGAAAAGGTTCAGAGTTGAGACTGTGTTCAGAGAAACACCCAAAAGTTCAATGGCCAGATCCTTAGTTGGTGTAAACTATGGTAGTGCTGTTAATATTCATGGATCTACACTCAATTTAGAGTGGCCAGATATTTAATTTTAGAAGACACATGAGAAATACAGGTTGCAGGGCTGCATTGCTATTTTAGACAAGTTAGAAATCAGCCTCAGGGATGCTCATTGTAATCATCTATCTTCTTTGGTCTGTGCAGTTGAATTGAAAACTTAAGGCTCCTTCACACAAAATACCCCTGATGGTGGAAGCAACAGAACAACGTAACCCATGCTGACCTCACCCAGGGGGGGGTGGAGTGTTGTGTGAAGCAGACTTATGTAGCAAGCAAACCTGTGCTGTGAAGACTATACTCCCCGCCAGGTGCACCTATTTTCACCAAATTGTGTGTCCCCTTACCATTTGTTTTTCTGCTACACTACCACATTTGATAGATATCAGCCTGGGGGATCCAAAGTAATTAAGTGGGACTCCATGCAAATAAAAGGGATTTGGGGGAATGCAAAAGGGATCATATTGCTCCTCCAGGTGCACTTTTGTTACAAAATTTGAGGGCCCCTTATCTTTGTGCCCTCTGCCAAATATGGTTGAAATCACTCAGTCGGGGGGGGGGGGAGTCTTTAAGGAGAGACCTACAGAAAGATACATTTGGAGGGGGGGGGGAGGATTACATAAACTTCCTTCCCATAGAAGCCAGCCAAATAATCCTTATTAACAGTATTTTGCTACTTCTGGTTCTGTTTCTGGCTTGAACTCAAAAGTGCAGAGCTGTGTGAAAATGGAGCAGAAATTAACTAAATATTTCAAGGCTGTAAAAAGATAATTCCTTATGCAATCTCAGAAATGCATGAAGGTCTGAGGACAGTTCTTTTAGCAAGCAATGAATGTACCTATTCCTAGGAAGGAATCTGTAAAATAATGTCTTGCTTCTTATGCTTGTGATCTGCCCAACTATCAGGGCACTCTGGTGCTGTAAGGAGTTGGCAAACCAGTCTTGTAAACATTTGCAATCCTCTGAAGTGTTTTATTTCATACGAGAAGAAAGAAATTGGAAAGAGCTCTGGTAAGTGGAAGTACAAACAAGACACAAGCAAGGCTTGAAAAATGTGTGCGCTAGGAAGAGGATTAATTCCTGGCAGAATTATCAGTCCTGAAAAAGCAAAATGGAATGTGGTCCCCCAAACTGTAATAGATTTCTTTGGACACAGAATCACATTTTAAAACGCAACGAAGAGCAAGGAATTTGTATGATGTTGCCCGTGCAAGGGGATAGAGAGTGAACAGATGTGAGCGTTGCTTCAGCTGAGCTTCTGATGTGTTCATTTTCGATGCCTCTGTGGGGGGTAATCTAGGAGACCAAATTGCTTGCTTCACAGAACACTGAAGGCTCCATTGAGACAGAAGGCTTCAAAGATATTTTGGTGCAGCAATAATCTGTAGAGATTAATTATTTCATTTGGTAACGCTTTTGGTACAAATGTTTACATGGAGGGGGGAACCTGTGTGTCAACATCTACATTTCCTGCACATGGGAGATAAATTTTAGTGTTGTTTATTGGAAATATTTCTTTCCAGGATACACAAGCGAGATGCCACATCATAGTATGCTCCGGGAGCAGTTGATGGACAGAATTGCTTGCCTCCAAGTTCCCTGGTGGAGTTCTAGACAGACAGAAAACCCCTAAGAAATGTCAGGGATGCCTAAAATAATAAAGTCATTCTGAAAATATGTTTAGAAGGAAGTATATATACTGCCACATTTTACCGTAATAAAGCTGTCCAATACCTGATCAGTTAAACAAGCTCCCAATAAAGTAGAGTTGTTGCCATTAAAAAAAATAAAAATTAACTGCTTCAAAAAGCTCACAAATTACAGTCTAAACCTTAATGGTATTATCTGCTGCCACAAGGGCATTTACAACTACTATAATTATGCACACACATACATATATGCATGTATATAACATAAAGGCTGAACAATAGTGATAAGACTGCCAGCTATTTGAATCAAGGACCCTGGGTCACATTCTATCCACACTTACATCTGCATTAATTTCAAAAAGATAGACCAAGTGTAACTGATGGCAGAATTCTTTTGTTGGCAGCTAGAAGGGAAACTCCTCTTCCATGAGTTGAACTCCACTCTATTGAAATGCAAAGTGTTGTGGGGACTTGAGTGCAACTAAATACCTGTTCTGGGAATTCCCTGACTGCTCCATTATTGAAAATGATAGTTGGTAAGGGGCCATTTGAGTTGTGCAGATGCAGGCATCTTGCAATTTTTACCATAAGTCCTTCTGATGACCTGCATTTTTCAAATGTATTACCACTGATTTCAGTGAGAGGAAGATCAGATCCTTAGAAATACCAAACCCACACCCAAGTTGAGAATGAGTTTCATTTGTTTTAGACGTTGCTGGATCCAGAGAAGTTAGAACCCTGTGCAAAATGATGGTGCAGGTCCCCTAATAGCGGAACAGTCATCATCTCTGAAGCAAAGGTAACATATGTTTACTCTTTGGGCAGATGTCACTCCTTCTCCATCCAGGGGTGCAGACTGGGTGGTAGCTTGAGGAGCAACTCCTCACTTAATTTTTTTGGAGGGAGATGGGAAAACATTGGGGGAATCCCCCCTCCAAAGAAAAAAGAAGAAAAAAAATTCCTTTCTGATGAGCAACTAGGTCACCAGAATTGTAGGTTTGGGTGATTAGGTTGGGGTGGAGGGAGATTCAATAAAATGGGGGGACCGCAAATGCTCAGGGGGAGGATCTGCACTAGTGGGGACCCCAACAGTTCATCGTGAGACCCTGCCGTTGTGTGGGTCTGATACGCACAGCCTAACCGAATCTGACTCACCATCTCAGCCCTAGAGGACTCTGTTCTCCACACCCACCCATCTCTCACAGGACATTCATCTCTGCCTTCTACAGGCTGACCCTGGGGAGGGGGAAGCACATTGCTTAGCCTAGACTCTGGCTCCATTCCCAGCACTGCTCGGAATAGCACCCCAGGCATCACCTGCACTGGAACAAGGCAGACATGGCCACTCAAATGGTTCGGAGGGCTGAGCCAGCCCCAGGTGCTGCTTGCATGGACTGTAGTGGGACAGCAACAGCTAATACCCAGTACCTCTCCTTTCACCACAGGGAATCACTCTACGGGGTGGGGGGGGGGGGGGAATGTAGTTGCCCTGATCCGTTTAAGAGACACTCCCTACTATTTATATTTCAATAACCACATTGACCGCTACCCCCGACTATATTTATTTATTTATTTATATATTTATTTAAAGCATTTATACCCCACCCCTCCTGCACACAGCTCGGGGCAGCTTCCAACAATAAAAAACATTAACCAATATAAAAACAGTTTAAAACAATCAGAATTAAATACTCTTTAAAACAGGGCCCCGAGAAACACTTTCAACATTAAAACCATAAAACAAGGTAGGGGGGAAAAACACAGCCCTAACCCCCCCTCTCCCCAAAGACCTGGGCAAACAGCCAGGTCTTGCAATGACCTCATCTAGACACACAGCCCACCAGATACCTGGTCCCACCTTCTGTTCCTCCCACCTCACCCCACCCCCACCAACATACCCTTAGAAAAAGGAAAATATTCCTGTAATTAATTGTCAATATTCAATTAAACATAACATTCCCTTCAGAGTCCAGGGATCATTGAATTGCAGGCCCTTATGCTATACCAGTGCTTCCCATTGTCGTGTTGTTATTTCTAGCTTATTCATGGGCTCCATGAATGGGGCCCCTCCAAAACTGCCATGGGCCTCCCCAGGCCAGGGATTGCCAAGTTTAAGGCTGTCCCACCATGGTGCCTTTCTCTCCCCCACCAGCCTGCCTGGGTTTTACTTAGCATGTTAACAAACAAGACAGTAGCCAACACCAGGTGGGTGTCCACCTACCTGTTTATTAGGTGTTTGCCCCCACTGGCCATATTTATTTATTTAGAACATTTTTACCCCGTCCTTCCTGCCACTGGCAGCCCGGGCGAGGTATGGCCACCACCCACTAGAAATGCAGCCCCCACTCACAGCTGGATCTCAGAGCATGCAAATATTTATTTATTTAAAACATTTTTAGCCCGCCCATCCTGCCACAGGCAGCTCTGGGAAGCGAACAACATTTCAAATCATAACATTAAAAACAACTTTAAAATATTAACAAAAAGGGAGGAATAAAAAATATCCCCACCCACCACCCTAACCCATTCCCCCCACCCTATCCATCCTCCCCCTCAAAAGCCAGGCAGAACAGCCATGTCCTGCAACGGAATCGAAACTAGGGGAGATCCAGGGCCAATGAGTCTCCATTGGCAGGGAGTTTCACAGCCGCGGAGCAGCCACTGAGAAAGCCCTCCCCATCATGGCTCCCTGGCAGACTTGGGGGACCTCAAGGAGGGCACACACACACATACACACATCGATGACCGCAGAGACCAATCCAGGACCTGGGGGGTGAGGCGGTCCCGCAGATAAGTCGAGTCAAGGCCATTTAGGGCTAATATCTGCCCACGTCCACATCCCATCAGTTAGGTTGCATGCAGCTTCGTGCACATACAGGTCTGACAGCACCACAGAGTTGTGGGTGAAAAGCCTAGAGCATTCCAAGGAGCGACTGCTTCCTGCCTTTCCTCACTTGTTCTCACTGGCGTGCATGTAACATCCACCTTAAAAGCCCCACACGCGCCAAATTAAAAAATGTGTTGTCCCAGCTCATCCTGGTTTGCAGCATGTACCCAATGCTTACATTCCTGAATGTGCTACCTTTTCCAGAGTGACTTCATTGCCATGGCCTCTTCATTGCCATGGCCATGGTCCAGAAAAAGACAGCCAGGCATCTACAGTAGGTTAATGCATCTGCGGGGGGTGGAGGGAGGGTTTATAAAGGTCCATGATAAAGGCTTCTGTTTATTGCTATCTAATTATGTGGTGTAGGTTTTTTTCTTTACTGTGTTCACAGATGGCCAGGAAAGCACGGGGGAGCAGCAGGATACTCCCTGGGACACAACAGCGCTGGACGCAAATGGTATGCATGGGATGTGGGTAGGAAAGGTGCTATGATGTGCCAGTGGGATGGGGGAAGGGAAAGGCGCCATGCTGAGACAGCGAGCTGGGGAAGCAGAAGCACCATGGTGGGAAGACAGGCTGGTGGTGGGGGGAGCACCATGGAAGGATGGTGCGGGGGGGGGG
>QEPC01004719.1:83067-109298 GCA_003113815.1 Sphenodon punctatus
CCCCCCCCCCCCCCCCCCCCCGCCACCAAAGTACTTCCACTGGTGGATCAGCGGGAGGAGGAGGAAGAAATATCCCCCACCAGTTCCCCCTTCCCGCCCGAGAGCATGCCTGGCTGCCCCCAAAAGGGGTAGGCAGGAAAATAAATAAATGGACTTTGCAAATAAATAAAAACACTTTTTCAATAACTAAAGTTCAGTAAAATTCAATAAATAAAGTTAAAGTTAAATGAAAGTTTATATTGTTAAATAAAGTTGTTATTGTTCACAATCCATGGTTTCTGTGCTGATTGTGGGAAAGGTGGGGGTAGTGGAGAATAGTGATATGGCATAGGGATAAGCTGCTTTGGGAGCTGGGGGTTGGAAACACTTGCCCATAGTAGTTGTCAGCACACCTGTGTCACTGCGCTTCCTCTTGCCATTCCCCGACCCAGCTAGCCTGTGAATGCCAACAGGAAAATAAAGAGCTTCAGAACTGCAGCTGGCTCGCCTATGGATGTCAATAGGGAACGCAGAGCAAAAGAAAAGGGCAGAAAACGGCAAGGAAGGGGGTGAATGGGCCAGAGGAAAACATGCTGACACCCTGGAAACCTTTCTAAAGCCATCACTGAACTTTTTTTTTTTTTAAAAACTTTTACATGATTTGTACAAGGATCATTAAAGTGTCACTGATTTATGCTAGCATTCTGGTTGATGTGCTGACACAAGGTTTCCCTGATCTCCCCGCAGCTATGCACTGCTCCGCTCTGTTCAGCTGGTCACAGAACAGAGCACTGGCTTGCCAGAGCTAACTGGGGAGGAGGAAGCAGTTCTCCTGCATGACCTTACAGGTCTCACTTATGTTGTGGAGAGCACAGGCAGCAGTGGTTAGCAGGGGAATGAACTGACTGATGGAGAGCTTCTTACCCTATACAAGGCCTGGACACTCTCAGAAGTGCAGGGCACTCTGGCAAGCAGAGATATTTTCTGCCCCAACTTTATGGTCATGCAGAAGATGCTGGAGAGGGGTACAGAGGGTCAAACCCCCATGTTTGACTGGGGGTTTAAGGAGAACCAACACCGCAACAGGCAAAAAACCAAGAAAACTGCATGCTGCTACCTGCCCATACATCACTATGAGCCATGTAAACCACCCTGTGCCTTCAGGGAAGGGCAGGATACAAATTTTAGTAAATAAATAAATTAAATTAATGTATGCAAGAAACCAGTGTGACAAGAAAAGACTGATTGCTTTCAAATTCAATTTTCACTATAGGTGCTCAATAAAGTATGTGTTCTCTGCATAGCAAAAGGTTATTCCAGCTACCAAGTGCTGGTGATAAGTATAAACCCGGGTCTGAACCTCCATGGGTGGGCAGGGATAGCAGGGGCTAGAACACCTCCTGGAGTTGTAAGATCCCAGAAGAAGGAAACAGCTGATGCAGCTTCTTGTTCTCAGGGTTCGCCACAGCTACAGGGGGGCGAGAAACAGAGAAGCGAACATTGTGGGTGGAGCGTAGCGGGGAAGAGCACCTGTCCATGTATTAGGTTTGTCACGCTAAACCTGTGAGGGGACGGGGGAGTGGGGGCTTGCCATTTATTAGGCTCTACACACTAAACACGTGAGTGTGGACTGCACAGACCAAACACAGACTCCAATGGGCTTTCATCTTGTTTGTTTACAGCATATTGTAAACAAACACCCTTAGATCTTAAATTTTACACCCTTAGAGCTGAAACAAGTAGCAATTTCTTTTCCCCATGGGCTATACCTGCAATTTTAGGTAGTCTATCAGTTGTCCAAACAATACCCGCATACAGACAGGAAACCGACTACCTGGCATACCAGATATTACAGTTATTAAGTAGCCAACTTCACATTTACTGGCCCACTCCAACTTACTGTTTTACCATTTCAGCATCTTTCCGAATTTCCACATTTCATCATTTTTTATCATTGTGCAGATACACCAGAGGGGCCATGGAACCATCAATGGATGAATAGGGATGGACTCAAAAGTGGTAAATGGGTAACTTGATAAAATGGTGGAAGAAGAAATAAAAGTAAAACAATAACGAAAAACTTGGACTCTGTCATGGGAAATGGTAATTCAGTAATGCAGGTAAATTGCCAGGCAACAAACTTGAGATGAGAACATGAGAATGAGAAGCACTGGAGGAAAGAGATGAAATGGATTCTTGCAAAAGCAGAGAAACCTTTCAAAATTGCATTTCCTGAACAATCTCAGGCACTCAGTACATGGGGCCCTGTGTAGTCACACAGCCTGCACTCGCCTGGATCCAGGCCTGCTTTTAGAGAGTCAAGAGAAAAAGTAGTAAAGTTAAAACCTTTTATTGGACAAGCTTGAAGCTTCTCTTAGTGAGACGTTTTCTTCAGGGATGAGGCAGGATTCTTGCCTGAAATAGAGCTCTCTATAGCTGGAAGGCTTCTGCTCCTTTGAGCATTTAAGATTCTGAAGCAGGTGAGGGATTTTTTCCAGAATTTGCATGAGAATGATTTTTCACAAGAACTGAAAAAAACAATGTTGTGAGAACTAAATAATGCAGACAAGTACCTGAAGTGTTTTTGAGATGCATGACTACCCAATCTAACCGTACGTCCTTACAGGACTAGTGCCACTCACAGATTTCTCTGCTCAGCCCTTCACTAAGTATTTTCCTCCGTGGCGGGGGGAGGAGGTCTTCTCCATCCTTGTAGCACTTGTTCTTCTCCACTCACTGTGGGATGGCCCCCATCACCAGCACACTCATGACTGATGTTATCATGGTTGGTGAATTAGCTCCTAGTGAAGGATAATCCTGACATGGACCTCTGCCCATGGTGCATTTCTCATATAGTCCATTGGTTGCTTCAGGAACACAGTCCAGAGTTCTTGGGGATCAGTGTGTCTCCCTCAATAACTCCCAATCCCTGCATACACCCAGAACTCTGGCCCTCTTGGCCCCTGATCTCACCACACCCTGTGTACATCCATGGCCCTATCCCCTTGCTAGGCTGGCCTCTGAGCTCACTGATGGCCCTTGTTTCTTAAGGATCCCTGGCCTCCAGTCTCCCAGGAATTTTCCTCCTACTTCCCTCACAGCTAGCCTTTATTCTCTAGAACCTGGAGGTAGACATCCTCTATGTCCCAATCCTCCCTCTCCCCAACTGGGCAGTAGGTGACAGTCTTGTGGTTTCTACTGTGGGTGTGGGGTCAGCACCCAAGTCCTGTGGAGAGCACAGGCTCTGGTTTCCCAGCTTCTACTGTGGGTGTGAGGCCTGTACCCCGGTCCCAGGGTGTTACATCACCAACTGGCTCTCTTGATGCTCTTAGGGTTCACCCTTATTGGCCTACCTCCAGGAACTGAGCTGGCTACTGTCCCTGGCTCTCTCTGGGATTGCTTGATTTCCCTGTTGAGCTCACATTCTTGGCCAAGCCCTCAGAGTCTGTAGGTGGAACTCTCTGGCCTCATTATCAGGCTTCCCTTAGACTCCACCCTGAGTCTTGCTGGTATGCTGTCCCACATCCCCTCGGCTGGGCTGCCCCCCTCACGTCAGGTGGGCTACCAGCTCTTAAACCCTTAGCTTGCTCCCATCAGGTTCAAGGGGATTGCCCCCACCTGTTCAGGGCTACTAGGCAGCCTTCTCCCTCTACTGCAGCCCTTTGGGTTCTTAGGCCCTCCAATGCCCTGTGGAACCCCTTGGCCTAGGTTGGGGTCGGGGTTCCCGCCTACCTCCCCAGCCAGAGCAGCTTCAGCTGGCAATGGAGCTCTTTCCCCTGCTGTCTCAATACTAATGAGGTTTGCAGCTTTGGAGTGTTTCTGGACCCCTTGCTGAGCCTGGATTATCAGGTTGTGGTGGTGACCAGGAACACTTTTCACCACCTCCATCTGGGGAGGAGACTGTGGCCTTTTCTTTATCATTCAGATCTGGCTGCCATCATCCATTCTTCCATGACCTCGGGGCTAGATTACTGCAATAGGCTCTAAATGCACCACTTGCTAATCTTGTCTGTACGCCAAGGGCCTGCAGAGAGGTGTTCTGGATTGCTGCCCTAGTGTTATGGAACTCTCTTCCCCCAGAGGTCTGTTAGAGCCTGAGCATATTCCACAGGCAGCATAAAACTTCTTTTTGACAAAGCATTTGGCAGGTAGGGATAGGGGTTGGCAAACAGGGGTTGGGGCTGGTGGGTGGGTTTCTGGGTTGAGGATGGGGATTTTGAAGGGATTTTATTGTGTCTTGCATATTTTTATTACTGTAAGCCACCCTGAGACTTTGGGCAAGGGTGGGGTATAAATAAATAAATAAATAAATAACACTAAGCTTGACTGGGATAAGCCTCACTAAATATTCCCAGCCCAGGTCACGGTACCCACCCACACTGGTCATGTATGCTCCGTGGGCAACTCTTAAGGAACTGGTCCCAGGTAAGCAAGTGGTGAAGTGCTCTGCCTCGCTGGGCCAGCTCTTGCAGCTGTGTAGCCCCCAACACTTCCCCAAAGTTCTACTAATAGTATCAGGACCTGGGAGGCTGCAGGAATTAACCATCGGCTATGGGTGTTACTAGCCATCATGCTAAGCACTTGTTTTCAGAGTTAAACACACTTTGGGGCATTATGTCTGTTTGTGGAAACAGGTATCCCAATATGCCCAATATCAAGGACTGGGTACAGAGGAATCATATTTGCAGCCAACGCACATCTGCCACTATCATGCAGTCGCTGTTACGTATAGGAAAATGCTCTGCCCCACTTCCGGTTTGTGGTAAGTCAAGTCTCTATAGACACATGATATTGTCCAGGCAACAGCTGGTGGGAGAAGACTCTCGGGTAGCCATTGGAACACACAACGGCATGAACATCTGTAGGAGCAGCTATGGGATCAGATGATGTAAGCGATTTCAACATATGATGGATTTCAACAGATTAATCTTTCCATCTGAGAATACTCTAGCTTGATTTTTACTGCAGGGTCAGTGGTTTAAGTGCATCCCAAACTAGTAGTAAACAAAAATCATTGCTATCTGATAGTTATAATAACAATAGCTGTTCATATGTGAATTGAGCTGTTTGTTGCAGTTCAGTTTCTAGTAGGCATATCAAAAGACCTTTACATGAACAAGGAATCAAATTTCCATTCTAAAAAAACATTCTCTGCATATGGTTGATATATTCTGGCTGCTTCATTCCTGTAACTGCCTGTTAAAGTGGTCTTCAGTTTCTAAAGTTGTCAGCCTGGCATCACCCACAACACTACATCCATTTTAAAAAGACAAAATATTCTACCCACGGACTAATGACCCCATCCACATACCTGTACTTAAATGCATCAACTGAGCTTTGCAGCACACAAACCTTTTAAGCTACCTTACAATTTATAGTCAATGCCCTCACTCTTGACTTAGTAAATGTTTCACCAAGTTGTTTTATTTTTGGACATTGATTTAAACCACCTAAGCTCTATTAGACTTTGGGTTTCAATTTTAGGCCAGGGAGTTTATTGAAAAGCAAAGGGGGAGAAATGCTCCAGGAGAAACTGGGGGATGGTACTACTTTCCAAGTCAGCATTTACGTGACTTGGGTTCATTTAGAGAAGAATAATTTATAGTGGCATGAATAAATAATAGCAGTGAGTTCTAACTTTCCAAACACGATACATAATACCCTGGGAAAAATTTCTCTTCTGCGTTCTAATGACTGATTGTCAGCTTTTATGCTGTGAGCAACTGTAACAAGTAAATCATTTGAAAATAACTGACGTGCTCACGTTCGTTTAAGCAGCTCTTATCAAACTGCATCTCCATTCAATTTTGAGGTATGAGTGCAGTTTGCTATGTGTGTGCGTGCTCCCGCACACACGCATGCACACCCACCTCCACGCATGGAGCAACCAGTGAAAACAGCAGTTGCTCTGTGTGTGTTGATGGGTGGAAGTGGGCGAAGATGGGTGTGCGCACATCTACGCCGTCCCCCCACCCACTGCACATGGACCACAGTGCGCACACACACACACACACACAAAGTGTGATCTCGTTGCCTCTTTGGATGGCTGTGTGCTTGGGGAACTTAAAAGTCAAAGATCTACTGTAGTCTGCATAGAAACACTCCATCCTTCTATCAACCAGAGAGAGAGAGAGAAGTAGGGATGGGACTATCAGCAAATTTTTTAAATGGCCGCAATGTTAAAGATCCAAAAAATAGGCAAATGTTAAAAAACCAATAGGCCGATACCAATATTATCGGTATTATTGGATTAATCCAATACCGATAGTCCCATCCCTAGAGAGAAGAAACCCTCTTATTTGAATCTTTCTAATCCAGATCACTCCTTGTTCATGTCTTATTTCCCTGAAATTCTCAAACACAGTGTTTTACTGTTATAGTAAGAATCCCCATTTATTTGGACTCATCTCTTATCAGCATGTTTGCCAAGCTGTCAGGATTCTACTGTATTTGGGACATATGTTGAAATCCTACCTAGTTTAGTAAGATCATCAACCCACTCATTTGAAAACAATGGTAAGAAAAATTCTGCACATATTAAATTAATAAATTTGCATATGGAAAATTTCCAGCTGTTCCTAATTATGCCTATTGATTGCTCCTACCAGAGATGCCAATAAAGAGTAGTTTGCTCTCCCCTTCCTCTTATTCAGATTAAATCCTCACTCAAAGAGCTCTTCTTTATTTATTCTCCCAGTAGCAGAATGTTATACGCAATCCTTGCTTTCCCCCCGATTATCATGATGTATATGAGAAAATATCAAAATGGCTTGGTGAAGAAATTGACTGAAGCAGCAGTGATGTTTTAAACTGCATCCTGCCATGGAATCCGTTAGGATGTATTCACACAGCTCTGGCTGTCGGGACACTCCCCTCTCTCACACACGTGTGCGCGTGGTGGGGATTCCCATGCAAACGCTGCGGCGGGGGTGTGTGTGGTGGGGGTGAGGTGTCCCTGGGAACACCACGGGTGGTGGGTGGTGGTGCATGTGCCTCCCACGCTACATTCATCTCCACCCACCACACACCCACTGAGCAATCGCACATTCCTATGGAGAAGGTCCTACCTGCAAATCCACTTTCTCCTCTTGCAGCCACCTCTCAGCCGAGCATGATCGCTCTCTCCTCTCGCAGCCGCCTCATAGTTGGGAAAGCATGCGAACCCTTCCACCTGCGCAGTCTGGAGGGGGAGGGAAAACTGGGTTCCTCCCTAACCCTCACCCCCTCCTGAACGTGTTCAGAACCCGAACTTTGTTCGGGCGGGGGTCAGTTCAGATTTGGGGTGTTCACAAATGGGCCGAACACCCCGAGTTCAGGCCAAACCCTGAACTTCCGAACTGCGTTCGCACATCCCTTCTTCTCCAGAGGATCTGCTCCTGCACTTCTCTCTCCATTTGAGAAAGGAACCAAGGGATAATGTAGGAACCCCATGGATCCTCCAGAGGAGCCTCGCCCCTCACTCGCTCCCCTCAGTTCCTTTCCCAAAACTAGAGAAGAATGTGGATACAGATCCTCTGGAGAAGGTCCTTCCTGCACCCCTGCCTCGCTCTCCTCTCGCAGCTGCCTGTGAGCTGGGAACGGGGGATTACTCCCTCCTCTCAGCTGTCCGTCAGCTGAGAAAGTGCAATCACTCTCTCCTCTAAAGCTGTGCTAGGTGCAGATCTATGGTGCTGACTCCATGGTGCTGACTCTATGAATGATTTCATACATAATGGCACCAAAGCACAACTATGGATTACCCCCTCTGGAGCAGGGCCACCACTGCGGCTGGGATCCAGCCAGGCCCCTGCATAAATGTGACTGGGACCTGGCCGCTGGGGAGCTGTACGTATGTCCATCCAGCCCTGCTTTTACACTACATCCAGCAGCCAGCCACCTTCCCTGATAGACGGCCCCCTGGCCACTCCAGACTGGGGTGAGTAAAGCAGGTTTTCAAACCTGAAAGCCCGCTTTAGTCGGGGTCAGGCAGCGGGATTCCAACCATGGTGGTGGCTAGCCCGGGCCAGCTTGGGACTTCCCCAAATTACAGCTTGGGCTAGCTGACAGCATGGTCAGGATACATCCCTTGCTAACATCTGGTGGGTGCAAACTTCTATTAATTATTAGTTATTATTATTATTATTAATTTTAATTTTTTAACCCACCCTTCCTACCAAAGGTGGCTCAGGGTGACTTACAATAGTAAAGTATAAAATACAAATATAATACAACCAAAAATACAAAACATATGACAGTTCCCTCAGAGTAAAGTGCGCTAAAGCTGGCCACGGTCACATCTGAAAACACCCTATGGTGTGACTCTATGGCCCTTTTTACATGGGCGGCACCCACGCATGAACACCCGAAATCTGGGTGTTCATGCGTGGGTGCCACCCAGCTAAATCCCGCAGCAGGTGGGGGGTATGTGTGTGCGTGCTCCCGCACACACGCATGCACACCCACCTCCACGCATGGAGCAACCAGTGAAAACAGCAGTTGCTCTGTGTGTGTTGATGGGTGGAAGTGGGCGAAGATGGGTGGGTGGAAGTGGGCGAAGATGGGTGTGCGCACATCTACGCCGTCCCCCCACCCACTGCACATGGACCACAGTGCGCACACACACACACACACACACACCGTGTAAAAGGGCCTAGGATGGTCTATGGTGCCTAATTAATGAGATACGGCAGCGTGAGCGTGAATTAGCCACACTGGCCTACACGGTGGGCCCATGAAGTTGCTGGATGACACCACAAGTGGGGAACGAGTGGAGGCTGTGTGTGGAGTGCAGGCAAATTTCTGGCAGGCAAACATCTAATAGATGGGCGGGCGAATGCTAATGTGGGCTATCATCTCATTTATTTTCACCCTCAGAGCACTAGCTCAGTTCTTGTTGGTCACCAATCTGATCAGATGGTGGGAAAGGCTGCTGACCACTAAACAGGGACAGACTAGAAACCAATTTATTACCAATGGGAAAATCTGAAAGGCCAAGGCCTAAGGGAAGTGGGGGAAGCAAGAGTGTGTTTCTGTGTGGATTTTAATGCTTTTCAGAATTTTATCTGTTTAGCTCATATCTCTCAATAGTGCTTGCTTAGGGGAGGGAGTCCATCTTTGAATGTTGAATTCCACTGTCCCTCTTTCAGGGGTCAAAATCCCTCTTTAAGGAAAGCGACATAAATTCAAGACTCAGACACCCTCTTTCCTGTTTGCCGCAGAAAAAGTGCTTGAAAGGACAATGGGGAGACAATGGCCTGACAATGACAAGAAGCTAAGTGAAATGGTAAGCAGGAGAATTTCTGTCCCTCTATATGCTCTAGGAAAGTTGGGAGGTATGTGTGTGAGGGAGTGTTCATGCACGAGGGAGAAAGGTTTATTTGTTATGGGGCAGGACTTATTTGCTGGGGGGGGGGCACTTCTTCCTCTTTGGCTGCTGGAAATGTTGGGAGGTATGCCTTAGTTTAGTTTATTTAAAAGGTACAAACCATTGGTCTGTAAAAACTACAGAGCTGTACAGAAAATATCAGTCTTCACAAGATTCACTAATTAAAACAGACATCTAAAACTTCTGTTTAATACCACCACAACGTTTTGCACCTGCTCTACTAAATTTAACTACTGCTTTAATAATGTGTGTCTTTCTAGTACTTAACACAAATTCTAATGTTTGAGCTGTTTTAACTAAATAAGAAGGACTTAACAATGGATAATCCATGGAGACTGTGGGTGAAGCCCCTCAAGACAGAGTGGAGAAGACACATCTTGGATAGCCTTGCCCCACTCTGGACAGCCAGGGCAGCCATGTGATGCACTGCACCATGTGGTTGGTGCCACCAGATGTTGCCACCACCGCAGGGCAGGGGGGGCAGCTGACTGCTATGCAATGCATCCTCAGAAAAATTCCGAGGATGCTCAAAGAGCAGCCCTACCCAACATGGGGTAAGGCTACCCAAGGAGGGGAAACATATGTGCCTAGGCCACATTTACCCTGCCACATGGAGAGCACCACTGCAAGGCCTTGAGTGGTGGGTGCCATCATGTGCAGCCATGTCACAGCCAGGGCAGGATCTCTGTCGACCTTAAGAAGGGAGGCGGGCCAGGGCCGGGCACTTGATCATGTGGTCAGCACCGCAGTCCACCCCAGCAGTGGCAGCTCCAGCAGCGGCCAGCTGGTCCGGCTTCCCCACAACTGTCTGCCTGGCTCCCCAGGCTGGTCCTGCAGCATAGCAGCAGAAATTGCCCATCATGGGGCTGTGTAGGAATCAGGTTGCCGCAGCTCATGTGGCTGCACCCCATAAGGAAGAATACAAACTACACTGGAAAACATGATGGGGCAAATGTTTTATACCTACACAAATACATGAGCACTATCTCTCTGCTCTAGATAAACCTTTAAACCTCCCCTCCACTACCGCAGAATGGAATGTCTCAAGCCAAAGAGAGGTATAAGCTCTCCTAAACTGTCTAGAATTCAATTTATCCAAACTATCATCACACTCAAAAGATGTTTTAAAATGAAAGTACCAAGGGGAAACTTTATTAATGTGAACAAGCAGCTAAATCAGTTTGCATACTAATATCTTCTATTCTTTGTATAATTTTAGAGGGGTCTTGTTTAGACAAATTCCATTTCAGTCAGAGCTCTGACAAGCTATAGTTATTCAATTTATGTTCTATTGTACTAAACCAAGAAGATTTAGGACAGAATGTTATCTGAACTTTACAAACATCATAGGTTTTCAAAGCTGGACATTAAAGGTCTCAAGAACAGAGATCAAGATATCCAGTGCAGACTCCATCCAGTATGAAGGACCTTCACCTCGTAGTCGATTTGGCATGTGGAGACAAATTAGGGGTGCTGCTTTTCACTGTGCACCTGCCTGCACAGCAGCTTTAGCCGATCCCTGCCTGCTTTAGCCGATCTGGTGTTGGAAGACATGCTGCATTCTCCACGACTGGTTGTCCTGGGGGACTTCAACATTCATGCTGAAACCAGTGTTAGGAGGCAGAGCAGGAGTTCATGGCTGCCATGGCAACCATGGCAACCATGGGCTTGTCCCAGAGGGTATTTGGCCCAACTCACGAGGGGGGGCACACTCTGGACTTGGTATTTTTCACTGGCCTTAAGGCGGGGAATCTGGAGATGGGGGAAGTGTGGTGTCATCTATGCCCTTGTCATGGACAGATCATTATCTCCTGTGGGCCATCCTCTCAGAACATGTCTGCCCATGGCAGGATGTGGAAACTTCCGGAGACTTATGCCACCAGATTGGTTCCTGAATGCTCTGAGGGATGTGCCTTCCGACCTTGATGGCTGTACACTCGATGACCTTGTGGCACTTTGGAACACCTTGTTGACCGAGGCCATTGATCGGACGTCTCCCAGGTGTCCGCTTCCCATGCATAGGCGGTGCATGGCCCCGTGGTTTCTGGATGACCTGTGCCTGCTAAAGCAGGAAGGGAGGTGGTTAGAGCAATGGTGGTGCTGGACCATTTTATGGTAGTGCTCGCTGTGACTATTTTATAGACTTTTTTGCTGACAAAATAGCTTGCATTCACCACTGTTTCGGTGCCATGTTTGAGGCAGGGAGCATACCTGAAAATATTAATGCCATGCCTTGTCCTGTTTTGTGGAATCAATTTGGGTTGACATTGTCCTCCAATGTGGTGGAAATGCTGGGAGTTATGCAGGCTACAACTTGTGAACTTGATCCATTCCATCCTGGTTGGTCAAGGCCAGCCGGGAGACTTTGGGACCATTGCTGGCTCGGGTGGTCAATGCCTCCCTTATGGCGGGCGGGGTCATGGAGTGCCTGAAGGAGGCTGTGGTACGGCCCTTGCTCAAGAAGCCATCTCTTGACATGGACGCCCTTGCCAGCTATTGAACTGTCTCTAACCTTCCCTTTTTAGGGAAGGTTATTGAATGGACAGTGGCCAAGCAGCTCCACGGGCATCTGGACTGGATCGGTTTCTTTGATTCTTTGCAATCAGGATTTCATCTGGGACATGGTATGGAAACTGCACTTGTGGCTTTGGTCGACGATCTGCACTGAGAGATGGACCGAGGTAGGTCCACTCTCTTGATTTTGCTTGATCTTTCAATGGCATTTGAGACAGTCGAACATGAGTTGTTGGTGACACATCTGCAGGATTGGGCTGGGGTGCTGGGGACTGTTCTTGAATGGTTCCATTCATTCCTGGCCATTGGAACTCAGTGTGTGGTTCTGGGGGAGTGTTCGTCTTCTCCCTGGGATCTTACTTGTGGAGTCCAACAGGGTTTTATTCTGTCCCCTCTCCTGTTCATGAGGTGTTGGTGACTTGCCTGCGGGACCTTGCCAGAATTGGTGGGATGGTCTTGGACTGTTTTCGTTCATTCCTGGCCGGGACAACTCACCGGGTGGTCTTGGGGGAGTGTACGTCTTCCCCCCGGGACCTCACGTGTGGAGTCTCGCAGGGTGCCATTCTGTCCCCCCTCTTGTTTAACATCTATATGCAGCCGTTAGGGGAGATCGTGAGGGGGTTTCAGGGCATGCAGTGTCATCAGTATGCTGATGACACTCAGCTCTACCTCTCCTTTTCCATCGACCCAGGCCATGCAGTCTCCTTATTTTCCCAGTGCCTGTCAGCTGTGGGGGCTTGGATGAGGTTGAGCCATCTGCAATTGAATCCTGACAAGACGGAGGTGATGTTGGTGGGCGAGGGCTTGGGGGGCCTGGGGTCTCCTCTTGTTGGGGGGTTCACCCACCCCATGGTGTCTCAAGTGCGGAGTCTGGGTGTGCTCCTCGATTTGCGGCTCAGCCTGGAATCTCAGGTTGTGGCCATGGTGGGGAGTGCGTTTCAGCAGTTACATCTTGTCTGGCAGCTTCGGACGTATCTCTCAGACTCCGACCTCACCACTGTCATCCATGCCTTCATCACCTCGAGG
Organism: Sphenodon punctatus; assembly: GCA_003113815.1. Taxonomy (NCBI): domain Eukaryota; kingdom Metazoa; phylum Chordata; class Lepidosauria; order Sphenodontia; family Sphenodontidae; genus Sphenodon; species Sphenodon punctatus. Next base: position 95,951 of record QEPC01004719.1, read on the forward strand.
CTGGATTACTGCAATGCACTCTACATGGGGCTGCCCGAGAAGCTGGTCCGGAGGCTGCAGCTGGTGCAGAATTCCGTGGCCCGTCTCCTGACGGGGGCGGGTCTCAGGGAGCACATGACACCAGTGCTCCAGGCTCTGCACTGGCTGCCTATAAAGCACCGGGTCAGGTTCAAGGTGCTGGTTTTAACCTTTAAAGTCCTTCACGGCCTAGGCCCTGCTTATCTGTGGGACCGCCTCACTCCCCATGTGCCCGTGTGACCCTTGAGATCATCTGTGGGAGCTTTTTTGGAGGTTCCCCAGGTGAGGCGGGGATCTTTTAGATCTTTTTGGTGGCCGCCCCTATGCTGTGGAATTCGCTCCCAGAGGAGGCTCGGCTTGCTCCCACTCTCCTGCTGTTTTGGCGTATATGTAAGACCTGGCTGTCCCGTCAGGCTTTTGGCGAGGGGTAGGGGTGGGGCGGGGATGGGGGCTTTCCCCACATATTGTATTTTTAAATTGTTTTAAAATTGTATATTGTTTTAATGAATGTTGTTCACTGCCCCGGGCTGCCCTGTGGGCAGGAGGGGCGGGATATAAATTTTAAATAAATAAATAAATTAATTAATTATTTAAATTAAATATATGCAGCCATTGGGTGAGATCGTGTGAGGATTTGGAGTTAAGTGTCATCAATATGCCGATGACACCCAACTATACCTCTCGTTTTCATCTGACCCAGACTCTGCAGTCTCTGTGCTTACCCAGTGCCTGGCTGCAGTGGGGGACTGGATGAGGACGAGCCACCTTAAGCTGAATCCTGACAAGATGAAGGTGATGCTGGTGGGTAAGGGTGTGTGTGTGGAGGCTCCCACCATTGGTGGGGTGTGTCCAACTCTGGTCACTCAAGTTCCGAGTCTGGGGGTTCTCCTCAGTTCGCAGCTCCATCTGGATGCCCAGGTGGTGACTGTAGTGAGGAGTGCCTTAAGTAAGTTACATCTGGTCCATCGTCTTCGACCATATATCTCAGGCTCTGATCTTGCCACCATAATCCATGCATTTATCAGCTCATGGCTTGACTACTGCAGCGCACTCTATATGGGGCTACCCGATAACAATCTGGAGACTTCAGCTGGTGTAGAATGCGGCAGCCCGCCTCCTAACTGGGATAGGCCACCAGGAGCACATTACACCAGTGCTCCGTTCTCTGCACTGGCTGCCTATAGTCTTCCAGGTTCGCTTCAAGGTGTTGATTATAACCTTTAAAGCCCAATACGGCTTTGTCCCTGTCTACCTGTCGGACTGCCTCACCCTGTCTCCTCGATCAACCCCTGCGGTGCTCCGGGGGCGCCCTGTTAGAGGTCCTCCGGGTTTCTCAGAACCGCGACTCTGGAACTCCCTCCCAGCAGAGATTTGACCCTCCTGGGATCTCTCCTTATTTCACAGTCGATGCAAGACCTGGCTGTTTCAGCAGGCATTCAGTGAAGGTGTGGAGGGAAGGGTTTAACTTGGTTGTTTTTTTAACTGAGTTTTTAATGTTTATTTTTATCCTGGATTTTATACTTTGGTCACTTATGTTTGTTGTACATCGCCCTGAGTCACTGTATAGTGAATAGGGTAGTATAGAAATATTGATAAATAGATAAATAAATAAAATAAATAAATAAATAAATAAATAAGAACAGCCTTTCTCCTGGTATTTCTGAACTACCACTTGTAGTTCCAGCTGGAAATAGAAGCGTGAAGGGACATGAAGAATAGGTTTGTGGCAAGATATGGAGTCCTCAGAGGGTTTTTTTGCTCTGTGTCAGGGCTTACCTGTTGCTCCCTTCAAGCAGGAACAGCCTACCCACACAGCTTCTCACTGCCACCAACTGCACGCCCTAATGACATCATGGACTGGCGACATCAGAGGACTCATTCGTGGCATGTCCCCATGGCAGGGGAGGTTCCAGAGCCAACACACCAGCACAAAAACCCTGAAGAGGAGAAAGCTCAAGGAGGACAAGGCATGCTAGAGTGGCTACACCGAGGGAGATTCCACAGCTCTCCCACAGTACCACCCGGGGGTTTACAGACCAGCTCTTGGGGCTTCAACCCCCACACCTAGGCTGCCCAGCTCTAATCCTGAGGGACACTGAACCAGAGCAGGTCCTCACCAAGAGGAATGCCATCCCACCGTCCAGAGCAAGTAGGTACCACTTATTTGTTACCTAAGCAAGGGGAGGGGGAGCTGCCCAGCTGTCAGGGGCCTGGGATGACCGTCCAAGTGTTCCCACTCCTCCATGAGACACCCTCCCTAGAGAAAAAAATCCACCTGGGGCACCCGGGACAAGTAGAGGAGGGGTCCACACTCTGTATGTAGGATCACACTCTGCCATTGACTTACTGGGTGCTTTTAGACAAGCACCTCCCCACCTACTACCCACCCACCATCCACCTACTATACATGTTGCAGTGCTGCAGTGATGCCCTATGGGTGCCATGCAACATGTATAATGGGTGGGAGGTGGGTGGGGAGCAGATGGGGAGGTTGTCACGGGTTTGGGAGTCCGCACCCCCACTTTACTAGGTTTGAGTGACTCTTGCGCACAGTTCTCTTGAATCAGTTTCTCTCTGGCTAATTCAAGTGTGCCACAATGAAACTCCTTTGTCACACAAGGGCCCGATCCTTCCCATTTACAGACTCTTTACTCTTTGGGTTCGCAAGAGCTTGAGGGCTCTTATAGCTCACTTGTGTTCCAATGTTAGACACCGCCACTTCTTCATAAAGATAAGAAGTAAGTTTATTGATTACATAAGCAAGATAGTTGATACAGAGTGGTTATATAGAAATGAAAGGTAAACATAACGCATTCCTAATTTATACTGGTTGAGTTCCTAAATTACGCATCTTGCCCTACCCAGGTCCAGAAGTTCTGGTTTCTCAGTCATAAAGGTAGAAAGACTGGGCGCTGGCTTCTTAGTTGGTAAAGAGCAAAATCATATCTCTCACCTCATGTTTCTGCAGACCAACTGCTGCCAGGCAGGCTTTCACATATAGATCAGTTCTCTAGCTGACTTTAGGATGGAAGAGCTTTGCAATAATTTCTCTCCCCTCTGGGATACTTCTCCTTATATCTCCTGGAGGAAACTCTTCGAGGCTTCTCAAATTCCCTTTTGTTCTTGTTATCAGCTTTTGTGTGTCTGTTTGCATGTAGGCAATGTCAGCCTACATTAGCATATAAATGTCTCTGGCCATTCGTCTGGCCCTCAAATACACATTTTGGTATCTCTTTGTATTTCCTGTAGCCTGGTGATGTGTCAAAGCCCTAATTTGAGTTGTACAGTTCTCAGAGTCCTAATTTGAGTTTTACAGTTCTCAATTTCAACATTACATACATGTGGAACCTTTTGCATTGCATATTTAGCAGACTTGCAGTCTACCTGTAGTCCCGTGTTTCACGTGTGTGACCCTATATTTCTCCGTGACAGACGTGCTTGTCTAAAAGCACCCACTGTGTATTTGGACAACTTCTTTAATCACAGAGCATCAAGTTCCCCAACGTGCATCCCTCAGAAGGCCATTCTCAATCAGAATTCCTTAATACTTGCAAAAAGCATCGAGATCACTGGGTGGAAGGTGCTATGTCATTGGTACTACAAAATAATGTGAAAGATAGGGGCTTTTCACACCTCAGTATGAGTTTCCTTTGGTTTAAGTGCAGTGTCATCTCTGGATGAAAACAGACATGACGCTAACCACCCTTTAACCACCCTTGGTGGTTATTTATGCATATTGCAGGGCTGTATTGATGCCCTATGCAGCCCTGAAACATGCATAACATCCCTGCTCCCCTAAGCGCCTTCGTCCCTTCTCACTTGCTGCCCCCCATGCCTGGAACTCCCTCCCTGTCCACATCTGCCTTGCCCCCTCCCTTCATACCTTCAAATCTCTCCTTAAAACTCACCTCTTTCGCTCTGCTCTGTCTGACTCTTTATCCTGCTGAGCCACTATTCCTATACCTACGATCGGTTTACCCTTATCCTTGCAACATGGACCTGCCTGCTGTCATTCTCATCGTAACCAAGCCAAGTACGTGCACTTGAGACCTCGCATCTTCATGAATGTTAGACCCCTTGTCTCTCCCTCTGTTCCCCTTCCTAAGTCTCTCCCCCAGCTCCTGTCTCTCAGATTGTAAGCCCTAGGGGCAGGGACCGCGTCTATTTTATTACTTTGTAAAGTGCCAGGTACACTGCTGGCGCTATATAAATGTTTGTTAATAATAATAATAATAATAATAATAATAATAATAATAATGCATAAATGACCACCAAGGTAGGTTAAAGGGTGGTTAGCGTCATGTCTGTTTTCACCCTCTGTTTCAGATCAACCTTCTCCAGAAACCAATGCGTAAAAGATCAAGTTGAGCCAAAGTCTGCTGCTCATATTTCCCACTGAGCTGAACAGGTGTAGCTGAGGGCAAAATTTGCCCTGGTCTCTTGATCACATATAAATTCCTCAGATTACAGTTGTCTGTTTCATGGACCTCTAATATAAAAGTAATCTGAGAAACATCAGTTACAATCCCCCTGACCTAATTGTTGGGGAGAACAGTCACTTTACCAGTGGAAAGATAACTACAGTCTTTGAAAGCCATTACCTCACAGACTTTGCCTCACTTCATTTTTTATAGTCTCATTTTTGTATCCCTCAACTTTAAGCCCTTTTACTGTTATATAACAATAACTCTCCTTACCCTTTTATTTATTATTTATTTATTTAAGATGTTCAAGATGTTTCCTATTCTATCCCTCTGCCTGAACTCCCAGCTCTTCCTGACCTTCTTTTTACCTTCCTTCTCCCACAGAGCACAATTTGGATTGTTTTCAAACAGTCCTGAACTTTCACTTCGGCCTTGTTTTATTTGTGGCCTGAAAAACAAAGTACATTAACATGAAGCACATACTGTGTTGCTTTGATGGTAACTTGTAAAATAAGGATGCCTGGAAAGTTCCCATAAAAAAAAATAAAGCCAAGCGGCCTTGCTTTGTTTGTAGAGCCAATAGAGATCATTGACTTTAAAACCTTTGTCATCTCTCCCCAGACATACCCCTAAGTAAAACAAATATACAGCCTAGCAAGCCTACATTCAGTGGTCAAGCTGAGCCAAACTTGAATATGATATTTAGGAGCAGCATTTTTAAAAAGCTCAGCTGGCTGAAACAAACTGAGCTCCCATTTATTCCATATGCTACATCCATCTCAAAATGTCCTGGATTTTCGTGTCCTGGATCAACCCCTGTAGTCGGCCAGGGGCATCTTTTTGGAGGCGTGGCGACGTCCGAGACTGTGTTCTCGGTGGCGACGTCCGAGACGGTGTTCTCAGTGGCCACGCCGCAGCTATATAATTCTCTCCCAGTGGAGTTCAACTCTCTCCGGATCTCCCCTCCTTCTGTAGACAATGTAAAACCTGGCTGTTTCTCCAGGCATTTGGTGAGGGGGACGAGTAATGGATGGGGTTTTTTTCTTTTGTGAGTGAAGTGTATGTATTTTCTGGGGCCTCTGTTGATTTATGGTTATAATTGATATTTTATATTGCATTATATCTTACAGTTTTGTATTATGTTTTTTATTATTATCATGTGTTGTTCACTGCCCTGAGATGCCATTGGGCAGGAGGGGGCGGTATACAAGTGTATGTATAAATAGATAAATTAATTAATTAATTAATTAAATCTGCCCAAAATGCTGCAGAAAGCTCACCTCTTTGGAAAATTAGACTCTAATGAGTCTTGCTTGCTATGTGACCCTAAAATCTTTTTCATAAATGCATAGATCATCACCAGGCATAAAGTTGGGTAGCTGCGTTGACAGCAATGAAGCTGTACAGATTTACAGAAGCTAAGGATTTGGACTGTAGTACTGAGGACGTGTTTAGATAAAACATTGATAACAGGGATTTTTACCCCCCGATAAAATTACCCTTCCTATCAGTCACACAGTAATTTTTACACTACCTCCCATTTAGGTCACCCGCAAGTGGGATCATGGCTTGCCTCCAGATTATACCAGGGTGGAGTGTCACATGAACGCTAATTTGGAGTATACCCAGAGAATGCCTCTGAGGGGGCAGGGCTACAAGGAAGGGGATGGGATCACGAGGAGTCCCTCATTTTATCTTAGCTCTGGCCTCTGCAAATTTTAAGACTGGTCCTAACAACAATAACTAGAGATACCACCATCCCTGATGTTTTGACCCGAAAAGGAGCAGGGCCATGCTAAAAGCAAAAGACAGAGCAACCCAAGAGGGATGGTAACTCTACTGGAAACCAGTAGGTGATATTTAGCTGTACCACTTTCCCTCCCATGCTTTTGTCTTAGATTCAGGCTTCATAAAGTCAAAAACTTTGCTAAAGTACCCAGTCAGAGACCATATGTACCTACCATGCACATACCCCATTCCTTCTCTAGACTGTTTTTGTACACACAATCAAACTATCCCAGGGGAGAGGCAAATTGCCCTGAAATTAGTGTTTCATAGAAAGAACCACCCATTAGTGAGTTGTGAAGGCTATTGCTTTGGAAGTACAGCATGAGTGGCATGCAACTACAAAATGACAAGAAGGGGCATGCAATCTAATTTAAAATAAGGCCCTTTTTAAATGGACCACGGTGGCGGGGGGGAATGGGTGTGCGGCCACGGTGGGTGGAGGTTGTTGTGTGCCCGTTCCCATGCTAACATGTGTTTGACCATGCCATACCCACCTTGGGTTTGGGGCCATGATGGCCAAGCGCCATGGTGTAGGGTCGGGAGCTGGGAGCAGGCAAAGCCACCCACCCACATATTCGATTAGCTCACCACACTCGCCAGGTCAGTTCTCCATCCTGTCAGGGCTGGGCCTCAAACCTCTAGTCTTGGGCCTTGTCTGAGGTGTGTGCTACTCCCTTGCGCCACAGCCAAGTTGCAGCAAGGAGTGGCTTTTTCCCTTGCCTTGTTGCTTTCCCTTTCTCCCTGGTACAGGGCGTGGCCCCACCTGCCACCGCCTGATTGGCTCCTTACAGTATTTAGGGCTGCTGGCGGCTGTGGCAGGTGTGGAGCCTCTAGTCTTCCTTCTTTGATTCTAGCTTGACCCACCTGTCATGCTGCACCCTTCTTGCTGGTTTCCAGCTTGCATCCCTCCTTATGTCTGTGTTTTATGAGTCTCAGTGTGTTGTTTCCCTGCTGTGTTCAGAGTGAGTGAGACCCTTCCCCCCTTCCTTCGTGTTGGTTTTTGTCGCTCGTGTATTCCTTCTGTGTTGGGGCCCTTCTGACCCAGCTTCCCTACCCCTTGGTCTGTCTGCATGGGGGTGTGTTGGTTGTCTTTAGCTCACACCTTGTCTTGTTTTGGGTTGTGTCCTTCATGCCCTAACCACTTTACTGTGTCTCCTGTTCTCTGTATGTCTGCCCTCCTGTTAATAGGAGGGGCCTAGTTCTGTAGCTGATCACTGTTTTCATCTGTAGCCTTGTTACTCTTTCCCCTTTTGGCCTGGACTCCTAAAGGGCCTTACCTTGGATTTCTGGTTCCACCTTCCCCCCCTCCCTGTGTCTATGCCCCCAAATCTTGGTGGCACCTTAGCCCCCTCTTACCAGCTTGCTGCTGCTCCTTGCCTTGGCTTCCCTTTCCCTGCCTGTAGGTCCCTGTGATTCCCCCTTCCTTGCTGTGGATCCCTGTTCTTTGCCTTGGCTCCCTGTTCCTCACCTTGGCTTCTGCTTTACTGCCTCAGGTCCCCTTGCTCCCTGACTTGGCTCCCTACTCCTTGTCTTTGGCTTCCCATACCTGGTTCCCTCACTCTCTGCTGCTGGTTCCATTGCCCCTTGCATTTGGTTCCCACACTCCTTGCATTTGGTTCCCTCGCTCCCTGCCTTTGGCCTCCCCTGTTCCCTGCCTTGGGCTTCCTGAGTCCTACCTTGATCTCCCTACTCCATGCCCTTGGCTTCCCCTTCCCTGGTTCCCTGTTCCTTGACCTCAATGATGAGCTGTATGCTTTCTTAAGGCCAGCTTGCCTGTTTCTGATGCTGAGCACCACATCTCCCTGGTAGCGAAGAATGGCTGAGAGGTTCCTGTGCTATTCCTGTTGCCTCCTTCCCTCTTTCCCTTGCCTCCTTACCTTCCCCGCCTTCCCTCCCTAGGCTCTGGTGCTGGAGCTGTGACACATCCATGGGCATGTCTGATGGCACCCCTCCCCAACCTGGGCCATGTTAGCTGAGGCTTCCCACCACACACAGGGGAGCCATCACACCACCCACACATCTGTTTTCCCCAGTGTAGGTGGTAGTGTAGGAAAAATCAAATAGATAGTTAGAAGAGAATTTCCAGCTTAATGACTCTGAGAATGTGGCCCTTTTCACACGGGCCATGATGGGTGGGCAGCACTGTGGGTGAGTGGTGCATGGGTGTGTGTTCCCACAGACCCCCACCAACCCCCACTCATCTCCACGCATGCAGCATCGGGTATTGGTGCCCGTTGCGCCCTGCGTGGGTGATGGGTGGAGGTAAGTAGAGTGTAGGAGTGCGCGCACACTCCCACTTACCGCCTGCGGTTCTCCCATGGGCGCTCACCCATCCCCCCACACCTGCTGTGGCATTCGCATGGGTGCCCGCTCACCCGCACATGTGTGCGAGGGGGGGGGGGAACCCATGTGAAAAGGGCCTAAGTTAACCTGTGCTGAAAACAAAATGGTGTTCCTTTTATAGACCTGTTTCATCCCCAGAATGTAGTGCTGTCAGATCAAATTTCAAAAATAAGGGACACTACAGAGCTGAGGGATACTGAAATAAGGGATTCCTATTATTTTCCATTGAGGTGTTCAGAATATACATTATAGGTGGGAGGGTGGGGTAAGGGTTTTTTAGCTCCCCCACCTATCTATTATTTATTATCTTATTTGTTATTTTAGCCCTGTTTTAATATTGTTACATTGTATGTTTTAAATTGTTTTTATTATGCTTTTAGTGTTGTAAGCCGCCCCGGGCTGCTTTTGCAGGAGGGGCAGGGTATAAATCTTTGAAATAAATAAATAAATAAATAAGGGCTGTTCACTGTGTTCTATAAAGCTGTAGGGCTTTGAGGAATACTCCCTTAAAATAAGGGATACCTGGCAACCTCACAAGCAGGATAAGGGAACTTTTTCAAAGGTATCTGTAACAGGGTATGGAATTAAAACCTGCTGGAGAAAGTGAGTTTCCTCCTGGACCTGGTTTATGCTGGGTTAATGGTAACACAGGTGAGTCTAATGATGGTGTGTCTGGGGCTATATAAGCCTTGCTGACCTAATACAAAAGAGGTTGTTTGAGAGAAGGCTAGAGTTCTCTGACTGGCTGGCAGCAGCAGCCAGAAGGCCTACTCCAGAGGCCAGGAACTGTGTTCGGACTGTGGGGGCCATTCAGGGCTTTTGTTAATTGTTATGTTTCTTGCTTAAATGGGTCGTGAAGTAAGGGAACTCCAAAGAAAAGCTGTTTCATGATGTACCTTTAGGAAGCCTAAAGAATTAATGTGGTACAAATAGTGGGCACTTTCCCATGTGACAAAAGCTGCGCAGTATCTGCCTCTCATGGTTTCCCATGAAGGCCTAGCAGGCTTTTCATGGAGGCAAACAGTACACACTCTGTCACGTGGGGAAGTGCCCACAGTCTCTGAACATAAGACCATTTCTAAGCCAAATTAATGATTGTAGAGCCATCCTGTTAATGAACTACTAAGTGAAGAATTACCAGGAATATACTTCTTTTTCCACTTCCCTTTCTTTACAGTTTGTGCTAACACTAGCTCTTACTGCCTACCCTCCTGCTTCAGCTGCCTCAGGTCCTCCGTATAACAGGGGGACTGTGCTGCCAAAACGGTGGAAATAAATGCTTTTGTGCAACCATGCCAATGGCCAAGGTCAAGATGTCATTCCATAAGACAACCAGGTCATCGACAGAGTAGCCGCAATGGTCAACAGGTAAATCCCCCAGAAAATTCTGGAAACCAATCAGATCCAGTAGCCTCCAGGGTCGGTCCAACCTAACCAGTCCTTACATTTCTCCTTATTCCATTTCATCCTTCAGAATTCCCATACCCTCTTATAACTAAGCTAAGCACATGAACTTGCAAATTCTCAATTTGAATTTCAGAATTGTATCTCTGTCCCTCCCTATATGCCCTTTCTTCCTTGATCTTTTTCACATCTGGGTAAATACAGAATAATTATTATATTTTTATTCTATTTAATTAATTTAATTTATTTAGCCCCAGCAATGTGCTTGTGCTGCAGTCATGATTTGAGAGAGATCCCTCCGCTGATGGACTTCCAATCTAAAATAACAGAACAGAGCTAAAGAAGAAAATAAAATCAAGAGGATCCAGAAGACTCTCAAGACAACATTTTCAAAAAAAATCCTAAGTGACTGGGCACCTTGACTTGGGATCTTGCACTGCTGAATGCTTTGAGGAACTGAGCCATAAATCTCATTCCAGGTAGACTGAGTAGAACGGAAGACACTTTAAAGAGCTGGTCATAAGTTCCTTCATTTTACTTAAGAACATAAGAAGTGTCATACTGGGTCAGACCAATGGTCCATATAGCCCAGCATCCTGTCTCTGACAGTGGCCAGTCATGGTGGCTTGGGAGAAGCACCCAACAGGTCACAATGGGGGATCCATTCCCTGTTGTTTTCCCCCAGCTTCCGTCATGTTCCCTGATCCTGTCTGGCTAATAGCAGCTAATGGACCTATCTTCCAGAAACGTGTCCAAACCTCTTTTAAACTCAGCTACAGCACTGGCCCTTACCACAGCCTCTGGTAGTATATTCCACAGCCCAATTATATGCTGAGTGAAAAAATATTTTATTTTATTTGTTTTGAACTTCCCACCCATGAGTTTCATGGAGTGTCCCCTAGTTCTAATACTAGCTGAGAGGGTAAATAACTTCTCCTTGTTTATTAGTTCCACACCACTCATGATTTTATAGACCTCTATCATATCTCCTCTGTTGTCTCTTTTCCAAATTGAAGAGCCCCAACCTACCAAGCCTCTCATCATATGGGAGCCCATCCATGCCCTTGATCATTTTTGTTGCCCTTCTCTGTACCTTTTCTAGATCAGCTATGTCTTTTTTGAGATGTGGTGACCAGAATTGCACACACTATTCGAGGTGCGGTCACACTATTGATTTGTATGGAGGCTTTATGACCTCCTCAGTTTTATTCTCTATCCCCTTCTGAATAATTCCTAACATTCTGTTTGCTTTTTTGACTGCTGCTGCACACTGCGCTGTGGATTTCATTGTATTGTCCACAACCAATCTTGGTGCTTAATGGGTGTCTTGTGGCTGTGGGGGATTGGATGAGGGTAAACCGACTGAAGCTGAATCCTGTGGTCATCGGGGTGTGCTCTCCTGGAGGTCCCCCGAGTCTGTTGGGGGGCCATGATGGAGAGGGCCTCCTTGGTGGTCACCCCACGAGTGTGGAATTCCCTGCCAGTGGAAGTCCGTTTGGCCTTGGATCTCCCCTCCTTTTGACACTGTTGTAAGACATGGCTGTTCCACCTGACTTTTGGGGGTGAGGATGGGTACGGTGCGGGGGGGATGTGTTAGGGTTTTGGTTGGTTAGGGATTTTCATTCCTCCCTTTGTTGTTTATTTTAAAGTTGTTTTAATGTTTTTAATATTTAATGTTGTGCACCACCCAGAGCTGCCTGTGGCAGGATGAGCGGGTTAGAAATATGTGTAAAATAAATAAATAAAATAAATAAAAACCACCCACAGATCCTTTTCCTGAGTGGTAAGTCCTAGCTTAGTACCCAGCATTGTGTATGCATAGTTTGGATTATTTTTTCCCTATGTGCATCACTTTGCACTTGCCCACATTAAATTTCAGCGTAATTTCAGTTGTAACAAGATCACAGTCAATCACCCTGAATCACTGTGAACTCAGGGTGGTGGCTGTGATCCCATGCACATCTGTTTGAGCCCTGCTAGATGTTCATTACAGTGAGTTCCTGGCAAGGTTCAAAGCTAACCATGGTTCTGAGGATGGTGCCGGCCCCATTTCTAGAACCGTGGTTAGTTTGGCCACAATCCGAGACAGGGCTGGGAATGGCCATGGGTAACAACTGTTACCCAGACCCATCCCGCAATCAGGTCCCAACCACGGCATGGGATCGGGCTCAGCAGCCTGATTGGCCACTGCATCAGCCTGTCTCCCCATGGGCAGGTAGCCAAGGGAGCACGGGGGGGTGGGACCGAACGGCCGCACGTCATGCCACTCAACCCCAACCCCGCCGAGATTCCCCACAGTGATCAGGCCAGCACGTCTGATGGACGGCCCGTATGATCACAGACCGGTATCCAAGATGGATCCCGGTCCAGGGTTCAGTGTGGTGGGCCGAAAGGCCCGTCACGTCTGAAATTACCCACATTTGTCATCTGGATGCCCAGGCAACCAGTGTCATAAGATCCTGTTTCAGTTCCTCACAGTCTGCTCATGTTTTATCTACCTTGAATAACTTGATGTTGTCTGAAAATTTGATCACCTCCCTCTTAACACCCTTTTCCAAATCATTAATGAATACATTAAACAGCACCGGTCCCAATACAGATCCCTGAGGCACGTTACTTTTTACATCTCTCCATTGTGAAAACTGACTATTTAGTCCAACCCTTTGCTTTCTATATTTTAACCAGTTTCTGATCCATAGTAAGATACTACCTCCTATCCCATGACTTTTTAATTTTTTCAAGAGTTTCTCATGAGGGGTACACTATATCTACTGGGTCTCCCTTGTCCACATGCTTATTTACACCCTCAAAGAATTCCAACAGGTTAATGAGGCATGACTTACCTTTCCTAAATGCGTGTTGACTCGTCCCCATTAAGCCATGTTTGTCAACATGCCCTGTAATTCTGTTCTTAATTATGGTTTCCACCATTTTGCCCGGCACAGACATCAAGCTTACCGGTCTATAGTTTCCAGGATCGCCTCTGGATCCCTTTTTAAATATCAGGGTTACATTTGCCACCCTCCAGCCCTAGTGTACAGTGGTAGATTTTAGTGACAGATTACAAATTACTAACAGTAGGTCTGCGGTTTCATGTTTGAGTTCCTTCAGAACTCTGGAGTGAATGCCATCTGGCCCTGGTGACTTGTTAGTATTCAGTTTGTCAATTTGCCCTAGAACATCCTCCAACGTCACATTGATTTGTAATAACTCTTCCAATTCCTTGCCCACAAAGCAAGGATCCAGCATGGGTACCTCCCCAAAATCCTCCGCAGTGAAGACCGACGCAAAGAACTCATTCAGCTTCTCTGCAATGTCCTTATACTCTGTGAGTGCCCCTTTTACTCCTTTGTCCTCTAATGGCCCAACTG
>QEPC01004719.1:109398-119859 GCA_003113815.1 Sphenodon punctatus
AAGGGGGGACAGGTGAGAGTGGGGGAGGCCAGTAAGGAGGAGGTTGCAGTAGTCAAGGCAAGAGATGACCATGGTGTGAACAAGGGTTTTGGCTGAGGAGACAGAGAGAAAGGGGCGAATCCGAGCAATGTTGTGGAGGGCGAAGCGACGGGACTTGGCAACAGAGTCGATGTAAGGTTTAAAAGAAAGGTGAGTATCGAAGAAGAAGCCCAAGCTATGGGCTTGGGGAATGGGGCGGATGGTGACCCCATCAATAAGGATGAACAGGGAAGAGGGAGAGGAAGGGTAGGGAGGAAAGATAAGGAGTTCAGTCTTAGCCATGTTGAGCTTGAGCTGACGTTGAGACATCCAGGTGGAAATATCAGAGAGACAGTTGATGAGGCGAGCTTGGACAGAAGGGGAGATGGAAGGTGGAGAGAGAGAGTTAAGTGTCATCAGCATAAAAGTGATATTAGAAGCCGTGGGAGTCAATGAGTTTGCTAAGGGACAGGGTGTAGATAGACAAGAGAAGGCCTAGGACAGAGCCTTGGGGAACCCCAACCGAGAGGGGGAGGAAGGAAGAGTTGGAATTGGGAAGAGACACATTAAAGGAGTGGTCAGAGAGGTAGGAGGAGAACCAGTCAAGGACAGAGCCACAGAAGCCTAGGGAGCGAAGGGAGTCCAGTAGGAGTGTGTGGTCGACAGTGTCAAAGGCAACAGGGAGGTCAAGGAGGACAAGAATGGAGTAAAGGCACTTAGATTTAGTGACAAGTAGATCATTGGAGTGAAGGGGGTGGAAGCCAGATTGGAGATGGTCCAGGGAGGAGTTGGCAGAGAGGAGATCCAGGCAACGGGAGTAGACAATACGTTCCAGAAGCTTAAGAGGCGAAGGGTAGGAGGGAGACCAGCCAGTAACTAGAGGGATCAGAGGGGTTAAGGGTGGACTTTTTTGAGGATGGGAGAGACAGTGACATGCTTGAAGGCAGAGGGGAAGGAGCCAAAGGTGAGGGAGAGATTAATGACATGTAAAATGGGGGCGACAGTGTGAGCAATGGAGGTCAGGAGACGGGAGGGGATTGGGTCGAGAGGGCAGGTGGAGGGGTTGGAGGAAGAGAGCAAAGAGGAGATTTCCTCAAGGGAGGCAGGAAGGAAGGCGGAGAGGGGGAGGGGTGGTGAGGGAGCGGGGAGAGGAGATGGATGGGAAGAAATATCTTGGCAGATCTTGTCAGTCATTGAGGTGAAGAATGACGTGAGATCCTGAGCAGAAAGGGGAGAGATGGAGGGGGCAAGGGGGCTTGAGAAGGGAGTCAAAGGTGGAGAAGAGGCGGCGGGGGTCACAAGAGTGGGATTCAACCCGGGAGGCATAGTAGTGTTGACTCGCCAGGGAGATAGCAGAAGAGAGGGAGGAGAGAGAGAATTTATTGTGGAGGAAGTCAGGGTGGGAGGGGGATTTATGCCAGAGACATTCAGCAGCCTGGGCACAGGAGCAGAGGTAGCGGATAGTAGGGGTGAGCCAAGGACATGGGTTTGGGGGTCGATAGGGGTGGGAGGGAAGGGGGGGCAAGAGAGTTGAGGGTTGTGGCAAGAGAGGCATTGAGAGAAGAGATGGCAGTGTCATGGGAAGAGGAGGAGAAGACGGGGGGAGGAGAGGGAGGAAGCAAAATCTAAAGGGTTAATAGCCTACAAATCACAGAAGGGGCGTGGAGCTGGGGAAGAAGATGGGGGTTAGTGGGAGAGGTTGAAGGAAGCGAGGTAATGGTCTGACATGGGACAAAGGTCAAAGGAGAGGTCAGCAACAGGACAGTTTCTGGAGAAGATGAGGTCGAGAGAGTGGCCACCGGTGTGGGTGGGGGAATCAGTCCAGAGGCGGAGACCAAAGGAGAAGGCTAGGGAGAGAAAGCAGGAGATAAAGGGCTGGGAAGGTGTGTCAACATGGATGTTGATGTCACCAAGAATGAGAGCGGGGGTATCATTGGAGAGGAAGAAGGAAAGCCAGGATTCAAAGTCTGGGAGAAAAGAGGAAAGGGGCCATGGGGGTGGTAGATGACAGCAACACGAAGGTGAAGGGAGGATTGAAACGCACAGAGTGAGCCTCGAAGGAGGAGAAGGAGAGGGAGGGGAGAGGGGCTGGAATATACAGGGGTTGGCAAGGAGAAGGCCAATGCCACCACCCTGGCCTAGTGACTCTGCCACAGTTACTCCTTGCACCAGGTCCAACGTGCCACTCAGGACTAGATCTAGAATAGCTCTTCTCCTCATTGGTTCCAGAACCAGCTGTTCTAGGAAGCAGTCATTTACGACATCCAGAAATTTGACTTCCACGTCCCACCCCGAGGAAACATTCACCCAATCAATATTAGGGTAATTGAAGTAACCCATTATTATTATGTTGCCAACTTTAGTAGCCTGTCTAATCTCTTTTAGCATTGGATGTCTGCTGGCTCCAATACTTTTCAACCTTTTCATTAATGATTTGGTTCACCTGGTTGATGATGCGAATCATACTCCACTGGTCATTGAGGACAGACCGCTATCAATCCTTTTATATGCGGATGACGTTATACTAATGTCCCAAACTAAACAGGGTCTTCAAAAGTGTTTAGATGCTGTGAACTGTTTCTGTGTGGAAAACTCACTCTCAGTTAATTTTAGTAAATCCAACATAATGTATTATGGAACCACCCGCCCAAATTTTTGCTGCAAGCTGGGGACTCAGGAAATAACACTGGCATCCTGTTATACTTATCTTGGTCTGGTTTTCTCATCTTCCCAATCTTGGAGGGAAAATCACTAAAAGTTACGGTTAAAGGCAATGCAGACTCTTCTTAGCATTCTGCGTCTGTATCATTCCTCCCCAGTAGCATCGATTGAACAAATTATCGATATTTTTATAGCAAACGTTTTATCTCAATTGTTGTATGGAGCCGAAATCTCAGGTATGGGCTTTTCGAATAGCTTCGATTACCCACAAAATTACTTTTTACGGAGCATCCTTAAGGCTCCAAGAGCAACTCCATTGCCTCTGCTGCATGCTGAAACTGTCTTCCTGAAAATAGCAGTTCAGTTCAACCTGACAGCATTGTTTTTCTGGTAGAAACTGGTTTGGGGAAATTGTTCCCATCTAGCAGCTCAGTGCTTCTCCAAACAAAGAAACCATACAGGCAGTATACCATATAGATGGGCTGCCTGGATTAAAAAACTTGTGGAAGAGTTCGCTTTACCATTTGAAGGAATGGAGCTCTTACGGACTCTTCTTGACAGAGCAGAGATTAAACATTGAGTCACACGCTATGCGGCTGAGAGAGAAATGGCTGTAGTAAGATCTAATAGAATAGCTCCATTATATCCTTTAATCAAACAACATATCTCCTTAGAGAATTATCTACTTCAGATCTCTGATCCAAGACTAAGGAAGCAAGGTACCCTACTGCACTTTAATCTGTTTGATACGGCTGTAGTCCATGGTAGGAGAGAAGGACTTGAGCATTCCCTTAGAACTTGTTCCTGTGATGACCGTGTGGTGGAGTCTTTGTCCCATGTTATATTTAGCTGCCCACATTATGGGGACCTTATAATGACATGGATCGACCCGCTGTTTGTTAATTCCACTCTCTCCAATGAGGAGAAAATGATTATTTTATTAAGAGATTTTGAATTACAGTCAACTAAAGCTGAATTAAAGTCAATTACAGTCTCCTCATGGTAGAAAGAAGGAGGAGAACTACCTAGGGCACCTAACTCTCACTTAGGATATATTTATCCCCTTGGAATTTGCTCTCCGGGCAGCTTAAGCAGCCAATGGAATCCTAACATTTTACTTAATCCTAAGATGCCATTCTATGGTTTTATCAGGTTTGATTTCCAGCCATTTGTATGAGTTTAATTTGTACTTAGGTGATTATTATCCATCTCCATGTGTAATTTCTGTATGTGCTGGCCTAGTTTGGGCTTATTACTGTGACTATTATTACCTAGTCATTTTGTTTTTCTTGTAACATTGTTATAGCAGAATTGCTGGATTCAATAAACTAAACTATCTTTTAGCATTGCTTTATCAGTCTATCCGTCCTGGTCAGGGGGACGATAGTATCATAGAACTGTAGGGTTGGAAGGAACCTCAAACTCATCTATCTCAGTTCCCTGCTCCAAGTAGGATATCCTCAGGTTACAGCATGGCAGGTAGATGCTTGTCCAGCTGAGTTTTGAAAACATCCAAGGAAGGAGTCTCCCACAAATTCCCTTGGGCAACTTATTCTATTGCTCAACAGTTCTTACAGTTAGGATGTTTTTCCTAATATCTATCTGAAATCTATACTGCAGCAATGTAAACCCATTACCTCTCATTCTGTCTTTGTGACAGTGGAGAATATAATATGTTCATCATATTTTTGTGGCATCCTTTAGATATTTGAAAACTGCTTTTATGGTCCCTTTAATCTTCTTTTCTCTAAACTGAACACACACAGTTATTTTAGCCTTTCCTCATATGGCTTGTCTTCTAGCCACTTTATCATTTTAGTTACTCTCCTCCAAATTTTCTCCAGCTTGTCTACGTCCTTCTTGAAAGATGGTGCCCCAAACTGAACCCAATACTCCAGGTGAGGTTTTGCGAGCCCTGAGTACAAATTCAAATGTATTAGATATATTTAAAAATACATCTAAAAAATAATAATTTCTATTTTTAAAAAAACACCACCACCACCACAACAGAGATGTAATAAAAAACAATTAGCAATACACATTCTTAGTATATTTCTACTTTTGCTCGATGAGGAAGGGAAATAGCCATTGCTAGCAAGTGATTGCACTGGGCAGTGCAAAATGTATAGCCACATACTGATGGCTTAATAGTTAAATTTACCAACAAAAAAACTTTGGTTTAAGTGAACAGTTATGGCTCGCACAGTTTTTCAAACCAAAAACCTCCTGGCCAGGAAAAAATCCTTGCATCAATTTACTCACCAAAAAACCTCCCAAATAAAGGAAACCACCCAAACAAACATTTAGCTAAGCAGTAAGCACCAAAATCCAAGAAAATGGAAGATCTAGGCTCATGCATCATATTCCTAACCAATAAGCCATCACAGTAAGGAATCAGTGGAGTCTCACAAACATTCAACGAAGCACCAAAAAGCAAGGAAATGGAAGATTAAGGCTCTCACATACATGGACTAACCTTCATTAAGGTTCTTGCCTTAACTCACCCTGCATGAAAATAGACTGCTGGGTTTTTTTTCTTACACTCCTCTCCTTCTTTTCCTCTTCTGCTATTTGGTGTTAACTGTCTGATGAGTATTCCCTCATCTCTAGCTGTACGATGTTCTTGTAGGTTTTCTCTGCTTACTTGGGTTAGGGGGGTGTTGGACGGCAATATATTTGGTTAACGCTTGTAAGTGGTATTGCTAGTGTGGTGTTAGTGGGATGCTTTCTGTACGCCTGCTAGTTTGCTGGATTTATGTTTGCTCATGTTGATCTATGCATCCTGTTGCTGGATGTTCCTTTGGAAGATGTTTTCAAGTTTGCTGGATTTTTTATGGATCTATAGGTGATTTTAGATGTTACAGGCCTCCCTTTTACCTTTTATCCCCTGTGGTGGAGGAGGTTCCATAATGTCTAAAGGGGTTCCCACCAGAGGTTCACCCCAGTGAACCTCCGGTGGGAATCCAAATATCCCCCATTCCGGAGGGGAGGCCAGCCTCCCCTCCGGAATGGTGGTTAGCTGGACCACGGTCCGTAAACAGCAGAGAGTAACATCTGTAAACCTCCGCCGAGTCGGGAGCATGGTCCCAGCCACAATCCAGGATCTGGCACGGCGGCCAGATTGGCTGCTGTGCCCACCCGTCTCCAGGTGGGCGGGGGAGCGGCCGGGGGAGCATGGGGGCTGGGGATGTGTGGCAGCACATCGTGCCGCACAGTCCGGGCCCCTCCCCTATCCCCGAGCGAAATCAAGCAGGCACTTCTAAAGGACGGCCAGCCTGATTCCTGTCCGGGATCCAAAACAGATCCCAGACCATGGCAACAAGGAAGGCCAGCATGTCTAAAATGACCCTATGTATCCTGTTGCTGGATGTTCTTTTGGAAGATATTTCCAGGGATTTGAAGGGGAAAAAATGGTTGTGGGTATCTTGCAGACTATTTTCATGAAGGGTGAGGTTAAGGCAAGAATCTAAATGAAGGTTAGTCAGTGTATGTGAGAGCCTTAATCTTCCATTTCCTTGCTTTTTGGTGCTTAGTTGAATATCTGTGAGTAAATTGATGCAAGGAATTTTTCCTGGCCAGGAGGTTTTTGGTTTGAAAAATTGTGCAAGCCTTAACTGTTCACTTAAATCAGAGGTTTTTTGTTTGAAAATTTCCTTTTGTTTTTGATCATGCAATGAATTTGATTTCTGTTTTTATTGGTATTGTAGTGCTCTACAGAAAATGCAATCTTCTAGGTTTTTTCTCTGCTTGCTGCATTGTATTGTTGAGCAGTGTAACCCTTTGGGGCAAGTGGGTCATAAGGCAGTGATTCAAGTTTCACCCAAAGAGGGTGTGTGTCCACAGCTGTGCATAAAATCCATATTAGGATTTAAGAATTTTGAAATCTTTTTGGATTAAAAAGTTTCAGTAGTCACATGATAGCAGTCTTCCCCTACCGGAAGGGCTGTCATAGTAAGGATGGCAAAGATTGTTCTCTCTTGTCCCTGGTGGCAAGACTAGAAATAATGGGCTCAAATACCAAGAAAGCAGTTTTTTGTAAAACATTAGGAAGACTTTCATAATGGTAAGAGCTGTTCAGTAGTGGAAGAAAATTACCTCGGGAGGTAGCTGGTTCTCCTTTGCTGGAGGTTTTCAATCAGAGGCTGTTCAGCCATCTGTCGGGGATGCTGCAACTGTGGAGTTCCTGCACTGAGCAGGGACTGGAATAGATGACCTCTGAAGTCCCTTCCAAATCAATGATTCTATGTGCACAGGTCATTGTTGTGTATATTCTTGCTCAACACTTTAGCTTGTGACTCAAAGGATCAATTAACTGTTGAAGAGTTATCTATTCTAAACGAAGTAGCCCAAAGGGAACTGGATAGTTGGCAAATGTAACAAGATACTTCCACAGCAGTTTTAAGCCAGGAGAAGGAAGATGTTCGTTGGTACAGGTAGGAACCCCCTTCTATCACGTGTACATCTGTATTTGTGTACATCTAAGGTTAATTTGGTCCAAACGATTTTAAATGCTAACAAGGTTCTTGTTGCAAAAGGTGGAATTCCCCAAAGCAGTCAGCAATGCCTGGACTAACTCTGTTCTCTTTGAAGTCAAATTTTCAATCTCCCACCGACTTCACTGAGAACAGAATCTATCCTGATGACTGTTTTACATCTATTTGCTTTTTCTAGCCTCTCTATGTGAAAGGGGTGGAATTTTCTGTAAATTAAATCTGAGTCACTGATATTTCTAGGTCCTTCAAATCATGAGAAATGGATATTAATGAGATTCATATTAACGTTAATTAATCCACTTCACCATGAATGCTGAATAAACTCTCTCCTATTTTGAATGCACAAAACAAATAAAGGCCATCTTTCTGGTTACGTCATCAAAGACAGATGAATTTTCTTATAGGATTAGATAAATGGCAGTAGTCACATGATAGCAGTCTTCCACTACCAGAAGAACCGTCACAGTGAGGATGGTTATGACTTGTTCTCTCTTGCCCCTGAAGGCAAGTTCACAAATTTCAAGAAAGCAGTTTTTTGTTAATCACTAGGAAGAATTTCATAATGGTAAGAGCTATTCAACAGTTCAACACTGAAGCTCCTCCATGCTCCAATATTATGTGCTTGTCTCTCCTGTTTCTTTTTTTTAAAAGCATTTCAAAGACTGTTTCCAAGATGCTGTAAATGAATGAATCCCTTTTATTTTGGAAAAGCATGAGAGCAACTAAAGACGGGATGTATCTACACAGTAAACTGACCAATTTATTTTGAAAGTCTACCAAGTGGTGGGAGTTTACACGTAGGTCCCATGTGAGGTACCTGACTAGTAGGGATGGGCAAATGCGGTTCAGAAGTTCAGAGTTCGGATCGAACTCGACCAGTTTGGTTGACCGAACCGAACTTGATTTTCGAACCGAACCAAATTTCCGAACTCGGTTCTGTTCGCCCATACCTATAAGATAATATTCCATTTAGTTCAATGGGGTTTGAATTTCTGAACTCTGTTCGGAAGTTCGGAGTTCAGACCAAACTTGAATAGTTCAGTCAACCGAACCAAACTTCCAAACTGAATTTCCAAACTCAGTTCTGTTCTCCCATCCTTACTGACTAGCTGAAGTAGTGACAAGGTAAATTAGATATATGTTGTGGGAGTAAGGAAAGAACTTCCCTTTTTGATGTCTTAATTTATATCTCCTGTTCTCTATGCTACCTCTTAGATTGTAAGGGCATTTTATTGACACAACTTGGACATGTTCACATGAAAAAGTTTTACCAGGTAAAGTCACTTCATCTGGCTCCCCCATACACAGGGATACATTTTGTTTCATATTATCAGATAGGAGCAGTCACATGAAACAACACTAGCCTTTGATGCAGTTGCTCCTACTCTATACCATGGAGCAGTGGGGAATTTACTCCTGCGTAGGAACAGCTAGATGAAATGACGGGGTAACTTGTTATGATGGGGTTACCCTGGGTAACTTGAAATGATGGTGTAACTTGAAATGATGGGGTTACCCTGAGGGTAAACATTTTATGTGAATGTGTCAACATTACCCTCAATATTTAATTCTGCTTACTGTGACAGTGCATGTTAAAACAGGAAAGAGATTTCAGGTGACAGAGCCCAGAACAGGTGCCCTAAGGACATCCGCTGTCAGGAAACTTAAAGTACGATATTTTTTGTTTGCACTCTCTGTAGCAAAACTTCAGGGAAAAAATAAGTCCAATAAAACTGCTAGCATGTCATAATAATTGGAAATGATTAAAACTAATTTTAATTTGTCAGCTGAATAAAAACTAATCTCCTATACATACTTGTAATAGATTTTTAACTATGACAAACATTCATAAGAAGGCAAGATCCATAAGAAGGTCTTCTATAATAGCATATTTTTGCAACTTTTTCAATTTTATTTCATCCAGTATTCATTTCTCAGATCCATGCTGAATATTACTGCAAATATCAGCAGAAGTTAAACATCTATGCTTCCTGGGCAGCTGTCTCTAATAATTACACTGGAAATGGAACAGATTTCTTTCTGTTTAGTTTTCCTTATTTTGGGGGGAGATTTTTTTTTAAAGGAACTCCCACTAAAGAACACAGAATCCATTTTCTTCCTCACATTTCCCTCAGATAGACTTCTGATGGTATAACTTAAAAGTTGCTTTTTGAAGGAAATCAACTAGTAATTTTTGCTAATCTATTTATTACTCTGATTTGGTATTCTGTTTGGATTTCACATTATTGTATGCTACATTGGTCAAAGAGGAAGGACTCATTGTGGTTGGTTCAACAACTCACGTTTGTTTTGAGCAAGTGATTGTTCCGCTATAGAAACATATTTTGCTCTTATCCCATGGTTTTGGATAAGATTTTTATCTCGAGTCACATGGGATGGCACAATCCCTATCTCCAGAGCCTTCCCAATCCTGAATAACACTGTAAAACATGCATATCGTTTAAAACATGAGCAGAAATGGGATCCTGTGAGTGTCTTTAGACATAACGTCAACGAGTGTCTGAATGTGTGTTTCGACCTTGATACGAACACCGGTTTGGCCCTGTGTTCACCATGTGGTGCTGCTTAGACACACAGCCCATCTTGGGGCAAATATGTGTTTTGCTCACCACCTCATCTCAGCATGCAAGTGCTGCTGCCTCGTTCCCTGTGTTGTAACTGCTAACCCGCCACACTATACCATGAGACACAACGTTGGCCACATGATCAGCCAAAACACGCAAATTGTCCTGGTGATGCAATGGTGTTTACATCACGTGTTCAACAGGTGCCCAAATTGGTGTTGGGATTGTTATGGCGCTTACACACAACGGCCAAATGTGCTTTGGGATTTTGACACCTGATCTTTGTTATGTCTAAAGACGCCCTTTATCTCAAAATACTTAAGCATGTGTTTTCAGGTTAACATGGTATACTAAATTAAATAAAATATGAAAAATATTATGGCTGTCTTTAGACATAACATCAACAGGTGTCTGAATGTGTGTTTTGACCTTGATATGAACATCAGTTAAGCCCTGTGTTCACGATGTGGCACTTCTTAGACACACAGTCCATCTTAGGGCAAATCAGTTTTTGCTCGCTACCTGATCTCAGCACGCAAGTGCTGCCGCTTCCCCACTTTGTTCCCCGTGTTGTACCTGCCTACATGTCATGCAATATCATTAGACACAACGTTGGCCACATGTTCAGCCAAAGCACACAAATTGTCCTTGTGATGCAATGGTGCTCATATTGCATGTTCAACGGGTAGTCAAATTGGTGTTGG
>QEPC01004719.1:128120-140951 GCA_003113815.1 Sphenodon punctatus
AAGCCAGTGGTCTGAGGCGAAAAGGGATGGTGATTGGGCAGGCTGGCTGCTACTCCAAGCCTCTCCACCCCTGGTGCCTGGAAGTCTGCTCCTCAGCTGACTCCCCCTCCCTGTCACGTTTTGCCTTCCAGTGACACGCTTTTGCCACCCAAACTCACCCGAACACGATCCGAACTGACCAAACTGTTTGGTCATTTTAACATTCGGAATTGAGCTCGGTTCGGTCAGTTCGTGTTCAGATTCGGGTTCAGTTGTCCGAACAGACCGACTTTGGGCCGAACTTCTGAACCACGTTCACCCATCCCTATTTTGGAGTTTTACAGGAGGTAATCACAACACAGGACACACTGCAGGACCTCGGTGCTGTGAGATTCTATTTCAATACTGATCATTAGCTCCTGCTTACCAAGCATACAAAAACAAGGATTTTACCAAGGTGCAATAACTATTTTTACAAACAAACAAAATATATGAACACAGACTCCACTAGCTCTCCACTCCAGAGGGTTGAAAGCATTACCACTTCTGAGTAACGGCTCACCCTGCACCCACAGTCAGACTTCAGGACCAAGGTGCTGTGAAATTCTGTGTCTGTACTGATCAGCAGTTCCCACATAGCGAGCAGCCAGCAGGAAGGCATTTACAAGACACAAAAAACTATTTTAATAATAATAAAAAAGAATATGAACATAATTTCCTCTAGCTTCACACCCAAAAGGGTGTAGTTGATGAGGAATAACTGTTGGTAAAGTTCACCTTTACACCTACAGTTATACAGTAAGACTCAGGACAAAATCACAAATGATCACCCATCCTCCCCCTCCCCCCCCCCCCACACACACATACACATACAAGGCACTGGGTTAAAAAACAACAACATATGTCTAGCCACCACTGCAGCTGTAATCAGGAATAGGATGGCCGTTCCCGCCACTCCCAGCTGGGTCAAGTCGGAGGATGGAACCAAACATTCCCCCAGTCTGTTCTTTCCGAGGAAGGGGGTGGGGAGCAACGTGCAGCCGGCTGGCTCTGCCCCTGTGCTGCGGCTGGTGTCCCGCCCCCTGCCATGACAACTGTCTATGGATGCTAATCACAGGTAGCCATGGCTGGCTGCTATGGCAACCTCCCACGTTAGGCCAGGTTTACCCAGCTCTGGCCCACTTGGGCAGCTCACACGGCTAGACCATGGGCCTGGTTCATTCCGGGCCAACCCTGCCGGGGTCTGAACCAGGCTCACATCTAGCAGGCCAAGAACAGATGTGCGGTTTTGGCGCTGGCCCAGGTGGTCCAGAGCTGGATGAACTAGGTCAGCATCTCATTTATGAACACGCACAAGCCTTTTTTTCTCCCCCCATCACATCCAGTGTTCCCCCCTTGCCAGTAGTTCCAGTAGGAGATCGGGGGCTGAACCAATCTGTGGGGTTAGGAGGAAGAATCAAGATCATTGGAGCCAGCAACAGTGAAAGCAAGACTGGGACAATCTCACTGGCTTGACTTCCAAGTAGTGGCTCCTCCCTCCCTTCTGCTCTGCTCTGCTCTGCTGTTTGATTTTAAACTCCCCCACCATCCCCTAAACCTGGCTGCCACTAGTACTGCGGCAGTATTACTGCCTACTGATGTGCAGAGGAAAGATTTCCCCTGTGCACCAAGAATAGGTCTGTCCCCAGTGGTGGTCCGTGTGGAAACAATACCCCCCCCCAAAAAAAAATAGGTTCCTGTTTTTGTCTTTCATTTTTAACCCCCAAATTGCCATTTTTGGAACGTTAAAATGTTGGGGTTCACACTACGGGAACACCATCTTTGAAAAGGTCCAAGCATGCTCAGAAAGGGCCATTCCCTTTCTGAGCATGCTTAGTTATTGTTTTTACTTTCAAATTAACAAGCCGGGCAGAGGCCACATATCATGTGGGACCCCTCTGGAAGGTAAGTAATCCACCCCTGAACCCCCTGCTAAGCCCCTGCCCCCTTAAACACCCCACCCCTGACTAGGCCACTCACTAGGCCTCCACCTCCCCTTCCCTGACCCCAACTGGCCTATTCCCTCCCTGGCCAGTGGGGGCCAGGATAGAGGGAACAAGGGCCTAGGGGCTCTTCCTCAAAACTTCAGAACTCAGGAAATGGAGGCTGAATTCACCAGTCCTCGGTTTTTCCGAGGAAAACCAAGGACCAAGTTTCAGCACTAGTTCATACCCCTAGTTCCTATCCCTGAGAAATGAAAAATTGAGTTCAGGGTAATGGAGAAGAGATGACAAATTCATGGCACAGATGTTTATCTGGACCCTTCTCTGCCTGAGCACATCCTTTAAGCACCCTCTCCTCAACTTCTATGTGCCGTTCAGAGCTTGTACTAATTCTCAGAGTGGGCTTTGTGAAGGAAAGGTTTCATCATCCCCTGCTGTATAGAAAAATTAACCAACTATTAAAAACTCATTTGAGGAAAAAGTCTAGTTTGGCTGATCAATCTCTGGATTACAGGAAACATACTTATTTTTAAAAAGGATACCACTATGAGAAAATTGAATATATAATACAAATTTATATATCATCCAAGGAGACTCTTTAAGTAGCTCTAAGGAGAAAAGTAACTTTGGTGTAACATTGTTGTCATCAGCAGAATAATTATTACTTATATGACACTTTCCGTATTCAAAGTGCTTTACAATCCTTTCTAGTTCACCCTCATAACAACCCTGTGTTGTTGTTCCAGTTTTACAGATGGAGAACTGAGATTGATAGTGAGTTCATGGGTAAAAATGGGATATGAACCCTAGTCTTTTAGGTTCAAGACTCATGTTTTATTCACTTAGCTACACTGGCTTTTTTATTTGTGTGTCCCTGGGTGACTTCAGAATCAGGTGCAATTTCAAAGCCAGGGCTCCCTGCCTGTTCCATCCAACCACCTACTTCTTCTCCCTTTTGTTCCTAGGGCATCATTTTTGTGAAGCTCTCAGTTCTAGTGTTATGTGAGAAACAAGAATGGATTGAGATGACAAATTCTGCTATTGGATGGGTGGGCAGGTGGATCTGGGGTGATTCCTTTGAAACAAATAAGCCACTGCAAATATGTACTAGAGTAACTGAGAACAGCCCAGGGATTTTTGGAATGATGCCAGCTCCAGGTTTCCTGTTTAGCAACATATGTTAAAAATGCTAGGCCACTGAGCCCTTCACCTCCTCCATAGACTCATATTTGACTTCTGCACCAAACGGTAAAATCCCAAGCAAGTGGGTATAGAACTGAGTGGTTCTTCTGGTTGTTATTTTTTAAAAATCAGGTGCACAGTTTGCAAGCCGTTCCCACAAATGATAGAGGAAACAATTTCTTGGTGTTCATTCTCCCGGGAAATAATTATAATTTGCTCGGAATGCAGTTTATTATAATTCATCAGGCACACTTCCCTGAGGCATAATTGTATAGCACCTACACAAATATCTGTTGCTGTTAAACTCTTGGGAAAATATCAAACTAAACATGATGGAGGACAGACTCTCTAAAGCCCAAGGTATTTAAAGGAATGCTGCTTTGTGTCTGCGTATTAAGGTCTGTACCGCCACTTGATAACATCAGTGGGAAGATTTCCATTGCCTGTACTGGGAAATGTATTAGACACTTTGTTTGTGGAAGGTACTGGATTGACAGTCCAGCTCTATTTGGATACTGAACAGGCAGACTAGAGGCAGCAGGAGCTCCATTCTTTCTCTCTTCACAAACTCCTACCTGATCTAGAGGGATCACATCTGGGTGTCCAGCCAGTTTTCAGACACTATCATCTCTAATTAGACTGTCAACAAGAGTGCCAAATTACACTAGCTATGCTAGTGGTTTTTGTGATATGACACCTATTCATTCATGGGGAATTGGACTTAGGCAACAAAATTCATATCGCATGGGCTACCAAGCAGCCATATGAAGAAAACTTCATGGTAGACTTAATGGATCCACAGATTGTAAGTCAGAAGGCATCGTCTTGTTAATCTAGGTTGATTTTCTGTATACATAAGCCATGGACAGAGCTGCAGCTGGGTACCTGGTAAGTCGGGCACCAAGCTGAATCTGGGGGTGCCTGCTCGCCCTGGTTGTGTTTGGGCACCATCTGGTATCTGAACATGACCTGATGGGCTACTCGACTTCCAGGCTTAAGCTCTTTTCACACAGACACTCTAACACTGATAAAATGGGTGTTACATTTTATTATGCATGTTACAGGGCTGCAGGTGTACACTATGGGTGCCCTGCAACATGTATAATAAAATGTAACACCCATTTTATCAGTGTTAGAGTGTCTGTGTGAAAAGGGCCTTAATACTCACTTCGCCACTGGGCTGCTGCCCCTCCAGTCCTGGTTAAATT
Organism: Sphenodon punctatus; assembly: GCA_003113815.1. Taxonomy (NCBI): domain Eukaryota; kingdom Metazoa; phylum Chordata; class Lepidosauria; order Sphenodontia; family Sphenodontidae; genus Sphenodon; species Sphenodon punctatus. The sequence continues at coordinate 132,472 of QEPC01004719.1, forward strand.
ATTTCCTTACATGTCATTTATTTATTATCATAAGTCACCTACAAACATTTTTTACAACACCTTAACACTGTCCTTTAACATTATTGAAATTGTATAAACTTTATACAATGAAATTCTTACAATGAAAGTGCATACAAGTTTATACAATTAAATGACTTATACAATTAAATTCTGCACAAAAGGACAGAGTTAAGGTGTTGTAAAAACATTTCACAGGTGACTTATGATAATAAGTAAATGACCTGTAAAGAAATGATTTCATGGTTTAGTTGGTGGCAAATAATAAAAAGAGTAAGCTTGGGTCTTTTCAGACATCATGGGACCGCTGCTCACCACACTAAATTACAGTGGAACTTGTGTGGTGGCAGCGATTGCGGTAATGTCTGTTTGAGCCCCGCCAGATATTCACCATGGTGAATTCCTGGTGGGGTTCAAAGTTAACCACGGTTCTGGAGGTGAGGCCGGCCTCGCCTCCAGAACTGTGGTTAGGTTGGCCACGATCCGGGATGGGGCTGGCAATGGCCACGATGAACATCTGTTTGCCAGCCCCGTCCTGGAATTGGGTCCCAACCATTGGACAGGATTGGGCACAGTGGCCTCATTGGCCACTGCACCTGCCCATCTCCCCAAGAGCAAGCGGCCAGGGAGTATTTTCAGACGTTACGAGATCACAGTGAACCATGGTGAATACCCACCTGTGGTCACTGTGGCTCGAACGTCTGTTTGACGGCCGCCAAATGTTCGCCACAGGCAATACCCGCATGGGGTCAATTTGAACCACGCTTCCCGGGCTAGCCGGGGGAATGTCCCGGGAAGCGTGGTCAAAAAGATCCCCAGATGGGACCAAAAAAAAGTAACGTCTGGCCGGTTGCCACGGCCCGGGATCCCCAGTGGGGATCGTCTGGCCGGGGGCCACGGCACATCCGGCCCGACGCGGCGGCCACAGTGGCCCTGCCGCCCGCCCGTCTCCCTGGAGGGTGGGCGGCGGGGTGCATGGAGGGGTGGGGCCATGTGGCCGAACGTTGCGCCGTGCAGCCCCGCCCCCTCCCAGATTCCCCATCGGGATCCCCCCGGCACGTCTGATATGGCGTGACGGGGTGACCCTGGCGGGGAATTAAAGGGTTGTTTTCGGTACGGGGCCAATCGGCCCCGTAACGTCTGAAAACACCCAGGGATGCACAGGGGGGTGGGGCTGACCTGAGTGGCCATACGTTGCGCCGTGCAGCTCTGCCCCCTCCAGGATTCCCCCCTGCGATCATGCTCTGACTGATAGATGGCCGGTCTGATCACGGACCGGGATCCAAGATGGATCCCAGTCCAGGGTTCAGCGTGGTGGGCCGAAAGGCCCATCACATCTGAAATTACCCCTTGTATGGTAAATATGGTATGATAATAAATGGGCTATTGTAGTGTCAATAATTTCCATGGTTTTTGGAGTTTAAATTTGATTACATTATATGTTGTTAAATGTGTTTTGTCAGTGCATCCGGAATGAAACAAGGACCACAGTTGGGGTTTAAATGGCCACACTCTTTTGAATGGGGCATTAGGCCAGGTGGAACAATTGCCTCAGGGCAATTCGGGTCCAGTACAACAGAAACCAAATAGGTTCAACATAACAGTCAGGGAACTGACCTAGATGTACCCTTGAGTATCCGCCCCGATTTGTTAACCAACAACGTCTCCCCTTCACTCCTGGGTCATGGGTGGCGGGTGAAAGGGACAATCTCCTGTCCGGACTGTAGTAAGTAAGTAAGTAATAGTTTTTATTTACGTAGCCATTAGGCCATTGTAAAAGAAAAGAAAATAGAGTACAATAGAATGCAATAGAAATACAAAAAAACTTAAAATAAACAGATGATTACAGTCAACATAAAATAAAAATCACCCAAGGACCACATCATATGCCCAGCAGCTCTTTCTACAACCCTCAGGGAGCAAAGCTACATTGGTCCCACAAATTCCACAGGTTTCCCCATTCGCCAAATGTAACTATTTAAATTACCCATAAAACTTAATTCCCTCCATTAAAATTCCTTTTAAATTAAGTACAAGGGTTAAGAACTTTGCCATATTTGAGGACACTGTATAATCCATATCACTAAGAAGAAATTCATCTTTTGATATACAGAACCTTGGCAATTTTTGTAGGGAGGCAACAAAGATCTCCCTTCATACCTGGTACAGAGGGCAGATTAATAAAATATGAGTCATTGATTCTATACATTTGTGTTGTATTTTGCTACAAGCCGGACAAAACCTCTCCTCCCGCGGGCTACCGTTTAGTCTACCCTTCACTACCGCTGATGGAAATACATTCAATCTGGCTAAGGTTAGAGCTATCCTTGTGTTACACATCCTCAGATCAGCCAGATAACTGGCTCCTTTGAGAGGGATCACTATTTTCTTATGCAGGTGAGAAACTTTCTGTAAGCCCAATTGCTCCTGTTCATATTGCATTTCCTGATCAAAGATACGGGTTTTAATCTCAGGCCATATCGTGAAGACTCTAGTAAGGAGTGATGTCCCTGACCACCTTCACTAAGCACCCCTCCCAGAGGTGCAAACCCCGGCGCTTGCCCTGCCCTGTGTCTACATCGGGTGTTGCCTCCCCATCTCTTAAGGAGATGACTCCCAATCTACTTCTTTTCTAACCAATACAGCATAACAGTACTGGACCCCTGTAAGAGTGCGACAAAGCAGTGATAGGTAAATGCAAACACCTCAGTCCCAACTTACTGAACAGCCAATTAAATCAAACTTGTTAGTAGCACTGAGGAAGGCAAAAAGCAAGAATTCTAGAACCAATTAAGGGTTCTTGTAAAAATTCCTTCCTGACTCTGAATGGCAGCCGCATACACCCACAGTGTTACAGGGAGGGGTGGGTGGGTGCTGCTTCTTCGACTCCGACCTCACGAATGACGCAGGAACTGGGCGTTTTGCTTTCCTCCACTCCCAGATGTGGGAAGTCACCTGTCCTTCCTGCTGGCCGGCCCTGGTTGCCAGGCAATCCTGGCTTTTTCCCGGGGAGACCACCTTCTCCCTAGCTTGCCTCATTCCCCAATGGGGAGCATGAGAAGCGGCCCTTTTGCCAATATTAATGCCAGGCGAAGGGCTATTCTACTGTAAACTTAATTTATTTCCATGCTTTGGGGCAAATACGTTTTGGTAAACTGTATTTTGTTTAAATGTTTTTTTGAAAGAACCTTTTCTCTCCCTTGCTTGGAAACCAAGCCTTTGAAAATATACAGAGGACAAGGGTGTAGTTATAAAAGGAACAGGCAGTGCAGCTGCACTGGGGGCCAGGAGCCTGTGGGGGGCCCATGCTCCATTGTGCCACTGCATCCCCTGCCACTGGAAAAGATCAGGGGTGTGGCGTTCCACCTTCTGCCTCATAGCCCATCCCATCCTAGCTGCACTCCTGACAAAGGTGCTTTTATAATGAAGGTAATGACAGCTCTTTGGTTTTGGTTTTGCTCATTAAGCAGCGTTGATGGCTTAAGCAATGTTACTGTGAAAACAATCATTCTGCAGTAACAGTCAGGTAACATCTTTGTCACAAGTGGATTTATCATATGTCTTCATTTAGCAGCATCACCTTCCACTAAATTTCATTTATTTCCTCTGCATTTTGCATGGCAAAGGTGTGCTAAAAGTGTGCTAAAGGAAAGAAACTTGCTAAGAAACTTTATTTAAAAGCTGTTGCTCGACTTTAAGATATTTGGGACAAACTCTCTGCTGATATCAGATCAGTTGATTTCGCCCATTTATACACACATGTTTGATCCACAGAACAGGGATTCCCAGTTTTCTTCACTTTGATGATTATTTATTTACATTCTTTTACTGATGGGCATAGTGGGAGGAGTTCTGTGTGACTTACAACCAAATACGACTGAAAAGACTTTTCACTTAAAAATCTCTCTCAATTCCCACTCTAGAGTGGACAAAGTATTAGATCACAGGGCGGAACCTTCAGTTCATGAGCTAAATCCAGCTTGTGGCTGTCTTTATTTGACCCCTTTCCAGTTCCTGGATCTCACCAACGGATCCAGTTCTAGCCCTCTTGCACTGACAAAGTGAGCTCAGGGGAAGAGAACAGAGATGAAGGCCTGCACTAAAGGATAGGAAATGGATCCATGGCATAGATCCGTGATCTGAACTACCCCCTTTTTTCCCCCTATCCTGAGTACACCCCTGCCCCCACCCCTCACCTTGTCCAGGGAGCATGAGAGGGAAAAGGCTTCTCAACCCTGTTTTATACAAACTATTACTGTGTTATTAAGGTACTAAAGAGTACTGATAGGTAAAATCACTACCAATTAATAGTCATATCATTTTCCATTGGAATTATTATTTTTAAATAAAAGAAAACAATACAATTGAGAGCTAAGTAGGAGTGTTTCCCCTATAACAAGCCATGTTAATTCTAGAACAAAATGACTGGTTTGTCAGGGCTCTTCTTAGAAACCTAAGTTCATATACACAAAACACACACCAACACTAGAGTCTTAGGTACGTACATATGCCTCCTGCATTGAGTCCTGTTCTTGGGACCCTCGCCGCCTGTTCTCCACCTTTGACTCCCTCCTCAAGCCCCCCTGTCCTCCTCCTCCCTCTTCCCTTTCGCCTCAGGATCTCGCTTCCTTCTTTACCTCCAGGATAGACAAGATCCGCCTCAACATCGCTTCCCGCTCCTCTTCGCTTCCTACTCCCTACTCCCCCTCCTTCTCTCCTGTCCTCCTTCCCTCCTGCCCACATCAGCCTCACCCCCTCCCCTCCTTCGTACCTTCAAATCCCTCCTCAAAACCCACCTCTTCTGCTCTGCCCTCCCCGACTCCTTGCTCCTCTCTCCTAACTCCTGCTGATACCCACCATCCAGTACAATCTGTTACCTGAAGTCTGTGTACTCCTATCCTCACCACATGCACCAACGAGCCATCATTTTCGATGTAACCAAACCAAGCACATACACCTGAGACCTCGCATCATTGTGAATGTTACACCCCTTGTCTCTCCCTCTGGTCGTCCCCCCCCCCCATCTCTCAGATTGTAAGCCCTCTGGCAGGGACCATGTCTATTCTATTAGTTTGTAAAGAACCAGGTACATTGCTGGCACTATATAAATACTTGCAATTAATAATTGATAACAAGCAATAATAATTGATAATTGATAATTAATTTGTAAAACAATATTTTCACAGATACTTTTATTCTCGACATTGAAGTTCAGGAGATGATGGTTCAGAGAAACAGTCCCAGGTTTGATCTGTCTGTAGTGAACAGGTATTGACTAGTTATATGAATGAGAGTGAGGTCCTCCAAGTGAGTAGTACTTAGCATAAGTGGGTGTAAAAAGAAAGACAGCAACTCCGCTTTTTCCCATGCCAGCCCACTTCACCCATTGGTTGACCTGTCTGTCTGAAGAGTGATCACCAGATGTGCAAAGTGGAGTAGACTCTCGCTGTTCTGGGGCACACCTCACCGAGGTAGCTGGCCAAACCTGGGGCAAAAGGCAAACCCAGAATTCCTGTCCATCTAAACAGACCTTCAAGGCCTGGCCAAACACGGTTCTGCTTGAATCATAGATGCCAGCAGACCAAATGGCCAGACCGGCTGCTGCTACTGCATCCCATTATCATGGTTACCAGAGCAAGTCACAGGGGTGGAGTGTGGGGTTGGCTTACCTATCTGTGTGTTCCTAAGCTGGGGCTTTCCGGGAGCCAGGGCGGGGGTGAGGGGGTGTGCTTGCTGCCTGTGCGGTTGGTTCACCCACCCGCCAAGTTGTCTGTCTGACTGCAGCTGAACCCCTGGGTGCATGCAGCTCTGGTTTGGGTCACCCACGTGCCTGTTCCAGGGCTCCAGCCCTCTCCCTGTCTGTCTAAAAACACCCAGTGTGAGATCCAGTGGAGTGAATGTGTCTGTGGGTGATTTCAGACGTGACGAGATCACGCTGAACCACACTGAACCACGGTGAACCCCGCAGCGGGGCGAAAGGCCCCTGCACGTCTGCACAGCGTGCGCCAGATGTTGGCCACGCTGAATCTGCAGACGGGGTCAATTTGAACCACGCTTCCCGGGCTAGCCGGGGGAAGGTCCCGGGAAGCGTGGTCAAATGGACCGCGGGCCGTGGCCAACAAAAAGTAACGTCTGTTCGCGTGCCACGGGCCGGGATCCCCGGCGGGATCCCAGGCCGTGGCACGATCGGCCAGACGCGGCGGCCGCATTGGCCCCGCCGCCCGCCCGTCTCCTCGGAGGGCGGGCGGCGGGGTGCGTGGAGGGGGCGGGGCCGTGCGGCCGCACGTTGCGCCGCGCGGCCCCGGCTCCTCCCACTTTCCCCGCCGGGATCCCCCCGGCACGTCTGTTGGGCCGTGCCGGGGTGACCCCGGCGGGGAACGAAGACGTTCGTTACGGTACGGGGCCAAAGGGCCCCGTAACGTCTGAAAATACCCTGTGTCTGTGTTAAGCGCTATTATTATTATTATTATTATAAACATTTGTATAGCGCCGGCCAAGTACCTGGCGCTTTACAGAACATAGAAATAGACGCGGTCCCTGCCTGTGACTTACAATCTAAAAGACAAGGAGGGGGAGACAGGGAGAGGGGACAGTGGGAGAGACAAGGGAGAAAACAAACAAACATTCAGGTGGCTGCGAAGTCTCGGGTGCACGTGCTTGGCTTGGTTACAATCAGGTTGGTTGCAGCAGTCTGCAGAGGAGGGCAGACAGAAGTATTTGGTGAAGGAGGTTAGGTGAGCAGGAGAAACGAGGGAGGGTGAGGGAGGGGACAGAGGAGGAGCGGAGAGTGCGTGCAGGAGTGCGTAGGGAGATTGGGGGGGGGGCTTGCAGGGAATGGGTCTTGCACCAGCCACACACCGGCCACAGTGGGATGTGGAGCGCTAGTGCAAATACTATCCATTTGAAGGTCTGTGCTTTAAGTCTATATAACAATACTAGCTGCTGCTTTTCTCCTGACTCTAATTGGAGTGCAAGGTGTCTTTTGGCCCAAGTACCATCTAGTTCAGGTCCGAGTACCATCTAGTTATGCATTAGAGAGTTTTTTTTGTTGTTGTTGTGACCTAGGGTTACATTTCATGTACATTTGAAGATTTAATTATGCAAAGAACTGACACTCAAGACAGTTTTAATTAATGCCTTAAGAAAGGTAGAAACCATGGCTCTAACGATGAAAGCTGGGTGCTTGACTGATTTACTAAATCACACATTCCCATTCAGCCACAGTTTTAAGGGCAAGATCTTTGCCAGCTCCCTGTACATGCTTAGAGATTTATTCTCTTCTCCTCAGAGTTCCATGTATTATCAACATGAAAGTAAGGTCCGCCACAGACTTTCATCTTAATGTTCTTTTAACTTTCTCACTTCATAAGAACTGATGAAACCTTTTAGACTAGAAAGAAGATGTTTTGCATATTGAAGAACTAAAACTCATACCTAAATCTTTCTGCCTCCCGGGGTCCCTGATATGAAAGCTATTCTGTACCTCTAGTTCAGATGTTCACTCTGACAGAGTATGATGATTTTGGTGGAGAATGGGCTTGGGGGAGGTAGCAGAGATACTTTGAACTTTGGCTTTCTGATACAGAACAGGCAGTGTTCCGTTTCAAAGACTATACAAAATGTTCTCTCTTCAATTGTATGGGCACCAACTGATTCAAAATGCTGTAGTTTCTCTCTATGCTTAATCCAACACCCACTGAAGGGGGGTGGGGTTAAAGAACTTTAGTGGTCATTAGATGAAGTCAGTGGAGAACAACCATCCAAAGAGTATGTGGCAGGTTACAACCAGAATCAAGGAGAGCTGAAATTAAGGAGTAGACTATACCTTGTCTTCACCCACATTTTTACACTCTTGTATTGGGGCCTCAAAAATTTCTGCTTACTTGAAGAATCTTACAGAGATTTTCATTTGATTTAACCAATAGAACCTTCAACTATTTAAAGGACACCAAGATACTTACCCTATTGAGTGAGTAAGAACCTCCAATTCGATTAATGTCCATGTCCATTACAAATTACCTCAGAGTTATAATATAATGCTGAAGAGCTGAAATTCTTCATGTCTGAAAATCAGGCAAGCAATCTGGAGTGCCTTCATTTAGGCAACTAATTTTGAAAACCATCACACACACACACACACACACACACACACACACACACACACTACTGGTTACTTCCTTTGCCAGATTCTGATCCTCTAAGGCTGAGTAGCAGTTTATTGGGTGGGCTGCATTGATTTCTGTTGGACAATTCATGAAGTAATGTGTTTCTCATTGTGACTATAGATGGCATAATCTGGCATGTTATTTTTTTAGAAAGACACTCTGTGATCTTGGATAAGTGGTCTTTATGCTGTCTTGGTTAATTCTTTTTTAATGAAAATATGAATGTAAATATTTCTGTTTGATCCAAATCAGTGGCGGCCCTCGCCTGAGGGCATCTGAGGCAGTGCCCTGCCACCG
>QEPC01004719.1:168600-220370 GCA_003113815.1 Sphenodon punctatus
AGCCCCTCTAGACCTGTGTGTCTCTGTCATGCGCCGCTGTGAGACTGGTAATGGGGGGGGACCGGGGGAGGGGGGGAAGGGTCACCCCTCCCCCCCATCCAGGCTGACGGGGGTCCTCAGGACCCAGGGGAAAAAATTCAAATTAAAAAAAACCAACCCAAACTGCAGCGGGACTGGCCCTCCCTACCGGCCTGGCCCACCGGGAATCTTCCCGGTGGGTTACATGGCCAATCCGGCCCTGGCCGGGCCCACAACAACACTGCTACCACTATCGGGAACAGTTCAAGAAATGTGAGATCCCTGGTTACACCTGTCTCCTGCCACTCCTGGGGTCATGGGGCTGCACACCAATGGGTTCAAAAATAGACCCCAATGCCTGCACCCCCAGTCGCATCCAAATGTACTTGTAGTTGTGCCTGGAGCAACCACCTTTCCCTCCAAAAACTGATCCCGTTAAAACCTTCCAGAAACTGCAGCCAGGTTCCTAAATCCTGTTTCATGTCCTTGGTCACTCTAACCCGATAATGCGATTGCATTTCCCCCTTCAGCCTACCATACAACCTAGATAAAAAGGCCCAGCCCGGTACCACCACACGGCATGCAAAGTTGAGGCTCCCAACTTGGGATTGTAAGGACCAGACAGTAACCTTACGTGCATCCATGCACTCCTTGATCTTAATCCTGATACCCTGCATCTTATCCTCCAGCAGTCTCGATAACATTCATTCAGTGTTTAATTCTATGCCCAAGTAAGTGAACCTTGTCGATGGCCCCTCCATTTTTTTCAGGGTCAAATGGACACCCAGTTCCCCTGCTACCTCCTGAAACAGCTGCAGGGCAGCAACGCAATCCATTCCCTTGGGGCGACCGATTAACAAGAAATTGTCAAGGTATTTTGGTGAGTCACCAGCCATGAGCCTATTCTTAAAGACCCACTCGACGAGAGAACTGAAATGTTCAAACACCGAGCAGGATATCGAGCACCCCACTGGCATGGCGCGATCGTAATAGTACTTTCCTTCGAACTGGAAACCCAACAAATGGAAATTACTAGGGTGCACTGGTAGCAGGCGGAATGCCGATTTAACATCACACTTTGCCAACAGCGCACCCTTCCCCATGACCTTGATCTTTTCCACTGCTGTGTCAAACAAAGCATACTTAATTGTGGACAGCTCCTTAGGAATGGCATCATTAACCAAGCCTCCCCAGGGGTGGGACAAGTGATGGATCATCTGGAATTCCCCAACTGCCTTCTTTGGCACGATTCCCAAAGGGGACAAAACCAAATCATCTGGGGGGGGGCGTACGAAGGGGCCTGCTACCCTACCTTCGGCTACCTCTTTCACAATTTTTGCCCTTACCAGCTCCTCCCGTCCCTCAATGCATTTCAAATTTCGCACCCCTTTTAGTTGACTTACTGGGCTGGCCAGGATGATGAAACCATATTTAAAACCCTGCACAACATAGTTCACTTCAGCCCGATCTGGGTGCCCGCTAAGTGCTCTTTCAAGTTGCTCAATTTGTACTGGCATTGGCCCCCTTCGTAGGGCAGGCACTGGGGGGTATTCCTTGACCCCCCTTTTCCATTTCCTCCCCCCTGTCCATATCGACCTCGGCTACTCTTCTACCTAGGCCTAAAACAAGTATTTGCTGGGTGTCCCCCTCCACAATTTAAGCATCCATGGCGAAACCTACATGCCGCCCGATTACTTCGACCCATCTTGTTATACTCCCAGCATGGGCCAGGACCTCCTTGGCCCCATTTCCGGTTTTTCCCACGAAATGGCTCATTCACTGGCGCAAACCCCCCTCACACTAATGGGTGGCCACTATCAGCTCGTGGTGCATTTGTTGCATCGATCATGCATTCCAGCCACAAGTCTGGTCGAATGGGGGGTATTTAATTCTTCCAGCTCTGGAGGTTTATAGGGTCAAATGTCTATCCCAACTATTGTATGGTGCCCAATTTGGGGCCCGGGGAAAAACCACAAGTTTGGATCATATCCAAACTAAGTTTTTGAGATCCATTTTGGCTCTTCCTAAGCATGCTCCCTCCTGTGTGGTTCGTTTGGAGTGTGGGTTGCTCCCTATTGAGGCCCAGATCTGGACAATAATCCTGTGTTACTGGCTCAAATTGCAGTATGGTAGGACCGCCCCACTCACGCAGAGAGCATTTAAGGACACCCATAATTGCTGGGTAAAGCAGGCAGAAGGAAAGCTTGCCTGTATTGGACTTTCCCCAGTTGATCTAGCCTGTTGTGGATTCCCAACTGGGAAGGAAATTATTAAGCAGAGAATCCGGGATATCAGTTCCCAGCAGAAAATGGCCTTACTCCAGGCCAAGTCCTCACTGATAGACTTCCTGGATCTGTATGGGAATCAGCTATCTCCCCAACCTTACCTCCAGTTCCACTTGCCCCATTCGGTATGTAGGTGTCTTACCCTGGCCCGGATGAACATATTCCCTACAGCCATAACCGAGGGCCAGTTCTTGGGATTGCATCCTTCTTTGTGTTTCTGTGATTGTGCTGGGGCGACCGCTGGTCCAATTGAGACTCTGGACCATGTTCTTTTTCATTGTCCCAGGTGGTGTGAGGCTTGAGTCAAAGGACTAGCCTCTCTCTCTACCAGCTCTGTTAACTTTGCTAATCCTGGCATATGGCAAATATATTTGGCTGGGCAAGAGGAAGTGTTATCGCGGAGGGTGGCATTCTTTCTATTTAGTGTCCTTCAGGCAAAACAGCTTTTTTAGATTTGGATTTTTGTCCTCTTTTTTAATATCTTATGAATTTGTGGGATTGTCCCTGTTTGTTTTTCTTTGTGTAACATATATGTTTTTCCGTTTTATTATGGCAATAGCTAAACAATAAAAGTTTATTCATTCATTCACAAGTCTGGTGCATGGACATCCCAACACAGCGCTGGGGTATTTGCTGCCCTATGACGAAAGGCTTCATCATATCACAGCCACGCCCCTGGCAGGCCTGTTCCATACGCCCTGTGGACTATATCCGCATACTTGTGCATTTCCAATCCCCGTCCCGGGTTTGCCTACATATTCAATCCCATATACACCGCAAAGGCGGAAGTCCAATTCGCCCAATTGTGGACGGCCTTCGGGCGCCTGTATTTTTCTTTCTCTTTTCCATCCTCATGTTCAGTGTGGTCCGCGATTGGATCACTGAACTATAGGGCGTAAAGATCAATGTACTCCCACCGCAATATTTTGTCTTTTGTTGCCTGTTGTAAATGAACCCCAAATGGGGTCGCCACATCAGCAATAGCTCCCCCCGTGGGGCATGTCACCATTGGTGCTCCAGCCTGTGCTGTTGCCTGTACTGGGTTTAGGCTAGTGGTCCAGGGGGATGGGCTTGTCGTGATTCCCCCATTCCCTTGCTGTTTTAGCCCCCCTAGCGGTACTGCTGGCCTCTGGCCAGAGCTTGGGGCCTCAGCAGGCATGACCCAAGCCCATGCCCCATTCACCAACATTAACTGAGGGCCTGTTCTCTGTGACCCCTGGGAGGGGAGCAGCACCGCCTGCCCCTCCGCTGCTATCCCTGTGGCTCCCTGATGATGAGCGGGTGTTCCCCTTCCTTGACTCATTTTCCCACTTCTTCTCCCAGGGAAAATACCGCCCCCATGGGTCGTTACTAGGGCTGTAGCGGAATGTCGCACTGGTAGCTATTTCCGCCGGAAACAGCGTTTCCACAATTAGTGGCACGGCGTAGCAGAGGCTTTCATTCCACTAGTTTCATTCTGCTACTTCCGCAGTTCCACTAATTTCATTCCGCTACTTCCACAGGATTAGCAAAATAGCGGAAACATGACATTTTCACTACTTCTGTCATTCTGCCAGCACCACAAAATAGCGGAATAGCGGTTTTCCGACAGTTTCCGCAATTTTTCTGCAATTCCGCAATTTGCAGAATGCTGGCAGAATTAGCGGAATGTCTGAAGAAAAGCTGCGGTGTGGTGCAGGCAATTCCGAAATGGCGGAATGGAATTGCGGCGTGGTAACAGTTGCTGTCGCATCAGCTCTAGTCGTTACCTAGTGCACTCTCTCTGTTATCTTGCCCTGCTCAGCCGCCAACACCCCTTGGGGAGCTAACTCACCCTGTCCTCTCTCCATCTGCCTTGGGTACATCCCAGGGTCCACCATGAGGTATTCCGCCGGCTGTTCCCTTGTGTCCTGTTGCAGCTCCCTCTCAAGGGCCTGGATCCTCCTCCACAGCTCATGTTTGGTAGGCTCCTCCTGCTGGTACGGCTCCTCCACCTGCCTCCTGGTTGTTGTTGGTGCTTTGCCTGTGTGGGAAGATAACATCCCGTGCCCCCTGAACCTGGCCAGTAGGGGGCCCGGCCCCCCAGTTGCCCCCGCTGCTGCTGAGGTGGCCATCATGCACTCCTGCCTCAGGTAATAATCCAAGCCTGGTACCCCGTATGGATTCCCTATCTCCGCTTCCTGCATGCTACCCCCTGGGGTGGGGCCAGGTCCTCTGGAGAAAAGGGGGTGCACAACAGGCCCCCCTGCAGTCCTGTCCAGTAGGGCCTCCTGCTACTGTTACAGAAGCCTCCCGCACAAAGCCCCTTATTTGTGGGGCAGTCTCCTCACTCCCTCCCCCCATCCGCATCTCTGTGGTTTAGGCGGGCCCCCTACCCCCGCCCTGCCAGCACAGGTCTCCATCGCCCCGGTACCGCGCTGGGAGGGGTAACCACCCTCTCGCTGCAGTGAACTCCAGCCTCCGTATGGGGGATGATTTCCCCCCTGTGGGCCTCCCTCCTTTCAGACCCTTCCACTGTGCTGGGGGTCACAGGCTGTGGGGCACTTTGCTGCTCCAGTACAGGCTCCTGTCCCCCCACAGGGTCTGGTACCTGCCTCCCCCCAGCATCCTGGGCTGCGATCGGGCCAGCATCATACCCCCCCAGGGGTGGAGGGATGCAAGCACGCATCCGCGCCTCACACTCCACCAGGCGGGTGAACATTTTGGCCCTGGAGGGAATCCCTCCCTCCTCTGGCTTCTCACCCCTTCAGGCTCTCACCATCTTCTTCTTCTGAGCCGCTGCTTCCTTTTTCTTTGCTCGCCCCATCTTGCCACCGGGATCGAGGAGCTCCCAACAGGGACTGTGCAGAGCTCAGCAGCAAGGTGTCTTGCTGCTGCCTCGCTGCTTCAGCCCCTTGAACTGCCGCTTCATGTGACTACAGTGGACTCGCCCCTCCTAAAAGGGGTGGGGTCTGTTCTGAGTTGCCCGCGCAGCGACCTCTGCACCTCTGGGCTGGTTACCCTCTAGAAACCCCTTCTCTGCACACGGTGCTTTCTAGAAAACCCCATGGATGCGGCCCTACCCCTACTCTATGCCTCCATTTTGCAATGGGGGCTCAACAAATTCCCCGTCGCCGCCATTTTGGAGGCAAATGGTACATGTGCCATAGCAATTAGCATGACCACAGGTCCCATCTACTTCAAAGGGACTTGCATTCTTGCTAGCTAAGTATAATTCTGTATCCCCAGGGAGCAAGACAGTCATGTTAGTTATACCAAATATTAATTGGAATCATGATGACACAGAGATGGTTTGGGAACCTCTTTTAAAGCATGTACTCTCTCTTGGAGGATTGTGTCCCGAATCTCATTATTGTTCTTGTTCAATTGTGTAAGACAATAAAGGCATCTATACTTGAATAAGTCACACATCTTGAATAGTAGATACCCTGTCTCTCCCCACCCACCCCAGAAGAGTAGCATGTGGCTTAGTTTGAAGCCCCCATACCCTGTTCTGAACTGTCAGAGCTAAGAGAAAATGACTGTCTTAACTTCCTTCACTTTAACAGTAGTGTTTGTAGTTACAAGGTATGGTAACTTTGGGTAGATAGTAGCATATTGTGGCCAGTGCAGCCTTGGCTAACACCATTAGTATGATGATGACATCTTGCCAGTCCCCAAAACATAATCTACTTTTAGAATCATGACAGAGGAAAGAATAATGAATAATTATTCACCCTGTGTATGTCTGTATGTTTGTTATGTTTTGTATTGTTACTTGTTTTATTATTTTTGACTATGGTGAAAGCTGGAATCTATTAAAAATTATATTATATTATATTATTATTATTATTATTCACCCATATAAAAGAAAAGTAATTTTGTGTGGGTGCTTCAAAACTGGCAAGGCAAATATACAGGGTCCACATTTTGCAAATAAAAAGGTCTACTTTCGTGACAACGTAGACAAATCCTGTTTTATTTTTTCACAGTATTAATTCCTTGGAAGAGCGGTGTTGAAGACAATCAAAAGCTCCCTAGACTGTCTCTAGCTTCTTTGAAATACAACAATTTGACAACATTTTGCCACAGTTTCAGTCTAAATACAAATGTGTTTTATTTTTTTGGTTAGTAAAATGCCCAAGTGAAAAGCAGGTTTGCCATTGCTATTGGCTTAATCATTTCTACTGTATTACTGCAGTCATTTAGCTCCATCTTGTGGCTTCTGACTTTAGAACACCAGATTTTAACTGTCCGCTAAGGCTATTTACCTGTCTGGACTTAAATAATAATAAAGACATCAAAATATGGTCACAATTTATATTAAAGTCCAATTTGTAAACAGTTTCTAAATGCTTAAAATGTTTTTAGAAGTGACCAGTGAATTGTTATAAATAAATGTTATACAATTTGCTAATACTAGTGCTTTATAGGCATCTGTAGCATTTTCTACATATTGGCTTTAAGACCATCTGTAGCTATAATACTGAAGGAATTGGCTTCTTATTGTGTGTGGTTTGCGAGGGAGAAAGAATCCAGCATAGTTTTGAGTACAGGATGGGTTTCTGGGCTAGCATGTATAAAAGCTGTAACTTTGGGTGTAAATTGCGCAGACATGATATACAAATCCACTGTCATGCTGCACATTAGAACTACAGCTGTTCTGTCTTCCAGATGAAATAAATGTTGGTCTCCTCCCACACATCCCTCCTGAAGTTGCCAAGCTGTCCAATGAAGATTGCCTAACTTCTGTCTTGAGGTTGGATGACCTACCACCACAGTTTTGCAGGGAAATCCTGGGTGCTGCCCCAGCATGGAGATTCATTGCTTCTGCAGCCCTGCTATTCCCTGGGTGTCTGTCATCACAATGATTGTGGGTCATGCTGCGCTTGCATGGATCTCTATGTGATCTGAGGTCCCCCAGACCCTCACCCCCTCTGTCCAGCTGAGTGACAGCTTGGCAGTGTGGAGACTGTTAGCATGCCAGTCTCCCCAGCATCCCCCATTTGGTGGGGTTGGATCACTGCAGGACCGAAGGAGCTGGAACTAAGGGTTGTCACACAGCAACAGCAGAAGCTGCAGGAAGTCTGGCAGTCCTGGTCAATGCAACAAGATCCCTAAAAGGCTGCCACCTTGGTCAAGTGCCCTACTTGTCCAATGATGCAGGCTGCCCCTGCATGGAACTCGTCGGTGTTAGGCTAAATTTTTTAGGCTAAATGGCAGTCCTACCTCCATTTTCAACAGTTACACCAAGGTGAGGAACAGCCAGGTTTTACATTGTCTTCGAAAAGATGGGAGGTCTGGGGCTAGGTGGGCCTCTGTCAAGAGAGAATTTCACAACCTAGGTGCGGCCATTGAGAAACAACACCCCGCCCCCCCCCCATCATTACCACCTGGGGACCTCAAGTTGGGCACCCTTGGTGGACCACAGGGGCCACACCAGGGCCTGGAGCATAAGGTGGTCCCACAGCTAGGCAGGGCCCAGGCCGTATAGAGCTTTATAGGACAAAACCAACACCTTGAATCAGGCCTGGAAGACAATAGGTAGCCAGTGCAGAGCGAGGTGCACTGGTGTAATGTGCTCGTGATGACCCGTCCCCGTAAGGAGACGGGCAACCACATTCTGCACCAGCTGCAGCTTCTGAACCATCACCAAGGGTAGCCCCACACAGAGTGTGTTGCAATAGTCCATTTATGAGCACTCTTTGGGTATGGTTTTTCAACCAGCTGTAAATCCACCTAATGGTAGTATCGTCTAACCCATATTTTACCAGCTTGTCAAGAAGGATATCATAGTGGGCTTTGTCAAATGCTTTGCTGAAATCAAGATATAATATATCCATGGGATTCTCATGATCTTCTAAGCTAGTAACTTGATCAAAGTTACTAGTAACTCAAGCATGTACTTTAAGGGCTCCTGGTAGGGCTGGGAGCAGAATTGGGGAGCCGGCTGGGCCACGAGCACCCATAGGGCCACTCTGGCCCTTGGGGCTACAAACTTCCATGGTACTGGCGGACCTGTCTGCTGGCGTGGCTGGCCACCCCCAATCATACGGGCAGGGGCTTTGTGGACACCCATTGCTATGCTTCAATTTGGCTTGCCCTGCCTAGAACACTCCAGATTACCCAGCAGTGCTCCATCAGTGGCCAAGAATGGGTGCTCCATGGCTCACAGAACTACGCATCTGAGCGTTCCACCTTCAGATTGGTGGTCAGATTCATAGCTCTTGGGTTGCCATGTGGGGCAGCATCTTATCTGAAAATACCCTTTGTTTCCACTGCTCTCTCTCTTAAAAGGGACCCAGCAAAGGGAAAAAGAATCACCTTAGAATTCTCTACCAGTTATAGTTCCTGTGTAAGTGCACATGTTGAAAACTAAAGGACAATAATAATAATCCTGCTTATGAACTTCATTGCCAAATCTGATGAAAAATTAAAATTCATACTTACACATTTGTAAAATATTCACCTTCAAATACTCTCATTCCCAGGTTTATGTGCAATCCCCTACCCCCATCCCCAAATATTATGGGTAAGAGTTGTTGGATCATTTTCATACTTTCACCGTTGATCATGAGATGTTGGTGACGTGCCTGTGGGACTGTGCGGGGGGGGGCGGGACTGCTCTTGAATGGTTCCGCTCTTTCCTGACTGGAAGAACCCAGCGGGTGGTGCTCAGGAATTGTTTCCCATCATACCGAGTCCTCTCGTGTGGGGTCCCGCAGGGTTCTGTTTTGTCCCCTCTCCTGTTCAATGTGTACATGCAGCCACTCGGTGAGGTGATTACAGGGTCTGGTGTGCAGTGTCGTCAATACGTTGATAACACCCAACTGTACCTCTCTTTTTCAACAGACCTAGGCCCGGCAGTCTTGGTGCTTAGTCAGTGTTTGTCGGCTGCGGGGGATTGGATGAGGGCTAATTGACTGAGGCTGAATCCTGACAAGACAGAGGTGATGTTAGTGGGTAAGGCGATGGAATTGGCAGCCTCCATTATTGATGGGGTCTGCCCTCCATTGGTCTCCCAGGTAGGGAGTCTGGGGGTGCTCCTCAATGCGCAGCTCCGCCTGGATCTCCAGGTGGAGGCTGTGGTGAGGAGTGCTTTTTGCCAATTACATCTGGTGTGATGGCTTTGGCCATTTGTTTCAGACTCTGACCTGGCCACTGTCATCCATGCTTTCATCACCTCTTGATTAAACTACTGTTTATGAGTCATCACCATGGGTAGCCCCACGCAGAGTGTGTACTCTGCGTGGGGCTACCCATGGTGATGACTCATAAATTGCAGCTGGTGGAGAATGTGGCAGCCCATCTCTTAATGGGACTGGGCCGCCGGGAGCATATTACACCAGTGCTCCGTTCTCTGCATTGGCTGCCGGTGGTTTTCCAGGCCCAATTCATGGTGTTGGTCTTGGTCTATAAAGCCCTAAATGGACTGGGCACTGCCTATCTGTGAGATCGCCTCACTCCCCAGGTCTTGAATCAGCCCCTGCGGTCATCGGGAGTGCCCTGCTCGAGGTCCCCTGAGTTTTTGGGGGGGACACACAGGGAAGGGAATTCTTGGTGGCTGCACCGCGGCTGTGGAACTCCCTTCTGGTAGAGGCTCGCTTGGCCCTGGATCTTCCCTCCTTTCAGAGAAGTTGTAAGATGTAGCTGTTCCACCAGGCA
The DNA here is from genome assembly GCA_003113815.1 of Sphenodon punctatus. Classification (NCBI taxonomy): domain Eukaryota; kingdom Metazoa; phylum Chordata; class Lepidosauria; order Sphenodontia; family Sphenodontidae; genus Sphenodon; species Sphenodon punctatus. Next base: position 178,527 of record QEPC01004719.1, read on the forward strand.
TTTGGTGGGGGAGATGGGTGGGGTGGGGGATGGGAGGGATATGTTATTTCCCCCCTCCTTTATGATATTTTATTCTAATTGTTTTTAATGATTGTAAGCCAACCCAAGCTGCCTGTGGCAGGAGGGGCGGGGTAACAAATTTAAAAAATAAATAAACAATAATGATCAATGAATAATAGCTATATAATCTTAAGGTTTTGGCAGGAGTATACGTGAAGTGTTGGGAAATGCTTACTTCTTGAAGATAAACGAACAGATTTTCAACTGTTAAGATCAGCCTATGATCTCCATCTCTAGGAAAAGTGAATGGCATTGCTAATCCCAATGCAGAATAAGGAACTGCTTCTTTCATAAGCTTCTGATGTTGCTAAGTGCTTCAGGAGACAGCTAAAATAGAGCTGAAACAAAAAATCTCTGTGAATGCTGCTTCCAAAGGAAACAACTCTCTTGCCTTAATTTGTGTGAGGAGGAAATCTACCATCATTTTTTATATTTTCTGTGATTGTCTGCTATTTCCCACAATTTTGGTAACTTCTGGTAATTTTCCTTAATAGTAGTATTTTTCAGTAATTTCTGGTATTATCGGTAATACCAGAAATTACTAGAGATTACCGAAAAGTTATTGGAAATCACGGGTGCCAATACCAACGGGACTGGAAGTGCAGAAGCTGAAAATACTGACTAATTGCCAAAAGCAGTCCTGAAAGGTCAGTATTTCCCAACAAATGAGAGTACCTGCTCTCGCTTCAAGCCTAAGCTAAAACTGTGGACTGTGGTTTCCCTTTTTCCAAGTCCTAGTCCAATTTCCTTTTAACATACCAGCGAGTTTGTAAAACCTGGCTGTTCTCCCAGGCCTTTGGGGAGGGTGGGAGGGTGGGTTAGTGGGTTTTTATCCTCCTACCCTTCTTTATTATTCTTTATTATTTTTCTGTCCTTTTCCCTGTTCTATTTGTAAGATTTTTATGACTGTTTTAAATATTTTTAAGGTTGTTTTTTTTGGAATTTGTTAGCCGCCCCGAACTGCTTGCAGGAGGGGTAAGGTATAAATGTATTAAATAAATATAATAAATAAATAAATAAATTTCACAGGCTAGGTAACTATTATTAATACTAGGCAAAAGATGGAAACTTTGACTTAAATTAGAAAGAAAGGATATTGAGGATGTGGCTATTTCCTGTGCATGGATTTGGAAGTCTCAGACTGTGGATGATTTCAGAAGTGATGTGGTGAATGTCCACCACAGTCAACCTCAGTAAAACGCGGGCGGTGGCGAAAGCGCCGTGCATGTCTGTTTGCTTGCATTCAGATGTTCACCACAGTCAAACGCGGCCTGGGGTGAAGCTAACCACACTTCACGGGTGTTTTCAGACGTGACGGGGCCAACTGGTGCCGTCATGAAATCAACAAATTCATCCCCCTGCCGGGATGACCCGTCACACCCTAACAGACATGCCGGAGGATCCCGGCGGGGAATCGGGGAGGGGGTGGGTCTGTGTGGCGCAACGTGCGGCTGCACGGCCCCACCCCATCCACGCTCCCCGCTGCCCGCCCTCTGAGGAGACGGGTGGCCGCCGCGGCCAATGCCGCCACAGCGCTTGCTCGCTATGGCCACGGGCCGGAATCCCTGCTGGGATTCCGGGCCATCGGCACTGTCCAGACGTGACGGCGGGAGTCACCATGGTGGGGAATCGCCTTCACCATACGACGGCCTCCAGTCCCGCCGCTCCGGCCGCTTGCGTGGTGAATGTGATTCCCCGCCATGGTAACATCTGGGGGGAACATCCGTTTCCCCAACAGATGTTACGTGGTCCAAGACACCACAGGGAATTGACTGTGGTTGACATTGACCACATAACGTCTGAAAATACCCCATGAGGTCAGGGCGGGAGGAGATCCAGAAGTGTGGTGAATGGTCACCACGGCAGGGGTGAATGAAAAGTAACTTCTGAACAGAAACCCGCAGCTGCGGTGGAAGGAATTGACCCCAGCTGTGGTGCATTCTGGGGCTCGAACCGCGATCCATGTCTCCACTGCATGTCTGTTGTGTTCCCCTGGCCCATGTTCTCTCTGATTGCCCCCGGGCGGTGGTCACGATCCCGTCACTTCTGTTGGGGCCGCACGTGTCACCACAGCCCGCGGTGAATCCATTCACACTGTGGTGGGATTCACTGTGGTGAATTGGAATGCGTCACTTCTGAAATCACCCTGTATTACCATTTTGTCAGTATCAGAATCTTTTTGCTTTTGTAAAATGCTTCACTCCAAATACAATGCAAAGAACAAGGTACATTCATTATTGCTTTAGAGGAACACCACAGGTTTGTCACTGTGCCCCATCTTGTTTAGAATGTTTACTCTTTTCCATGAATTAGTTAAATTTATTCTTGGGAATATTTTTGCAAACGAAGCTGCATTCTCACCTGCGGCAGGATTTTGCGCCCTGACATGCACGAGAGAAGCCGCGGCAGATCCCCATTTGTACCGGCTCTTTTCCTGACCACTGGATCCTCCGTGCTGCCGCATCTCCCACTTCCCTCCCGCTGCCGCCACCGCCGCCGCAGGTGAGAATGCAGCCTGAATAATTCACAGGAAAATATGGTACATTAGGGTGAAATCCTGACTCTGCAGAAATGGGAATTAGCCATTGACTTAATTGGAGTCAGGATGGTACCCAGTAGTGTCATTCTGACTGGTGAGACAAGCTAATTCCATTCACTGTTTTGGGGGAAAACATGTTTGAGTTCATGTCATGTTAAACTGTTTGAATCAGTGCAACTCTTTTGAAATAGGTTACTTTAGGCCCTTTTCACACAGACACTCAAACTCTGATAAAATGGGTGTTACATTTTATTATACATGTCGTAGGGCTGCAGGTGTGCTCCATGTGTGTAGCTCACGTGAAAATTTGTTATATAGATATAATTGGGAACAGGGTTAGGTCAATGCTGAGTGCTTTTGAAAATTCAACCCAGGAATACCAGGTGTGACAGACAGCAAACCCTTCAAATTGTTGGGGATGGGTTATGAAGTGAGAAATATTTTAATTTATGCAAATCCTGATTTGGGATTTTTTTCATTTGCACCTTATAATTTTATAAACAAACCTGCACAAGACAGACATAAGAGCAGAAAAAGAACAACCGAAAAAAAGGGGTGGGGGTGGAGAAAAAAAAAGGAGCAGAACTGGTTGGAGCCAGGCAGGCTTATGGAGACAGAACAATGGACAACAGCAGTCAGTACATAATCACTGTGACAAAAAGAATACATTTTTATTGTGCTGCTGAAATACAGATACTAAGGGAAGCAGGAACAGCAGCAACAATAAAAAAATATTTCCAAGAATTTTGGTTCTTTGCTGGAGTAAGCAAATTAAACTAAAATACACAATTTTGACTCTTTGCTGGGGTAAGCAAATTACACTGCTTTTAAATGAGGGCGCGCTGAAGCGCCTCCCAAATGCCGCATTAAAGGAAAGTCGCCGGAAGTGACGTTCACCCCGTTGCCGGCGGCGCCGGCGGCTGGAGACACAGGGCTTTGCAGCGACGTGTTCTTAAGAGTTCAATTATCTGGCTTAAGAACGCGCCGCTGCAAAGCCCCGTGTCTCCAGCCACCGCCGCTGCCGGCAATGGGGAGAACGTCACTTCCAGCGGCTTTCCTTTAATGCGGCGCTTGGGAGGCGCTTCAGCGCGCCCTCGTTTAAAAGCAGCCTTAAACTAACAATAGACAGAATGTAGTGCTGATTTGATACCTATTAGTTAAATCCACCAGTTGTTTACATACTGGAAAGCTAATAAATCATGTATCGCTCACGCTTCTGTTATGTATAAGTAGTTCACACTTCTGTCACTGCTAGCTAATAAATGTCTCCAATATATGCTGAACTGATGTAGATCTTGTTCACGGGTCCATGTGTTGGAGACCTACTCCAAAACAATTTTTAGGGTACTTTGGCTTCTGTGTGTTATTTTAACTTGCTACCATTTAATGCGAAATAAGATGGCCAGAAATGCCTTAACAGAGCTTCAGTGCCTAAACTGAAGGCTTGAATATGGTTTCATTACTAGGGATGGGAATTTTGGTTTCAGATAAAACCGAAAGTACCCAAAAATGGCCATTTCAGATTAATCCGAAATTTCTGTTCTTTTTCGGTTTCGGCACTATTGGATCTTTTGCATTGATTTTTGTACTGAATTTTTAACATTGCAGTTTGTCCCCCATTGGAAAACCGCAATGTTAAAAATCTCGTACAAAAATCAGTGCAAAAGATCCGATAATACCAAAACTGAAAAAGAACCGAAATTCATGAGAACCGAAACAGAAATTGATCAAAACCAAAATTTTGCCCAGAGTCCCATCCCTATTCATTAACTACAGGCATACAGATGCTGGTCACCAGGCTCAGCAAGTGCAGTCATGCAAATGTTGGTCACCAGGCTCAGCAAGTGATGACACTAAACATGAAAAATTCAACTTGCATTGAGTCAAATGACATAATCATGAGCTTGTAGACAGTCATTTATGCTGCTTCAAGCATGAGCAGCTACCTGATAGTCCCTTCCCACAAACTGCCACGTGAACTGCATGCTTGGCGTTCTCCCAGAAAATGTTCACAGACCCCCCCAGGACCTTTTGCAAAGTGATTTTATTAATAGCACTATTGGTGGTAAGCTTGCTAGCAGAGAAGCAATTGGAAAAGAGTCTAGGATTATGAAGTATTGGTGTACTTTGTTAAGTACTGAAGCTCTTGATAATTAAATGCATTAGCTTTGCATAGGGGGCAAATGGTTATTAAACACATTGGCTTTGCATGCCCAGCCATGTCCTTTTCAAAACAGATTTCTCTATGGCCGTTTTTAAAGCTGCAGGGCTGGGGAGGGAAGTCTGCGTGCACTGCATGGGATGGCTGTGAACTACCCAAACATGTCGGATGAGAGATTCAAATGGGGCAGGGATGGGTGTGCGCCCCTATCCATGTTTTTGCATGCTCCTACATGGAGCATCCCACATTTTCTCCTGATCCTCCATGAGTGGGCGGTACATGGGTCACTTGTCGCTAAATCTAAGCGCCTCAACTCCATTCTTGTCCTCCTTGACCTCTCTGCTGCCTTTGACACTGTCGACCACTTGCTTCTATTGGACTCTTTACTCTTTGGGCTTCCGTGGCTCTGTCCTTGACTGGTTCTCCTCCTACCTCTCTGACCGCTCCTTTAAAGTCTTGCTCCCCGAGTCAAACTCCTCTTCCCTCCCCTTTTCAGTTGGGGTCCCCCAAGGCTCTGTCCTTGGCCCTCTCCTCTTCTCTATTTACACCCTGTTCCTTGGCAAAATTATTGCCTCCCACGGATTCCAATATCATCTCTACGCTGATGACACCCAACTCTATCTTTCTACCCCCTCTCTCTCCTCTTCTGTCCACTCACGCCTCGTCAACTGCCTCTCTGATATCTCCGCCTGGATGTCCCGACATCAACTCAAGCTCAACATGGCCAAGACCAAACTCCTCATTTTTCCTCCCTCCCCTTACTCTCCCTCTAACCTGCCCATCTACATCGATGGAGTCACCATCCATCCTGTTCTCCAAGCCTGTAGCTTGGGCTTCATCTTTGACATGCACCTCTCTTTAAACCTTACATTGACACTGTTGCCAAATCCTGCCAATTTGCCCTCCATAACATTGCTCGGATCCACCCCTTTCTCTCTATCTCCTCAGCCAAAACCCTTGTTCATGCCATGGTTATCTTTCGCCTCGATTACTGCAACCTCCTCCTTGCTGGCCTCCTTCGCTCTCACCTGTCCCCCCTTATCGCAATCCAAAACTCCGCTGCCAAGGTCATTCACTCTGCCCGTCGCTTCGACCATGTGCAGCCTCTCCTCTTCTCTCTTACTGGCTCCCCCTTCCTGAACATATCCAGTTTAAACTCCTGGTTTTCACGTTCAAAACAATCCACGACCAAACTCCCCCTTACCTCTCAGACCTAATCTCCCTATGCACTCATGCACGCGCTCTCCGCTCTTCCTCTGTCCTCTCCTTCACTCTCCCTCGTTTCTCTTGCTCACCTAAGCGCCTTCGACCCTTCTCCCTCGCTGCCCCCATGCCTGGAACTCCCTCCCTACCCACATCCGCCTTGCCCCCTCCCTCCACTCCTTCAAATCTCTCCTCAAGACCCACTTTTTCCTCGCCGCCTTTCCCAATGCCTGCTAGTCGTTCCCCATATACTTACTGTCTGCCATCCTCTACAGACTGCTGCAACCAACCTGATTGTAACCAAGCCAAGCACACGCACCTGAGACTTCGCATCGGCTTGAATGTTTGCTTGTCTCTTCTCCTGTCTCTCCCACTGTCCCCTCTCCCTGTCTCCCCCTCCTTGTCTTTTAGATTGTAAGCCACCAGCAGGGACTGCATATATTTCTATGTTCTGTACAGCGCCAGGTACATGATCGGTGCTATATAAATGTTTATAATAAAATAATAATAATAATAATAATAATAATGTTCCCCCGCATTCCTCCCATGCCACCTTCAGACGGATGTGCGGATGCATGTGGGATGGGTGGACCTGCATGGGTTTGTCTTGTCTAAAAACAGTCAATGATTGCCTGGATGACCAATGGCACAAAGAAGTGTGGTGCGTAGGGATGTGTACAGTAACTCTCGTTTTTGTTATTAATTTCATGTGTTTTTCTCCCATCCGATTTGGATGATACTTGGCAGGGTTATACCCCTCCCCAAGGGTACTAATACTGTCAAATTTCAGAATGATTGGATAAAGGAGCTCAATGTTATAAGTGATTGATATTTGAATACATGTCTGGTTGTAACATCTTTGTATTCCAGCCAGTTTACATGGCATTTGTAAGGCTTCTATATCAGACCTTTAGGAGCATCTCTGCCAAATGTCAAAGGATCTGGTAAAGGCTCAAAAAATTATAAGCCTGCACAGTAGCTGGAGAGTATGAGCCTATGCCAGGGATTCTCTTATATTTGTCACTGTACTACAAGATGTGTTTGTGATGACAATTGGCCATCAGAAATATCATCCATATATCATTCTGTGCTGTGACTACCTCAGCCACTCTCCCTCACTGGTTACTGGGAAGTTGGAAGCATCTGCTTAGGAAAGAGCCAATAAGGATTCTCTTATGTCCTCTGTCACAGTGCTACAGCATGTGATTGTAATGACAATTGGCCAGCCTGGATGTGTGAACCATGTCTCCTGATTGCTGGGCTCCTTCCCTCTGCCTTGCTGCCTGAAGTCCTAGTTATGTCCCTTCTATGCCTGCCTCAGAGCCACCCAGGATTGGTCCTGGAAAGCTGGAAGCATGCAGTAAGAGGCAATCACATCTCTGTCCCAGCCAGGGTATCTTTGAAATTTCAAGCCAGTTGACCAGAGTCTGGGCAGGCACCCCAGGTGCGTAGGGATGTCTGTCAACTTGCAGAACACCCCAAGAGGGGGCAGGAGGATGTTGGGCAGCACCCCCACACACAGCCTGCCAGCAAAGTCTAAGAAAACGCCATGACCAAAGCCAGAACTAACCACAGACAAAGAGCAGGCCCAAAGAACAGCAGCTCATATCTCTTCTATCCCCCTGCACCATTGCAGGACCTTCCACACCCCAACTACTTGCACAGAAAAATCCCATCAATAGCTACAAGTAGAGACTGGGACCAACCAGAGCACACCGATGACTGAAATAACAGAGAACAATTTTAGAAAAAGAAAGATCTAGATGTTCCAAACAGGTGAGCCATACCCATGCTGCAGAAGGAAAAAAATCCTGAGGTGACTGCCAATTTGCCCAGAGGGAGAATTCCTTTTCGACCCCAAATATAGTGATTATTTAGACCCAGAGCATGCGTGTAGGCCTCACCTGCCAGGCACCTGATACACAATTATAGTAGCTAGGCTTCAGAATGGCCCAACAGTCCCAACTCTAGACAATTTGATGCTTCAGGAAAATAAACAACCCAAAACAAACCCATTTTACAGGTGAAGCATTGAAGGCTAGAGACTAAGAACGCAATCCAGCTCCCATTGAAGTCGATGGCTAAACTCCCATTGACTTGTACGGAGCTGGATCACACTCAAAGTGAATTGCCAAAGGTTACACAGGAAGGCTGTGGAAGGGTAGGGGAATGAGTTTGGTCTCCAAATAACACAACAGCCAGACTATTCTTCTTTCATTTTATTTCTTTTACAATCAAAAAGTACAATTGATTGATGGGAATGGTAAAAAGAGTGGCAACCAGATAGATATGAGGGGCATAGCAAAAGTCGTGTAAAGGTGCCCGACTACAAGAGAACCAGACTGAAGCCTAGACCAGGAGTTGGCAAACTGTGGCTCAGGAGCTGCATGCGGCTCTCGGCTAGTTCAAGTGTGCCTCTTGGCCAGGGATCGTCTTGGGCTTCACGTTTCCATAATGGTCCCGTCTTACTTTATTGCACCTGATGCTGAGCAGCTGAATTGTAGCTGCTCCTCAGAATTTCAGCAGCCAGGACCATGGAGCACCAGCTCTGTAAGCCAATAACAAAGCAGAAGAGGTTTCTTTGTGCGTATGTGCCTTGAGGCTCTCGGCCACGTCAGTATTTCAGTATGCGGCTCATAGGATTGGGAACTTTGCCCACTCCATGGTGCTAGAACAGGGATGAGAACCCTTTCCCTCCATGCCTCACTTTGTATTTGCTAAAATTCTGTGAGCTGGATAGGGACTGAAGAGATTTGCTGTGGGATGCCTGGGAAGATGGGTTCATGGCAGGGGGAGAAGAAGGGGCTGAAGGAGTGCAACCAGGGGAAGGAAGCAGAGATGGGGATGCACACTGAGACGGGGAGGTGCTAGGATTTGCACTTAAGGCAGGGGCTGGATCTGTGAATTGGAAAGGTGACGTATAACATAAGACCATGTGCCACATTTGCCCCTGGACCTGCAGTTCCCCACCCGCGTGCTAGAAAACATCCAAGATGCTACATGAGCAAAGAGAACAGAGTAGCTGATGAAATCCTCTTCCACTTATCACAGCTCTTCATGTAATAGCAATAGGAAACCATTAATAAATCCAACAAGAATCTACAGAACATAGCGTCATATTTGAATAGTAAATGAGCTTTTATCACCATTTCCTAAGTAAGCCATTTGAAGAATCTGAACAACGTTTGCACTGTTAACATGAATCAAATGTATGCAAATATACTTTTAAATGAAAAAGGTGTACATTCTCTTTTAGTTCTTGGAGGCACTTACACTCTTGAGAAAGCCATTGTAGCATTTGACGTTGGACTAGAATGCACTAAATATCTGCTCAGGAAACAAACTAGAAGTGGTGTGCTATGGGAAGCCTACATGATTTAGTATTTGTGCTTAACTACTCTTTATGTTCCTTACCTTTCTCTCTGAAAGCAAGTCCTCCTGCTTCCCCGCCCACCCACCCCACTATGCATGTGTTGATATAAAAGCCATTTTATGGGTGCAATTCTGTCTTCATGAAAGTCAATGCATGTCACCGTTGACTGAAATGGGTAAGGACTGCACCTCAGATTTTTGTAATTGAATGTCTTTGTGATTGGTGTGTAAAGCAACAAGCCTGAATAAAACTAGCTGGCTGAAGACTTATTTTCAAGACAAAGATTTGGGTTGGTGATAAACTGCAGATGCAGTAATTAAAGCCTTGAAGTTGTGGTGCACTAAGCTTCTGACTCAGCAAAAAACCTAAACCTCTACTGAAATCTCATTGACCTCAGTGGGATGTGCTTTTCTGAATTGGTGTTAAGGGATTTTTTGCACAATCATTCAAGGAACTGGAGAGCCTAAAGCAAACTTGCACCTTTATATCACTTCTTAGTGGTGGATCAATAGCTGACTACTTCCGGCTGCTGGAGGCCGGCCTCCAGCGACGCGAACATTCCTCTTTTATGTACTGGCAACTGTTGTTCACAACAAATGTGAATCCACTATGTTCTTAAAGCTATGCATGAGAACCAGGGAAGAAACAAAGGCTTGCTTTTAAAAGAGAAGTCAGTAAAATAAACTGAAAACTTAGAGCCAGATTCTTCGTCCTTACTTTTGCAGTACAAGCAGTCCCCTGCAATTAAAGGGGAATTTTGCTATGGATGTCAACTGGAGGATTCTGCCCTTAGTTTAAAGTCCACTACTATGTGTCATCAGCACAAGTGGCACTGAAGTAAATGGGACTTGCACAAAAAGAGCATATTGGAGATTAGACTACAAGGGTCTATTCCAAACCACACTGAAGTCAAAGGGCATTTTTCTAATGTTCTCAAAGGCACGTCAATATGGACTTAACTCCTAATTCTGATGAAGCAAAATATGTCTCTTATGCCCTTAGCTTGAGAAGAAAATTCAATTGGGGAGTGCGATCTTCCATAGAGATAGAGTCTATGCTAGCGGTTAGAAACGTGTGCCACATTTTATATGTTTGCCTAGTTGCTATCGCCACAGAGAATCATTCCCACAACGTATTATTGTTACAATATATGTGTTTTGGCTGTTGCCTTTCCTGAAGACAAAGTCGATGGATGTGAAGAGTAGTCAGTGTATAGTACATTCATGCCTTAAGGTCAGTGTAAGAGCATGAGCTCTAAATTAAACAAAATCCATCCCTGCAAGCTGAAGTACAATGATGGGATTCTTTGAGGGAAAGCATAACAAGAATTACTACTGATGTAGAGTGTTTGTTTGTTTGGGTGGTACTCCCACTAAGTAACTAAATCATCATCTTCTGCCATTTTTGTTGACTGTATATCATGAGCTGAAATACAGCAATAAAAAGAGGTCTTGAACTGAAATGTTGGTCCAGTATGTTATAAATATAAGCCCAGTAAAAGGAAAAATAGGAATAGTGAACATGGTGAAAAGTAGACTATTCAATTCAAAAATAGTTTCTATATCTAGTTGTAACAAAGTTATCACGGATACAAAATACTTTAATAAGATTTTAATCTTGATAATGTCCTTTTATCTCATTTTTCTTCTCATGTTTTATTAGAGGGAAAAACCTTTCCCATTCAGTTCCTTCCCCAGTATACCTTGAATAGAACAATACACATTTCATTATGGGATGTGACTAGTTACACAAACTACATCTAAAAGGAGAAAACTAGCTTATGAATTTAACATTCCTTCTGTGATCAGTGGGCACGAATGTGATCTGATGTCATTCTGTTTAGAGACGGCTTCATCCAGGTCCAGCTGTCTGTCATTGATGTTCACCTCCATGCAGCCGTTATAAAAGGCTGATACTGGGGTAGCATCAACTGGAGTATCTGCACAAACACCACATTAAATCATTAGAAAAAAGGCTTCCAAAATTCTATTTGCTTTCTGGATTAAACAAACAACACCACCACCACCACTGGGTAAAAATAGACGTGTGGCTGGTGGGGTGGAAAACCATGGGTGACATGGCCTGGGTCAGGGTTGGGGCACTGAACTGAGGTGCCCATGGCTGGTGAGCGGTCCCGCTGCCCGCACAGGCCGGGTAGGGCTGGGAGCACAACAAACGTGCAGGTGTCCAGCCCTGCCCGCACAGTGCTCCCAGCGGCCCACCCCTGCCATGATGGATAACCATGGTGGGCAATGAGGCACAGTCATGGTGGCTCCCAGCCCTGGTATGCCAGGGTACAACAGATGTGCTAGCCTGCTGTGGCCTGCTTTGGCCCACTGGGTCCTGGTCAGTCGGGCTGTAGCCTGGGTTGTAATCTCGGAGATTTGCCGAGGTTACAGCCCAGGCTGTCTGCCAACATAGCAGCACAGATGCAGGTAGATCCTGGGCTACAGTGGGTCAAAGCGGGCCAAGGTCACGTCTATTCTTACCCACTGAAACTTCCCATTTCTCATCAAGTGTTTCATGAAGGAAAACAGCTATTTAGGAGAAAACATTTCACACAGTCTTGATCATAAGCATTTAAGATGAAAATCCCAAACTATCCAAAATACATATTAGGATATTTCTCTAATCGTAAGACCTAGCTAATGGAAGGTTTCCAAAATAATATTTACTGACTGGAAAGCTCCAATACTTTATTTCCTGCTATTCACATTTTTTTTCCTGCTGATGTAAGCAAATGTTTATAGATTCTGAGTTCATTAATGAGAGCTAATCTCATTTGCCAAAAAGCTGTTCTGAATTCCAGTTTGTATTTCTCCCAAGTACACTACCAGTGGGAACTATGCCTACTTTGTTTTTAAAAACTGCTTCTCTCCAGTGACTTTTATACATGAAGAGGCCCCTTCTCTCCTTCCCTTCCATTTGTAAAGTTTAGCGCAGTGTTGGCTGATGATATACTTGCAGTAACATAGGACCAGGCAGGTATTAATGGGAGTGACAACAGGCTAATTTTGAAATAGTTTGAAAGTGACACAAGTGCCAATGACAATGAAAGGCATTACAGAGAGGAGTAACTAGAGAAAGAGGATCCAGGTATCTGACCCTTCAGTTGAATGGGATTATATGCCGAAATGAGGAAGAATGATTAATGCTCTTTATGTAATCAAGTGGATCATATGACCTCATTAACCAACAGAGATACATGGTTGAATTAATAGCTAATTTCTTAAAGCCTCATTCATGTTGCACTGAATGAGATGGGAGATAATAGATGTGCAGCTGCCCTGGTTGCTCTCCCGCCGGGGTGTGCATGAAAGATGGTGGCTGTCAGCCTTAGGGCTTGATCGGGGCACAGAACTGATGTGTGCCTGATCGGGTCGACTGATGAGCCCTCTGCCACCCCACCCCTGGTGTACTCTTATTAATTATTAGTAGTATTATAAGCATTTGTATAGCGCCAGCTGTGTACCTGGTGCTTTACAAAACAATGAGATAGACGTGGTTCCTGCCTATGGCTTACAATCTAATAGACTCGGAGGGGGAAGACAAGGAGAGGGGACATAGAGAGAGACAAGGGATAAAAACATTCAAGTGGATGCGAAGTCTCAGGTGCACGTGCTTGGCTTGGTTGCAGTTAGGCAGGAGTCAATGGGGAGGGCAGACAGTAAGTACTGAGAGGGAAGTTCTAATAGGCGTTGGAAAAGGCGGCGAGGAAGAGGGGTTTTGAGGAGCGAGTTGAAGGTGTGGAGGGAGGAGGCGAGGCGGATGTGGGCTGGGAGGGAGTTCCAGGCATGGGGGGCAGCAAGGGAGAAGGGACGAAGGCGGTTAGGTGAGCAGGGGAGACGAGGGAGAGCAAGGGAGGGGACAGAGGAGGAGCGGAGTGCGTGAAGGAGCGTGTAAGGAGATAAGGGCTGAGAGGTAAGGGGGAGCCAGGCTGTGAAGGTTTGTAAGTAAATGCCAGGAGTTTGAGAAGAATGCGTGCGGGAAGGGGGAGCCAGTGAAGTGAGGAGAGGAGAGGCTGCACGTGGTCGAAGCGACGGGCTCCACCCTTCACCATGGTGGTCAGTCACAGGCAGCCATGGTGGCCCTGATCCCTAGAGGGGAGGGAGATGAAAATAGATGGACTGGCGTGCCTGGGTGGCCCTTGGCCCAGGCTGTGGGCCTGGGATCATCCGTGGAACCAGTTCCGGGCCAGGGAGCCCACATCTGACGTCCCGGAAACAGACATCTGGGTGGGTCTCTGGCACTTGTAAGTAGGAATCTGAAATCTGTTACCTGTCCCCCTACAAATGCATCTCACCATTGCTTATGGAGGATTTTCAAAAAACAGCAGTTATTTTTAGTACTGTTGTAGTTCCTTGGGTCTACCAGCTGGGGGCACCTTAGGCGCACGATACACTCAATATTTTCTCTGAGAAAAGATGTCATAGGGTCACTTCCAAAAATAGACCTCTGAAAAGATCCTGTAATAGGCCTGTTAAGCTGCGGTATTAACACTGCTATTGAAATAGCAGGCTACATCAAAAGATACAGAGATTGTGTTAAGAAATTAAGGATAAAAGCAGGTAGATTTAACACTGCCCCCCACCCCAAGGATGGCCGAATAAGGCTAATTCATTCAAATTAGTAAAAAGAATAAAATTCACCTGGAATGCCACCTAAGTAGGTAGAAACAGATTCCTGCATTGCTCGGTCCAGAACAGAGAGCTCCTGCTCTAAAACAGCGATATCTGTTTGTGAATCGACTGACACTTCAAGCAGTTGTTTCGTTACTCTGAGTCCTATCAGCACTTTTTTCGGGGTACACAGCCTCTTTGACTCTAACCTGGCAACAATGAAGTTCTCAATAGCTACAATGATTTCCTAGGCAGTGAAATGAAACAAAAAATTAACACACAACTCCAGCATCTACATTTTTGTGAACGTTATGATTACAACAAGATACCAGATGAAATGATAGAAGAATGGATGTCTGCAGTTGGATCTTCTAAATCCATTAAGATCAGTGGGTGCTGCTGGATGCTTCATGAGGTAGCAAGGCCTATATATATTGGTAATTTGTATGTCACCACTTTATTATCTGAATATCTGGCAAATAATTAATATAGGATTCCTATTTTACAGGTGGTGTATTGAGACAGAGAATATTAAGGCTTCTTTATCCAAGAGTTAGGCTGCTTGCTGACATTCAGAGAGGGGCGGGGACTAATGTGAGTTTAACTCATGTTAGCACGGTCACATGTTTTTAGCGTTATTTTCCCATTTTCCCATTAAATTCAATAACATGATACAGGGCTCAAAATCTAGCCCTGTATCATGTTATGGAATCTAATGGGAGAACAGGAATATAACACTAAAAACCCTGGCACGGGCACATGAGCAGGGATTTCACATAACCATGCTCACATTAAACTCACAATATTCCCTGTCCATCCCTGAATCTCGGAAAGCACCCTCAGCGAGGTCTCCACTAGATCTTCATCCTTCACAGAATGATGAATACCTGGCTGCCTTTATCTCAAATACAGTATAATAAAAATTAGGCCAAATCCTTTGCTGAATTTCAAGGAAGACAAAAGCATGATTTTTTACACAGGTTGCCGTTGGTATGATAACAAAATGAATGGTACTATTCATAGTTTGCATGTGTTTGCTCTATTAATTTGATATGGTGATTTCAATTTGTCTATTTATTGTGTAATTACCTGGGAATTAGAGGAGTTAGAGTCTACAATGGCCAAAGCAAGAGGCACTGTTTCACCAGAAACCAAGGCAAACATTACACCAGTGCCTGTGGATGGGCGAACAGTCAAGGTCACATTGACTAGCCAGTCTTCAGCATTGGTAAGGTTATCTGTTTTGTTTGGAAATAAGGAAAACCTTGAGTTAATGAACCACAAAAGCACTACTATTAGAATAATGAAAAAGGTTTTTTTCTTCTTTAATCTAACCTTCCTCTATGGAAAGAATAGGAATTATTTTATTTTTTTTTAAATCCCACAATGTTTCTATATTACAAAAAGCAGGAACATTTTAACTTGGGTTTCCCCTTTGCTCTCCAGGACTTGCTTGATTTGGAACTATTCCACTCCCTCCCAGTTTTATACAACTACTACTTCCATAAGCAGTCTATTCTAAGGTTAAGCCCTGACAGCTTGTTAACAAACTGCTTCGGCAGAAGGTCAATAGCTTGGACTATCAATGTTGGCTCTTAGCCAGCATGTAAATAGAAAGGGCAACATTTTTAAAAGCTCTCCTATGGGGAGTTTTAGCTCTAACTTTGATGGCAGCAGAGTTATGCAACACTGCTTTCTTTTGAAAACATGCCCAAAGATGGGACTAGTGCCATGAATGAAGTTATCAACAAATTTGAGCAGTTCTAGGTTTGCAGTTAACTTGGGATGCCTCTGTTTATGAGCTGCTTCTTTCACCATTGCACACCAAGACTGCATCATAATAATTGATAGCAAACATCAGTATCACAACCACATCTTACTTCACAGGCGTAAACAACTTAGATCTAAGTTTGTTTTCACTAAAGTCAACAAGAATAATTTCTTTAAAGATGGAAAGGATGTTGTAGCTTAAGTCCACCCCTTTGCAAATGCAGGTTAAAACAATGACGGAGGAGTTCAGAAATTCAGTTTATGGGGGACACTTGCCTGAAACAAAGGTGCATGACTGAACCCAGATTCTTGCCATTCATTAATATAATAACCAGTCCAGCATGAAGAAGTGTCAAGGAAAGCAGAAAAATACTTACTGTAGTTGATATGAAATACTGCCACTCCAGTTCCAGGGTAGTAAGACCCTTTCCCCACAGTCACTAAACAGTGTTTGCTTTGTTTTTGCTTAATGATTTCTTGTACGCCTGAATTTCCCTGATTCAACAAGTTCCATTCACGAATACACCCATCTAGTCGAGGGTTAATCTGTAGAAGGGTTACACTACTGTGTGTTGCATTCAGATTTGTGCTTAGAATCCATTAAGATCAGTGTTGGTTAGTTAATGAAGAACAAGTTATTTTATAATACAGCTTATTTCTGGACTAGGGCTGATGCGGCAGCAGCTTTTACCGTGCCGCGATTCCATTCCGCCATTTCGGAACTGCCCGCGCCACACCGTGACTTTTCTGTGGATATTCTGCTAATTCCGCCGGAATTCTGCAAATCGCGGAATTGCGGAAAAATTGCGGAAATCGCGGAAAACCGTTATTCCTCTATTTTTTGGCGCTGGCGGAATTGCGGAAATAGCGAAAATGTCATGTTTCCACAATTCCACTAAGTTGCGGAATTAAATAAGCGGAACCGCGGAACGAAACCGTGGAATGAAAGCCTCTGCCATGCCGTTCCACTAATTGCGGAAACACTGTTTCCGCCGGAAATAGCTACCGCTGCGATATTCCGCTACAGCCCTATTCTGGACATCAAGCACAGTACCCCTACATCAGTGCCACAGGCTACACCACTTATCTTCTTAGTCATCCTGAAATCAAATGCAATACACAGGAGCTCAACGTCCTGGTGACACTGCAAATCCAAGAAATAGTCCACATTTGGGACAGTGCATGTAAAGAAAAGTCAGTTCTAAAACTGATGTTCAAACACACTGGCTGTTTTTAGATGGACCTGTGGGTGGCCACCTCTAGATCTGCTACTGCAGCCCACAGTCCGCCCATGCGGCGCCCCCTTCTTGTGCACCACAGAGGTACGGGTGGATCGCCAGTCGCTCTAGGCTGCTGCTTGTAGCTCTATGGCTGTTGCTGGGGCAAGCCCCAGCCTGAAGCGGAGCTGCAGTGGCCCGTTTGTGAGTAGACGGACCACTGCTTTGCCCCTGGCCAGGGTTCTGGGTTTGGACAGACTGCTCTGCCTGCAGTGCTCCGAGATGTTCCAGAGCACCACAAGTGGAGTGGCCCAGAGCAGACAGCGCCTGTTCTGCTCCTGCTCCACCTCACTCCACGCCACCATTATACGGATGGGCCAGATGGGGTGGGGTGGAGCATCTATAATCAGGCTTTTTGTTTCTGTCAGGAAACAGTCTTTGTGTTGCTACAGGCAGGGTGCACTGACCACAGCAATTTACAGCACTGCTTGTCTGCTGAGGGTTAGACTTTACAGCCCAAATAAAACATTTTCTGAAGTGATCTTACATTGGATAAAACAACACTTACAGAAAAGTAGTTCAATCGTTTTTTGCACAGGCTTCAGGTTTTCCTTTGACACTGCTTTCCTAAATATGTCTGAAAGCTTGCTAATTGAAAGTACATTTGGACAACAGAACAAGTTGCACAGAATAGTGCCAACCAAAGGGTCCAGGAAGCCTGGTGCAGAATGTTTTGTGGGATCCCTTTATTCCACCATGGTTCAACACTATGTCCCAATTTCTTTAGACAAAAGACCACGTATCAGATTAAAAAAAAATGTTTTTATTAAGGAATTCCCCCTCCCCCCAATAAATAGCAGAGTATTCACCTTTTAGCATAGCTCATTAATGAGACAAACGCGGTCTAGGGCAAATTGCTCCTTTTGCCACTCCCCTACCACCTAGGCATCCATGGAATCTCCTTCATTGAGGGTTTTAAGCAATGGCTGGAGAAACATCTGTCAGGGATGTTTAGGAA
Organism: Sphenodon punctatus; assembly: GCA_003113815.1. NCBI lineage: Eukaryota > Metazoa > Chordata > Lepidosauria > Sphenodontia > Sphenodontidae > Sphenodon > Sphenodon punctatus. The sequence goes on from QEPC01004719.1 coordinate 196,487, forward strand.
GAGTGAATCCTGATGACATTTGAGTTACCTTTTAGCCCTATGATTCTACAATCCTTAATAGGCTAAGATGAATCTTGATTCCTTGTGCAGGGTGAGTTGGACAGGGTGGAAATGAAGACAACTCTCTGTGCTTCTTTTGCCCCCCTCTTCTTTGACACTCCCACAGAACTGGGCACTAAAAAACCCACGTATTTTGTGGAACACCCTCCAAAGAGAAGTGGTAGAAGGCCTGTTAATGAGACTCACAAAAAGAGACTCAAAAATGTCCTGTAGGGCAAAATATTCTATTGACCCCGAAGCTGATCAAATGGCTAACCTAAAAGGTCTGTGATTCCACAAAGCTTCATGCAAACACATTTCTAAAATAAAATGGACAGTAATGCCATTTTGATCTTCTACATATATTTCACCTCTGTTCTGTCTTTCTACTGACAATTCAGTGAAGACTATTTCACTAGTGTGGGACAAAATAAAAATAGAAAACCTATAAACAGCCTTTTTAAAAAAAGTTACCGGTTTAATCAGAGTGTTGTCCACTTTGCGAGGTAAGCCTGCAATGTACACCTTGGTTTCCAGAAAGCCATTTGATGGTTTGAAAAGACTTCCAGGGCTGTTAATATTCATCACGGCTTCCTTTGCTATTTTTATACTGATACTGTGATCTAATTCTTCCACCGACACCTAGAATTAAAAAGAAATGTGGATATACACAGGTGTACACACACTCACTTTAAAAAGTTGTACCTACTAACTCAGGCCTTGTTAACATGACACTGTAATTCTGAGTTAACCTTCTTTACCCCAAAACATTCCTTTGACATAAAGACACCTGTAGGGGAAATAAATTACAGACATCATTCAAAGTTCAACAAAAAGTCTTTCAAGCATCAGATCACTTAGAGGAAGGGGACAAAATTCAAATGGAAGACCAGCATTATTTTCTCCTTTTAGAAACAGTATAAAAAGTACACAAAGCGAAGCGTTTTGGAAGTATTTACACTTCTGTAAACCAAGTGTTATATTCCTCATAAAGGAGATGTGCATGGGTTGTGCTCACAGCTTGTGACTGGCCCCAAGGAGTCTTAAAGTAAAGCCTTTGGAAAAACGTGTACATTCTGTCTGCATTTTGTTTTCTATTACATTCAGGGTATTTTCAGACGTTACGAGATCACAGTCAACCACAGTGAACCACGGTCAATCCCCCGGCAGGGCCAAAGCACCCTGAACATCTGTTCAGTGGCTGTCAGATGTTCACCACAGTCAATACCCACATGGGGTCAAAATCAACCACGCTTCCGGAGCTCCCCGCCGAACCATCTCCGAAAGCGTGGCCAAAGAGATTCCCAACGGGAAACAACAAAAAGTAACGTCTTCCCAGCAATCACCGGCAGGAATCAAGCAAACTGATTTCCAGCTGGGGACAAAGCACGCAGCATCGCTGCCAGGCAACCAGCATCAACACAGGCAGCAGAGGGAGATTTAAAGGGCACACAGCAGCAGGGGGACGGGACGGGATGGAGTGAGGCAGAAGGGAGAGGCGAGTAGAGAGCGAGAGAGCAAGGGAGGAGGAGGAGGAGGTGGTGGTAGAGGCGCAGGCAGGGGAGGAGGCGGTCATGCTGCACCTGGAGGCGGTGGAGGGACAGCAGCAGCAGCAGCAGCCGGGACAGTCTGACCCGACGCCTTCTGGGTGTTTTGACCACGGCCGGGAATCAGCGTCACGTCTGTTGCGCTGCCCCGGCCTGTAATCTGTTGGCCTGATTCCCTGCTGTGGTCCCGGTCCCGTCACGTCTGTTCGGGGCTTTTTTTGACCACGGGGGGTGGTTGTTCGGTTCACCCCCGCCGGGAATCCACTGTGGTGAATCGGGACCGCGTAATGTCTGAAAATACCCTCAGTGAGCTCACAAAAGATCCCAACGAATATCCCTTCCAATTTAAAGGTTGGGATATTTTGTGGGCTCACTGAGTGCAGTGGAAAAAATTCAGTCAGAATTTAGCAGTTTTTACATGCTTTACTTGCAGACTCCTTATATTTAATCTTTTTGCAACAGTGTGAAAACTTCAAAGTACTTTTCTGCACATAGCATTGTGTAGTTTTATGGTGTTTCTTAAAGGGGAAAAGAGTGCTGCTCTTTTTTGCTGTGCTTAGGTAGCCCTTTTGTGATCAGAGTCTACTGGGAATCTCAGGATTTTAAGGATTTTTCCATGTCCCTCCCTCACCCCCATTCCTTGGTTTGGGAACTTGTAGGGAGGACACAGGAAGTGCTATATAAATGCTTAACAATAAGGATTCTGGCATCTAATGGTGCGTAGTTTCCATATACCAAAGTGTCTGCTTGAATTGTACCTTGACCAAGATACTCCCCCTCTGTTTGGAGTTCTGCTGGCTTTGGGGACTGACCCATGCTGCTGAACAGGGCCTTTTGTTCAGCCTGCTGAAAAATCACCAATCAGCCCTTACAGGGCCTTTCTCCTGCATGGTTGATTCTCTGGTGAGTACTGAGGGCTGAGCTCACCCTGTAGCATTCTCCAGTGAGGACACCTACAAAGTATCCTATACATGGATTCTCTAATATATACAGTGTCCCAACTTCTCCTGAAGCTTCTTCACCCTCCTGGAATGTACAGTGTTTCTCTACTGTGTGGATTCTTATTTTTAAAATAGCAAATTTTAAAAGTGAAAGTAATCACACATACATATAATGTCCCCTTACCTAAAACAAATGAAGCCTTGCCAACTTTTTTTTCTAGCACCTGACCTACAGGAGCAATTTCTGGTTTCCCATTTTTGATTTGTTCACAAATCTTTGCATTTTGTTCATTATTGCATGCCACCATCATCATGTAGTCTTTAGATCTGTATTTGCTATGTTTGTTTTCATTCATTGTGTATTTCATAGTAAGGTGTGAAATTTTAATGGTGGTCCTACCCACCGCCCCACCAACCTACAAGTCTCCAGCTACCACTGATTTGCTGATACCGAGGAGCTCAAAGTATTTGGAGTCTGCAATTTGGCTTACTCATTCACAAGTAACCTAATGTTTCTGTATATTATTCCTTTTACCTTGTGACTCAAATTTAGGCCGCTGCTGGCTAGCATGGCTAACACTTTAGCGCAGGAGGTAGAAAACTGTGCTGAGGTGCATGCACTCAAACCTACTTCAGGAGATGACTGTACAGAAATAATTTTGTTTTACTTTTTTTCTTTCTTAGGAAGTTACATACAAGTAGGTTAAAATAATATTATGGGTTGCAAAGTCAAACAGTGAGAAGTTTGAAAATGCTGGGTTTTGGTTAGTTTGCCCATAACCTTAATACTGGTATTTCCTACATTATGATTCCTTGTCTTTGCAATCTTAATACTGTTCATTCTTTCTTCAATTTTTCTGCATGTAATAAGGATGTTGAATAGAGCTCTTTCAAGTGAAGCTCATGTAATAAATCCCATTGACTTGGATGGGAACAGGAGAGGGGTGGATACTGACTTGTACTGAGAATGGGGTAAGTTTCATATTTTACTTAAAACTTTCTTTTGTTGTGAAGCAGAAGATCTTGATTTTTTTTTCTGACCAAGCTCTCTTGGGTAGCATACAAGAAGATCAGAATATTCGGTGCAGTGGTTTTATGTACCACTTCGCTAGGTCAAACAGTTGGGCACAGGAGTGCATTCACTAGTACCGCTGCATAAGCACAGGAAACAGCCAGTAACTGGTTCATTTTAATCAATTAACAGTTTAGAAGTTGACCAGCTTTGATACTGTACGTTTTTAAATGACTTTAAATCTGGCTTCAAAATCTGTTAATAAAAGTGCTAGTCAGCTTCCCCAACTTCACTTACTATTGAAGATAACTCATAAAGCATTGGAAAAAAAACTTACTATATGCCACAGACCATCGTTAATGGCTTTGCCGCCACTTGTGACTTTTGTTCCAAGTTCATTCTTGAACTGAATCTCAATCTTCCCATCACGAAGTGCAAGCAAGAACCATGCTGTGTTGTCAGGGGATTCAGCATATAGCATAACACCCTCTTTATCAAATGTCCGGAAATCAAATTCTGCTGAAAATCTGAGTTGTGGGAAAGGGATCACAAAAATGGGAAAAGGAGATACAAGACACTGAGGAGCTCAGATCAATTACATTTCTAATTTAGTTATGAAGACATACATTGATCTTCAAATGATATGAGAAGCTGCAGTGATTGCATACTATTACAAGCAGGAGACAATAATGTAATGGAATAATAACGAATGATACTCCATGCATATATTTGTCAAATACTCACTTTGTTGTTTCTGGAAGTCTAAACCTTAAATACAGAACAGGGATCCCTATAAACTGCTCTGCCAGATAAAGAAATGCAACATTCTTTTCAAGGTTCAGAGGAACACAGACTGGTACAGGCTGGAAATAAGGGGAAGAGAAACAGCATGTTGTAATTTCGATAGTGATACTTTATAGAATCATTACCTTGTTCTGAAGCACTGAATCCCTATGAAGCCTGACTGTATTTCAATAGTTTGAGTGGCACTACAAATAAAGCAATTTTGTTTTTCTATCTATTATCCATGTCTAAAACACTTGATTCATTTTGCAACAGAGGGTGGAAACAGACATGATGGCCTTGAGACAGCGGCCTAATTTGGGCTGGGAAACCACAGCGGATACCGTCTGGACCAAGACGGGTCAGACAACAAACATTCCCATGGCCGGGCCACCAGGGAGGGTGGGGAGACACAAACGTGGAGCTGATGGTCAACCATGGTGGCCAATGATGGTCAGCTATGAAGGACCCAATCTGGGCCATGTCTGCCAGGCCACAGCATATGTAATAATCATGGTGGCCTGCTTTGGTGGACATAGTCTAAGGGTGAGAGTCCAGGCTAGCCACTGACACAGCCCAGAGGAATCCCATGCCAACATCTGGTGGCACCTGCACAAATGTGAAAGGGAGGTCCAATGCAAAGTGGGTCAAAGCGGGCCACAGAGGTCCAACGTCATGTCTGTTTTCACCTACTGTCTTAGTAGATTCCATCTCAGAATAAAATATATGGGTAGTGGGATGGCTTTCCAGCTGAGGGAACGTTTGTTCTGTGCCCCTCCCTGACTCAGGTCAGCTGCAGTTTCCCGCGTTGAGCCGAAGAGCCGCCACACTGGATGCACATCTGTTTTTACCCTATGTCTTTGGAAGAGCTATTTTCCCAGATGTAAAACAGAAGTCCTGACCACTTTTACTTTGAAAGTTCTTAGGGGTTATTTATTTATTTATTTTAAAAACTTATTACTGCGCCCCTCCTGCCACAGGCAGCTTGGGGCAGCTTACAACAATAAAAGCAATTAAAACACATTAAAAGGCGGCAACAGAGAAAACAACCACCCCCTACCCCCACCCCCTACCCATCACCTCTCTCCCCCGCCAAACGCCTAGTGCAACAGTCAGGTCTTGCAACTTTTCTGAAAAGAGGGGAGGTCCAGGGCCAGCCAGGCCCTCACTGGAAGGGAGTTCCATAGATGTGGCGCGGCCACCAAGAACGCCCTCTCCTGCGTGGCCACCCGAGAAACTCGGGGGACCTCAAGAAGGGCATCCCCGGATGACCGCATGGGCTGATCCAGGACACGGGGAGTAAGGCAGTCTCGCAGGTAGGCAGGGCCCAGACCATTTAGGGTTTTATAGGCTAAAACCAACACCTTGAATCGGGCCTGGAAAATCACCGGCAGCCAGTGCAGAGAGCGAAGCACTGGTGTAATATGCTCCCGGTGGCCCAGTCCCACTAGGAGACGGGTCGCCGCATTCTGCACCAGCTGCAATTTCCGAACTGTCACCATGGGTAGCCCCACATAGAGCGCGTTACAGTAGTCTAATCGAGAGGTGAGGAAAGCATGGATGACTAGCCAGGTCAGAGTCCGAAACAAACGGCTGAAGCCGTAGCACCAGATGCAACTAGCGGAAAGCACTCCTCGCCACAGCCTCCACCTGGAGATCCAGGCGGGGCTGCGCATCGAGGAACACCCCTAGGCTCCATACCTGGGACGTCAATGGAGGATAGACCCCATCAATGATGGGGGCCGCCAATTCCATTGCCTTACCCACTAACATCACCTCCGTCTTGTCAGGATTCAGTCGCAGTCGATTAGCCCTCATCCAATCGCTTTCAGCTGCCAGGCACTGAGTAAACACCGAGACTGCCGGGCCTGGGTCTGTTGAAAAAGAGAGGTACAGTTGGGTGTCATCAGCATATTGATGACACCGTACACCGAACCCCCTAAACACCTCACCGAGCGGCTGCATATACACATTGAACAGGAGAGGGGAGAGAACAGAACTCTGCAGAACTCCACACGAGAGCTCTCGGAATGATGAAAAACAATCCCCGAGAACCACCCACTGGGTTCTTCCGGTCAGAAACGAGCAGAACTATTCAAGAACAGTCCTGCCCACTCCCGCAGGTGCGTCACCAACATCTCATGATCAATGATATCAAACACAGCCGACAGATCTAACAGGATCAGCAGGGTCGAACGACCCTGATCCATATCTCAGCACAGGTCATCTACCAAAGCCACAAGCGCAGCCTCGGTGCCATAACCCGGCCAAAAGTCGGACTGAGAGGGATCAAGAAAACCAATGCAATCAAGATGCCCCTGCAGCTGCCGAGCCACTACCCGTTCAATAACCTTCCCTAAAAAGGGAAGGTTAGAGACAGGCTGATAGCTGGCAGGGGAGCAGAGTCAAACGATGGTTTCTTGGGCAGAGGCCACATCACTGCCTCCTTCAGACAGCCTGGCACTCTGCCCTCCTGCACGGAGGTGCTGAGCACCCCAGCCAGCAACTTTGTCTCCCGGCAGATCTTAACCAGCCAGAACAGGCAAAGGTCTAATTCACAAGAAGTGGCCCTGACCACCCCAAGAACATCCTGGTTAACCTGGTTCTGTTCAAAATTTAATATGAGTAACTCCATTATGTCTTTTTTCAGTCTCAGCTAAGAAATGTTTTTCACATTTTCTGGCCTATAATACACTTTTATATTTGTAATATTTCTACATAGTTTCTATATTTGAGGGGAGAATGATCCTTTTTTTCAATCCATTTATGACTGAGAAGCACTATGTGGACATACTAGCATTTCAACTACTACCTGGCGTATGTCAATACTTTAACATTTTGCTTTCTTTCACATACACAGCAGTATTTGATATGACTGAATTCTCAGTATCTAAACAAAGTATCATCAGTCTGAACCAGATTCAGCAGAACCGGCAAGAGTGGATGTGAAATTTATTGTGGTTTCACTGTCACCAGCAACATTCCCACTAACCTCAGCAGGGCCAGGATGTCAACTAGTCTACTGAAGTTTGGTATCCTGGGTCACTGTTAACAATATCCAAAGTGTTTTTGTCCAGTATAAAGTTATAATACTGCATCATTTTCATGTGACAACAATTCCACTGATTTATAATGGTCTGGTTAATAGTTACGGTTGGAACCCAATCTTGATATTCTCAAGATTCTTGTCCGGGCTCTTGGTGAGATTTTAACAATTGACAATGAATTGAGAATCGACTGTTCTTGACACCATTCTTAATGAGATTCTTGAGAAAATTTAAAAAACACTGCATATGCGCAAAATGGCCACAGTGGCTGTTCAAAGCATGTGCAGCTCTTTTCCAAAGTGGCACCAGCAGCATCACTGCCATTTTGGAAAAGAGCAGCCATTCTGCGCATACATGATGGCCATTTTTTGCAAGCACAGACCGGCTGCTCTTTTCCAAAACAGCAGCAATGTTGTCAGAGCCATTTTGGAAAAGGGCTGCACATACACAGATTGGCCCCAGCAGTCATTTTGCACATGCACAGTTCTTTTTTTTTTTTTTTAATGAGCTCTCATACTGGGGTTGGGTTCTTGATGAGATCTCAGTCCCCGGTACGAAGTCTTGTGCGATCCTCTCAAGGAATTTTTTTTTTCTCATTTTAGCATACTAATAATTAAAGTGATATAAATAATTTTAGAGATGGTCTTCCAACACTGAATTTTCTATACACTTAGGGTGTTTTCAGATGTGGCGTTGAACATGGATTAATCTGTGGCCAGCATCACGTTTAAGGGGCCACCAGATCTTGGCCCTAGACTGTAGCCCGGGCCATGGCGGTGCTTAGCCCGGGCTCTTCCTCAGGACCATCCCTGAGGAAAAGCCCGAGCTAAGCACTGTCAAGGCCCATGCAATGGATGCCAGACTGGGGTAAAGTGGACCATCACATTTGATGGCCCACTCACACTTATCCCAGTCCGAGACGCTTCTGGGCAGCCATAGTGCCCTCACAGGCCATTGGGGTTGCCCATCAGGGAGATGGGGTGGGTTTCTCTGAGAAACATGGGGGCAAGGTCGTGCGGACGTATGTCCACGCGTTGCACTGTCCACCCCCCTGGTCAGCTTGCTATCATGTTTGTTTGGTAGCCGGGCCAAATCCTGCCTGGAGTGAGGGCTCTCACTCCTGTCAGGATTAAAGTGTGGTGGTGCTCAGCGCAATTACGTGTGAAAACACCCTAAATTTGCAACAGGCTTCAAATGTTAACTGAGCATTATGTTTATGCTTTACAATATGGAAGTTTAATAACCATTTCATATGATAACATTGGGAGTAATATTACTAGGAGAAAAGAGATCTACTTGCCAACTTGTGATTCTCAAACAGCTTACTTGGAAGTAGTCCCACTGAAGCCCTATGATACTAACCTTCTGCCCCTATGCTTGTCCCGAATGTGAACTGCTACCCACTCAGTCTGAACAAGGCTAAGAGCTAAGATCAGTCTGAGTTCTATCAAGTCAAATGCTTTGCATAGCACTAAATTTCTTAGCTAAATAGACTTCTGTGGTACTACTCCAGAGTAAGCAGTTTATGAATCACGGACTATGTTGCACAAGCAATTAATTAATTAATTAAATTGTTTATTAACGGCTTAAGCCAAAAAGAATGTTGCCCAAGTATTAAAACCCAGCAACTTAAAAAACAAACAAACCAAGTTCTACTCACTCCGTGCAAGCATAATAGCAGCCTTTCATCTCTGAAATATTCAAGCCCCTCCCCCCCTACATCAAACTATGTCAGATTGTTTTCAGTGGAAGATGTTTGAACACACTTTCAAGTCCCAACATGCCCTGTCGTGCCAAAGTAGTATAAAGAACACTATTCACAGGGGGAAATTTACATTGAAATCCTCTGTAACCCCTACTGCTTTTTCCAAATAACAAATGTAAGTTTTAAACTACCTTGAGTCCTAAAAATAACTTCTTTGGACTAAGTGCACTTTTAGATTGTGGTGAAACCATTCTTTTCCTATGTAGAACTTCTTCATACTACTGAAAAAATCTTACAGCTATGCAAAGCATTTGACTTGATCGGACTCAAACTGAGCTTAGCCTTTAGCTTTTCTGACAGGCTAAGTGGGGAGAAGTTTCTACAACAAAGGAGATCTGGTCAGCGTGACTGAACATTCTATTTAAACTAATGACTCCCCGCTCCCCCGGGAAGACACCAGAGCAAGAGGTTAGTGCTTGTTGTGAGAAGGCAGGGATGACAGACTGAATCAGGCAGCTGCCCCTTGGACACGTCTCCTCTAACTGACGTTGTTACGTCCAAATCTGTGTCAACTCAACTGTTGGGTTCAGTTTACCAACCTTGTTCCAGCCCTTGTTCCAGTATTTTCCCATCAATTTTGAAAATGGGCTTAAGAATCCTAGTATCCTAATCTACCTCATCCTGTCATGCAGAAATATCCAGCTTAGCTTTGTCATCCCAACAAAATGACCAAGAATGCAGTTCAGCTCTCCCCTGCACCAACTCAAGGGCATTGCAGAAGCCTCTGCTCCAGCAGATTCCCCTTTCCTGCTGGTGGGGCACACCGGTTGTGCCAAGGTAGACAACCTAATGCCAGCGCTCAGGGTGGATTAGCTCCATCCTCCTTGCTAGCTATGCTTGCCACACCCCCTGCATCAGGGAGAAAAGAACTTTGAGCAAGTGTCACCGGCCACACCGGCACCTCACAGGGTGACCATGGCACATGGAGCCTCTTTGTGCATGCCCCAACAGTGTCTGACACCCCATCTGCACGGGGATGACACATCCAATGTCGGGAGCACAGCAGCCCTGCGCCTGGTCGAAGCAGCCACAGAGGCAGCGTGAACTCCCTGATGGGTAGCCAGGAACAGTAAGGGGAATGGGGGAGTTTGCTGTGCTAAGGGGGAGGGGCAGTTGCCGTACAAGTAAGGGCTGTGGGGTGATTGCTGTGCTGGAGTTGCCAGGTTCTCGCTATGCTAGTGAGGGTGGTGTGCACGTTAGGGTAGGGAATGAGGTCTGGGTCTTAGCAGTGCACATGAGGGCGGCCGAGATGCTACCAAGCAGACCCTGTTTAATTTCTTTGCATGTGGCTGAGGACCTACTCACTTGCAAAGCTGCAGGAACTTCCTGGGACATCTCTCCAGCCTCCCCAAACCACTCCCCTGGACAGTGGTAAGACCTGGACCCTGTTTCTTTGCTTCCTAGTACTACCATACCCCGATGCCCCCGACAAGCACAGCCTGTCTGATGACTCTGGCAATCCCTGATTTCTGGGAGTGACACCCTACCCCTGGTTCTGTAACTGGGCCAGCCATCACGTGCAAGCTGTCAGGTGGATTTGGTGCAGTTTGCACATTTCCACATTTGTTCCTGCCATCAGCGCAAGACTCCCCATAGCTGGGTCACAGTAATAGTGCAGTATTACCTCACAATTCTTCATGTCTTCAGAAAGCTTGAACCCTTTTTTTCCATCACAATAACAGTTATAGCTTCCTGGAGTATTGACACACATATGAGCACAACTGTTTCCGGCACATTCATCCACATCTGCAGTGAAACAGAATGACAGTGTTTGAGTCTTAAGCGGAGCATTCACTTCATGTGAATTAAATGGGACAATAGGCAAAACTAGCTCTTTAGTTGAACATGAACATAAGAAGTGACCTACTGGGCCAGACCAATGGTCCATTGAGTCCAGCATCCTGTTTCCAACAGTGGCCACTCAGTCACTTTGGAGAAGTAACTAACAAATCATAATGGAGTGATCCATTCCCCGCTGCTCACTCTCAGCTCCTGACAGTCAGAGGTTGCAGCCCTCAACCTACTTGACCAGAGCCGTAAATAGCCTATGGCCAACGTGGTGGCGTCCAGAGGTGCATTTAGGTGAGGGGTACCAACCAACCATGCCCCAGGGCATGTCTGTTGTGCCGTGGCTGCTTGCCCCAGACTCCCTTCACTGATGCTTCTGCCAGCCAGAGTGAAGCAAGAGTGCTTAGCCACTAATAATGCGGGGGGAGGGGGGGTCTCTGTCCCTTGCAGGAAGGCCCCACACCTACCCATTAGTCCTGACTGAGCACTAAGGGAGTCTAGGGCAGGCAGTCACAGTGCGTCTGTCACACATGATGATTCAGCTGCTCCGGGGCATAGTTGGTTAGCAACCCTAATGTAAAATGCATCTGTGGCCACCACCACATTAGCTATAGGCTACTTAAGGCTCTGTACTTGGCTAATAGCCATTTATAGACCTACCCTCCAAAAGCCTATCCAATCCTTGTTTAAACCCAGCTATGCTACATGCCTTCACAATATCCTCTGGCAACAAGTTCCACAAGTTAATTGTACAGTGAGTGAAAAAAATACTTTCTTTTGTTAGTTTGAAATCTACTGCCAGTTAGTTTCATTAAATACTAGTCCCCAAGTTCTAGTATTATTTGAGAGGGTAAATAAAAGCTCCCTATTTACTCGCTCCACGCTACACATGATTTTTAAAAAACTTCTATTATATCCTCTGTCATCTCTTCTGTAAGCTAAAAATAAAAATTTTAAATAAAAAGGTGCTGCGCTTTTAACCTATATCTGTGTCCTGTGCTTCCAACCAGCCTTGGAGGACCCAATATTTAAATGTTCTTTCACTTGCACGTTGTACTGACAGGCTAAAAATTAACTTGTTAATTTTATAAAATGTATAGGTCCCATTTATGGGCGAGCCCCAGGCAGCTCCCACCAGGATTTTAAATTTGGCAGAGAGGCAGCGGGGACTCGGCTCAGGGATGGGGTAGGGGGTTCCAGTCCATTTCTTATGGATTTGTTGTAAGGCGCTCTGAGTTGCCCATGGGGGTACGAGGAAGCGGTTGAGAAGTATAACAAAATAAATAAATAAATAAATAACCCATATCCATTGAGCCTCTCCCTGTACAGAAGTTGTATCATCTCTTTGATCACTTTTGTTGCTCTTTCTGCAACTTTTCCATTTTTACAATTGGTTTTTGAGATGTGGTGAGCAGAACTGCACATAAGGTGTGGTTACACCATAGGTTTATACGGATGTATTATATTTTCTTTTTATTCTCTATCCCTTTCTGAATAATTCTTAACATTCTGTTTGCCTTTTTGAGTGATGCTGCACAGGGAGCTGAAGTTCTCAGTTATTTGTCCACAATGACTCCAAGATCTTTTTCCTGAATGGTAACACCTAATTTAGAACCTAGCATTGTGTATGTATAGTCAGAATTATTTTTCCCTCTGTGCATGACTTTGCAGTTGTTAATATTACTATTATTATGCAGGCATGGAAGTGCCTGTATAGTTAAGGTGAGTTGCAAGTTCTATTAAGACTGCAAATATGCTATTGCTTATAAAAGTGAGAGTATTTGAGATAGGGATGTGAACGTTTTTACATATCATTGGTGTGGGTAGGTCTACATTGTGTCCAAACTTTGTGAAAATCAGTTAAGAAACAAAAAGGTTATGGTCATTTGAAAAAGCAATAATTTTTTGGTGGGGTTCCACCGTTATTTTGCAGGGTTTTTTGCTGCAGCAGAAGTGCTTTCAGATTTTTGCCTATGTGTTATATTTGTGTTGGAAAAATCAGGGTTAGCATGGTGTAATGCATTCTTTTGGAATTTTTAATTTTGGTTGAGGCGTTGCACAGGTATTAAGGTTTTAAAATCCCATTATAATTAATGTACTGGGGAGCATGGTCAGTAGAAACAACAGAGGGTGTCTTTGTGTCTCACTCATAGTAGTCTGTCTGTCTGGAGTCTCAGCAGCAACAGAAGACGGTGCCTCTGTCTCACTCAGTCACTCCAGTCTGCCTGGAGTCTGGTCGTTAGAGTGCCTGAGGAGACAACAGGAACCGCCTAGACGAAGTAAGACATGGGGGGGGGGGAGAGACGAGACAGCCATGGGGGGGAGACACAGGAGAACATTTATTTATTTATATATTTATTTATTTAATAGATTTATACCCCGCCCCTCCTCCTAAAGCAGCCCGGGGCGGCTTCCAACAATTAAAACACAATAAAAACAATTTAAAACATCCAATACAATAATATAAAAATATTAAAACAGGGATAAATATAATAAATACATAATAAATAATAGGTAAGATGGGGGAGCTAAAAAACCCTTACCCTACCCTCCCAACCTCCCCAAAGGCCTGGGCGAACAGCCAGGTCTTACAACTTCGCCGAAATGTCAACAGGCTGGGGGCCAGGCGAGCTTCCTCCGGAAGGTAGTTCCAAAGGCGCGGCCCAGCCATCGAGAATGCCCTCTCCATTGTGGCCCCCCGCTTAACACGGGGGACCTCCAAGAAGGCACCCCTGGCAGACCGCAGGAGCCGCTCTGGGGCGCGGAGGGCGAGGCGGTCCCTGAGGTATGAGGGGCCCAGACCGTGTAGGGCTTTATAGATCATCACCAAAACCTTGAACCTGGCTCGGCACGCTATCGGCAACCAGTGCAGAGCTCGGAGCACAGGTGTAATATGCTCCCGACGGCCCGTCCCCGTAAGGAGACGAGCCGCCGCATTCTGCACTAGCTGCAGCCTCCGGACCAGGAACAAGGGAAGCCCCACGTAGAGCGCGTTACAGTAGTCTAGCCTCGAGGTGACGAAGGCATGGATGAGGGAGGCCAGGTCCGGGCCGGAGACATACGGACGCAGCCTACGCACCAGATACAGCTGGCGGAAGGCAGCCTTAGCGACTGCCTCCACCTGCCGCTCCAGGCGGAGGTCCGCATCCAGTATCACCCCCAGACTCCGAACCTGCTGAGCTATAGGAGGGCGAACCCCCCCAACCAGGGGGGCCACTACCTCTTTCGCTCTCCCCACCAACATCACCTCCGTCTTATCGGGGTTGAGTTTCAGTCTGCTCAGCCGCATCCACTCCGCCACGGCCTCCAAACATTGGGATAGCAACGAGACAGCAGGGTCTGGGTCAGTTGAAAAAGAGAGGTACAGCTGAGTATCATCAGCATACTGGTGACACCGCACCCCGAACCCTCTCACGACCTCCCCCAAGGGCTGCATATAGATGTTAAATAATAATGGAGACAAGATCGATCCCTGCGGAACGCCACACGGTAAGGCGCGGGGGCTCGATGTTTCCTCCCCCAACACCACCCGCTGGCTCCTCCCCGAGAGGAATGAACGGAACCATTCAAGAACAGTCCCGTCCAGACCCCCCCGGTCACGCAGTCGTCTCAACAGCAGCCCATGGTCCACGGTGTCAAAAGCGGCCGAGAGATCGAGCAGGATGAGAAATGTCGAACATCCCGCATCCATCTCCCGGCGGAGGTCGTCCACCAAGGCCACCAACGCCGTCTCGGTGCCATAGCCGGGGCGGAACCCAGATTGAAAAGGGTCAAGGAGCCCGATGTTATCTAGATGACCCTGGAGCTGGAGCGCCACTGCCCGCTCAATAACCTTCCCTAAAAAGGGAAGGTTAGAGACAGGTCGGTAGCTGGCGAGCGCGTCTACGTCCAACGATGGTTTTTTCAGCAGGGGGCGCACCACAGCCTCTTTTAAGCAAGGCGACAACCTCCCCTGCCGAAGGGACGCATTCACCACCCTCGCCAGCACCGTCCCCAACGTCTCCCCGGAAGCTTTTATTAACCAGGACGGGCACGGATCTAGTTGACAACACGTGGCCCTCACAGACCCCAGGACATCCACCACATCGGCCGGCGTCACTTCCTGAAACTCACCCCATAAAGATGGACCAGACGGACCCTCCGCCCCCCCGCGCTCTTCCCCTACTGCTATCAACCCAGCGTCGAAATCGGCCTGAATCCGAGCGATCTTGTCTGCGAAGTAGATGACAAACTCCTCACAGCGGGCCCGGGACAAGTCCCCATCCAGGCGGAGGGAGGCCGGACTAACCAGCCCCCGCACCACCCGAAACAGCTCCGCTGGACGCGACTTCGCAGACGCTATGAGGACGGCGAGGAATTCCTTCCTCGCCGTCCTCACAGCCTCCACATAGGACCGCAAATGGGCCCTATGGAGAAGACGATCGGAGACAGACCGAGTCCGACGCCAGCGTCGCTCTAGCCTCCTGCCCACACGCTTCATACACCGCAGCCCCTCAGTAAACCAAGGGGTCCTGCGGTGACGAGACCGAGGCAGAAGGCGCCTCGGAGCCACCCTGTCAATGGCCTCCTCCAGCAAGATGTTCCAATGCCGGACCAGCTCATCCACAGAGTGACCGTCCACATCCAGGGTAAGCTCCCTCAGGACCTCCTGGAACCGCTGGGGTTCCATCAGCCTCCGAGGGCGGACCATCCTAACTGGTCCCTTCCCCTTCTGGAGGGGGCGCGCTAAAAGACCGGCCTGAAGGAGGTAATGGTCCGTCCACGACAAGGGCACCGCTGTCACCTCCCCCACAACCGGACCCCCCGCCTCAAGGCCAGAGCCGAAGATCAGGTCGAGGATATGTCCCCCCACGTGGGTCGGGCAGATCACCTCCTGGGACAAGTTCATAGTTGCCATGGCGGCCATGAACTCCCGCTCCGCCCCAACAAGGCCGGCATCGGCGTGGACGTTGAAGTCCCCCAGAACCAAAGTCCTGGGGGAGCCCAACACCACCTCCGAGGCCAGCTCCGCTAGAGCGGCAAGGGATTCTGCCGGGCAGGAAGGGGCCCGGTACACCAGCAAGACCCCTAGCTTGCCCCCGGCCAAATTGAACACCACGTGAAGGACCTCGATACCCATAATCTCCCGAACTGGAGCATGGGGGGAGAGAGGGAGCAGCCATACGGGGAGGCACAGGAGAACATAGCGGAAGAGGGAACAGTCATGGGGAGAGGCACAGGGGGGAGGGAGAGGGAGCAGCCATGGGGAGAGGCACAGGGGAACAGGTAGACAGAGCAGCCATTAGGAGGCACATGAGAGAGGGAGCAGCCATTGGGAGGTGCATAGGAGGGGAGAATAGGGAGCAGGCATGCGGGGGTGGGAGTGACCAGCCATTTTCCAGTTCCTGGATCTAGTCCCTGGATCCTGTTCCTAGCCCAAAGTCCTATAAGACTGAGCTCAAGGGAAAGAAGCAGAGCTGGGGGTGTTCACACAAGGAGAGGGGCAGCTCCATGGCAGAAATCCATGATTTAGGCCCTCCTTTTCTTGAGTGCATCCTCACTCCACCTTCTATGCGGTCCTTGGAACTTGTACTAATATTTTCAAATTGGCTCCCAGGAGGGAAAGGTTCCCCACCACTATTTGAAGAGATGAGTGATCCTGGGTGGATTAAGAACCAGCTCCCCTTCCTCAGGACTCTATTAAGGGGTTCCCCAGGAATTGTCATGCTGGAGGGGGTGAGCCAGATCTCAAAATGGGGTGCATTCTAGCTATGCCTCTGAGGAGCCGGCTAGAGAGAGTAAATGTAAAGCTGCATTGGAGAGAGGGGCTGCCTGGGCCTGCCTGCCACCTGGAAAGCCCTTCCCCCAACCCAGGCCAGGTCCCTGCTGCTACTCTGCCAAATTTTAATCCTGGTGGGGACCGCCTGAGGCCTGCCCGCCGTCTGACCTGGGAGTCAAGGGGAGGGTTTCCCAGCTGCCACTCACCCCTGGGCTGGGTCCCTGCTGCTGCTTGCCTTGTCTCTAAAAAACCAGCCTCAACAGTTTGGGAACTGGATCGGAAACTGGGGCAGATAAAGGAGAAGAGGAGGGGAAGCGTGGGAGCCTTTTGTACAGATCCAGGATTGAAAGGGTTATGTAGACAGGCACAAACTGGGAGCACTAACTTGGCACTGCAGTTTACAAGCCATGAGTTACAAGTGAACATCTTTAGTCAGCTGAGAACCTGCTAGAGAAGAAAAGGCTGTACCTGTCTGGCCTCCTGAGCTGAGTACAGCTCAGGAGCTCACAAGCCAGAAAGGATGTGGTAAACTAGCTGCACTTTTACAGAAGTGAAAGGATATTTCCCCCAAAGAAACACCTTACAAAAAGCAAGGCAATTCAGTAACAAAAAACCTACAGTTTAACAACAGAGTTAAGGCTTGTATACATACAACCATGATCCAAAAAGCAAGGAAATTCCATGTTAGGGCTGACACCTTAACTTGCACACCATTGTGGAAACACGGACCTTGAACAGTATGCTGTCCATGTTCACAACTCAGAGACCAGACACCTTCAGTTCGCCCTTGGACTTTCAGCCGACATCCTCTTCCTCTGCATGTTGAAACCCCACTCTCCACTGAGCATATGCAAATCCTTCCTGACACAGCTGCCCCCTTCCCGCAAACTCCCAGTCTCTCCTGATGCTAAGCAAAGTCCCACTCTGTCACTGCTGCCCGCTCTTTCCAAATCTGGATTATCCCCTAAGCCTAAGGAACCACCACCGAGAAAGGAAAACTGGGTTCTTACCTTGTGAATTTTCCTTCTATGAGAGATCCTCCTGGACGGCCAGTAAAACTGCACAGTTAGATCCCCACCACTACCAGTAGGAGGCAGACTTCCTAATTTTTCCTGGCGCATGCTCAGTGAGGATCTAGCCCCTAAGCTCCAGTGTTTTCAATCTTTAACTTCACACTGTTTAACCTATGCTGAACTGGAAAAAGTTTCTCAACTAGAACAACCTGACCAGAAATGTAAACCTCAGGTCTAAACTTCCTGCTACCACTTCCAATGGGGTGTGGTCCTAGGGTAGAAGTGGACACTAAGCTAAGTGTCTGTGTTCCAGGCACCTCAGAGTTACCTCTCACTCTGGGTGGGACTGGCCGTCCAGGAGGATCGCCTGTAGAAGGAAAATTCACAAGCTAAGAACCCAATTTTCCTTTCTCCGGAGAGCTTCTCCTGGACGGACAGTAAAACTGCAGGGACGTTCCAAAGCGGTGTCCCAATCCTGAAATAGAGGGGGGGAATGGAGAGAGAGGTGTCCAATAAGAAAGAGTCAAGGAGGCGCATCACAGCACCGCCTGGAGCACTCTCCTCCTGAAAGCTGCTTCAGCTGATTTGTGAAACGGGATCTTTTAGTTCCTCATAAAAGCATGCACTGAAGACCAGGTTGCTGCATGACATTGCTGTGTAGGAGGTCAAATTTCTCAAGGCCCGCATAGTAGCCGTTCCTCTCAGGAAATGAGCAAAGACCTCCTGGGGAGCAGACTTACCCTCTGCCTTGTAACCCTCCGTAATACAGAGAGTCATCCGGTGCGCAATTACCGCTTTGGATGCCCTCATGTCTTTCCTCTGAGGACTATAAGCCATGAAAAGGGCTGACGACTTTCTGAAGGGGGCCATTTGTCTAGGTATACCTTCAGCACCCTCCTTACATCAAGCTTGTTTCAGACTTGTTCCTGTGGGTGAGTTGGCTTGGGGCAAAAAGAGGGGATAGGGTGCTAAGTTCGGAGACCCTCCGAGCCAAGGTGATGCCTATGAGAAAGGTGAGTTTGAGGGACAAAGAGTGAGACCTCTCTGAGAGGTTCAAAAGGTATTTTGGTTAGACTAGGTTCAGATTCCATGAAGGGAATCAGTGAGCCACCTGGGGAGAAATAACTCTCAATGCCTTCAAAAAATGAATGATATGGGGCTGTTTAGCTACCTTGTGGCCCTTGACAGTGCAGAGCACGCTATTCAGGGCTGCTGCCTGTCTTTGTAGCGTGTTGGGCTTTAACCCCCATCTAGCCCCTCTTGCAGGAAATCTAGGATAACCCTAATGGGGGCCCTAGCTGGCCCAATGTCCCTGTTCTCACACAATCTGGCAAAAGTAGCCCAGGTTCCCTGGTATATGCGTTTCATGGCCAGCTGAGAGTAGCCCGGCTTCCTCAATGCCCTCCTTTCAATTTCCACACTCTTAGTTTCAGGGCTTCAGGGTTGTCGTAAAGGAGAGGCCCCTGTTTCAGGAGGTCAGGGACTTCCAGAAGTCGGAGGGGTGGTTCTGAGCTCAGGTCTTGAATGTCCGCAAACCATGGTCACCTCGGACAGTAGCGGGTGACCAGTATGGTGGCAGCCCGCTCCTTCTTGATCTTCGCCACTGTCCTGCCTAGGAGAGGGAACGGTGAGAATGTGTATGAGAGTTTGCAGGAGGAGGCAGCTGTGCCAGGGAGGATTTGCTTAGGCTCACTGGAGAGTGGGGGCTTCAACGTGCAGATGAAAAGGATGTCAGCAGAGAGTCCAAGGGCGAACTGTAGATGTCTGGTGCCTGAGTTGTCAGCATGAGCAGTAAGTCTTACCATTCAAGGTCTGTGGTTCCACAATGGTGTGAAAGTTAAGGTGTCAGCCTTAATGTGGAATTTCCTTGCTTTTTGGATCATGGTTGTATGTATATGAACCTTAACTTTGTTGTTAAACTGCAGATTTTTTGTTACTGAATTTATACAGTGCCAGTAAAATCAGTATACCTGGCACTGTAAAATCAGTAGTTATAGACAGGTTCCTACCCCAAGGGGCTTACAATATAAGACAGACAAGGAAGGGGGAGACGAGGGAGAGGTGAACATCAGGAGAGACAAGGATACATTCATGAGGTTGAGAAAATGCAAGTGCATGTGGCTTAACTTAGTTACAGGAAAGAAATTCTGAGCGAAGATGCAATTTCACTCATGATGAGCCAGGGAAAACCTTATGGAAGAGGTAGGTTTTCAGGAGGGATTTGAAAGTTGGGAGGGTGAGAGAAGAATGGATGTATGCAGGGAGGGAGCTCCAGGCATGGATGGCAGCAAGAGAAAAGGGGTGAAGATGTTTAGAGGAGCAGGGGAGTTGCAAGCAGGTAATGGTGGGGGAAGAGGAGGAGTGAAGCTCCCTCAGGAATGTGTTGGGATACAAGAGCAGAGAGTTATGGGGGA
This sequence comes from Sphenodon punctatus, assembly GCA_003113815.1. Lineage (NCBI taxonomy): Eukaryota > Metazoa > Chordata > Lepidosauria > Sphenodontia > Sphenodontidae > Sphenodon > Sphenodon punctatus. The sequence continues at coordinate 216,594 of QEPC01004719.1, forward strand.
GCATTGCCATGAAGAGCCCTGAAGGTGAAGACAAGGAGCTTGTGCTGAATGCATCCAGTGCAGGGCGGGGGAGATGGGCAAGGTGGATGACTTTGGCAGCAGAGCATTGGACAGAGATGAGGGGGGCGAGATCAGAGCAGGGGAGACGGGTAAGGAGGAAGCTTCAGTAGTCAAGGCAAGAGATGATAGAGCGTGGACTAAGGTTTTTGCAGTCGCAACAGTTAGGCAGGGCTGGATTTTAACAACATTATACAGGGCAAAGTGGTAGGATTTGGCAACAGCCTGGATCCAAGGTGTAAAGGAGAGGGAGGAGTCAAAGATGAATCCCAGGCTACGGGCTTGAAGGACAGGCTGGATGCTGGCACCCTCAATAGAAACTGAAAGGGAAGTAAGAGGGGAATGTTTTGTGGAGGAGAAAGATGATTTTCATCTGTCATTTCGTTGCCCAATCACCCAGTTGTGCAATATCCTACTGTAATTCGTTACAATCTACACCAGTCTTAAGTATCTTGATTAACTTTGGCCATTTTTAATGGCCAGTGAGTGGGTAGGTGGAGCTCAGTGGAATGCACACACACTTCTGGAGGGGGAATGAGACGGGCCAGGTTTGCACTGGGTGGGTGTTCCTACCCACGCACTGTCCGCTCATGCCCCCGCATGGAGCATCTGGGTTTTCCCCCGATGCTCCATGCATGGGCATGAGTGGGCGGTGCCTGAATCATGGGAGTGTACACCCACCCATGCTTTCTTCTGACGGGTACTCGAGTGTGCGAGGGATGGGTGGGGGTCGGTGGGCATGTCTTATTTTAAAATGGCCTTTGTGACATCTGCAAATTTGATCATGTCACTCTTTACTCCCTTTTCCAGGTCATTAAGTTATATATTAAACAACACTGGTTGCAGTACAGACCCCTGGGTTATTATATTTACTTGTTTCTCTCCCTTGTGAAAACTGACCATTTAGTTCTACTCTTTGTTTCCTATCCTTAACCTGTTACTAATCCATGATAGGACACTGCCTCCTATCCCATAACTACTTGGTTTTCCAATGGGTGTCTGGTGAGGGTTCTTGTCAAATGCTTTATGAAAATTAAAATACACTATAATATCAACCGGATCACCCATAGCCACATGCTTGGTGATACCCTCAAAATATTCCAAGAGATTAGTAAGACATGACTTTCATTGCTAAAACCATGTTGCCTCTCCCCAATTATGTCATGTTTGCCAATATGCCCAATAATTCTGTTCTTTACAACTGTCTCCATCAATCTGTCCATTACTGATGTCTGTAGTTTCCATGTGCTCTGGAGGCTTTTTAAAATTCGCTTTACATTCACTACCCTCCAATCCTCAGGTACAGAGGCAGATTTTAGTGATAGGTTTTCTTGAAGTGCAGTGTGAGTGCACTTCTGAATAAAAGGAAATTAGGCTCTTTCCAGCCAAAAATTTGCATTGCAGTTTAGGTGCATCAGCAATTGGCTGTGGGGGCTCTGAAGTGAGCCAGAACGGTCCACAGGAAAGGCTTGCTGAATGTGGAAAAAGCCACAAAGTTGAGCTGTGTAGCTAGCTGGGAATTACAGAGCTGTTTGGAGTAGCAGAGTTTATGAAAACCCACTCTCTGCAATAGTGCTCTCTATTGTGGGTCTGCACCCTTTCCTGTCCATTAGGGTCACCTTGACTGCAGGAGTTATAACAATCCTGAAGTATTCCCTACCATGTCTTTAGAGGGTCAACCACAGACTCTGTACAGCTAAATATTTGAGGCTGTGAAACCCAGGGGGCAATCATCCACAGGGGAAATGTAGGCTGATTAGAGGCAAGACACATTTAGTTCTACAGGATCTAGTTGTCTATGTTTTCTAAAAGCACAATGAATAATTTAGAAATGAAAAGCTGTGTGAAAGACTAATGTAGTTACTTTTCCACTATGGAAGTAAGGAGGCTCTCCTAAAGAGAGGGGATCTTGGTGGAGTGAGCTAGAGCCACTACGTTCCTTTTCTGAAACACATCTTCCTTATGGTGTAAATAAATTATGGTGTAGTAGTAAACATAAAAACTAAACTAAACTGTGTGCTAAAATCTACTGTAAGCATTAGTAAATTCAATGAAGAAAAAGCCTCACAGCTTTAATCCTAATATAGCCTGCACACACATGAGGTTAGAACAACAGAGTGGATCGGAGGACACTTGGATTCTATTCCAGTGACCCTATGTCACTGAACAGTCTCCCAGAACAGTCTGGGAGAAGTTGTTTAACCTCTATGTGCCACAGGTTTCCCATAATTTAAAAAGAAGGCAATTCCTCATCGAGGACTAAAACTAATGTTTGTCAAGTGCTTTGAGTTGCTTGGACAATAGAGACAAGCAAATAAAAGTTGTTATTAAAAATCTGCTCTTGCAACCTTTGCTTGATTAGTCAGCATAATGGCTCATTTGGCAGAAACAGGGTCAGGTATGTGGAGCTCAAGGAGAGGCAAATATTAAAGATATTAAGGTGTACTGCACTCTCAGCCTAGTTCATTGATTAAAAAGTCTTCTATTGTGTGTGAAACCCCAACTTTGGCCCAGAAGTGTAAGCCGTGTTTCTGAAGAGTATTGCAACAGAACCCTGACTGGATTTTATAGTTTTTTTGTGGCAGAACACAGGTGACTGTAGTGATAATCCCACAGCTGTCTTCTCCCGTTGAGTAAATCTCACCCCCTCCCTCTGATGCAGTTGCCCCCAATGACACAGGGTGTGCAGTGTGAAATGTTGACTTTCCTGATCCACAGAGATAATTCTGGCACTTATATCCAACAGGCCAAGCAAAATATATTCCACCAATCTCCAGAGAGGCTAAGTTCTTGCCTGTTTGCACAACTGTGTCCTTAGAAAGGCTCTGGTGACCCATTTAATGTGTTTAGAACAGGTCTGAAAGCTTAGCAGCATTACATTCTTAGTAGGGGGGGAGACTTTGCTTTTGTTGTTAATAACCTCAGCCTTGAAATCTTTCAGATCCCTGTTTCAAAAGAGAATGAATGCCTACGAGAAGCCTTATGCAGCTCAAACACATAGAGGAGGGAATAAAGAAAACCTTTCAGATAGTTCAGTGCATCTATCTGTATAAATATTTTTTGCATCCCAACATTTATTTATTTAAAACATTTATACCCCACCCCTCCTGTAAACAGCTCGAGGCGGCTTCCAGCAATAATAATAAAACAGCATAAAACAACATAAAACAGTTTAAAACAATCAATCAATTAAATACTTTTAAAATAGGGCCCCGAGAAACAATTTCAACATTAAAACAATAAAACAAGGTGGGGGGGGGGAAACAACCCTAACCCCCCCTCCCCCTCTCCCCAAAGGCCTGGGCAAACAGCCAGGTTTTGCAGTACTGCCGGAATAACAACAGGCTTGGGGCCAGGCAGGCTTCCTCCGGAAGGGAGTTCCAAAGGCGCGGCCTGGCCACCAAGAATGCCCTCTCCATTGTGGCCCCCCGCTTTACGCGGGGGACCTCCAAGAAGGCACCCCCGGCCAACCACAGGAGCTGCTCTGGGGCACGGAGGGCGAGGCGATCCCTGAGGTACGAGGGGCCCAGACCGTGAAGGGCCTTTATAGATCAACACTAAAACCTTGAACCTAGCTCGGCACGCTATTGGCAGCCAGTGCAGAGTCCGGAGCAGAGGTGTAATATGCTCCCGATGACCCGTCCGTGTAAGGAGACAAGCCGTCGCATTCTGCACTAGCTGCAGCCTCCGAATCAGGCACAAGGGAAGCCCCACGTAGAG
>QEPC01004719.1:234557-248678 GCA_003113815.1 Sphenodon punctatus
GTTTACAGATACACGTGTATCTAGCTTGCCCATCTTGACATTCCTTATAACCATCTTTATTACATGGCAGAGGAATACACTGGTTTGAAATCTCTGTGGGGATGGGGAAATAAAAATATCAGGAAAAAAGTTTACTTTTAAGTTCAGCCTCTCTCTGATCTTGTTTCTTTCTTCATTTCCTCCCTTACATATCATGCAGAAGGAAAAGCTTTTCTCATAAGAACAATCCATCATTAAAAAAAACTAGTTTAAATGAACAGTTAAGGCGTATCTGCCTTGACACAAACTTCAAAATGAAAGGAAATTGATTAGTAAGGTGAATATCTGTTTCCTACCAACACACTATCATCCATCACAAAAAAAAACCCTACCTCTTCAACGTTTTCAGTGAGAACTAGGTTTCAAAATGCCTACACTACTGTTAAAAATTAAACTTAGGTGCCAAGTCACTTAAGGCACTGTGATTTTTTTTTCAAAACTGTGATCTGTTCACTCTTTGCCCAGTGAGTAATCTGTAACAACCGCTTAATGATGTGTGCCCCTATAAGAAATAAAATTCATATCAAGTACAGCAGCAGTCCTCACTGCTCACTGGGGGTTGCTCAACAATATAAGATGTTCGCACAGGCCTATAAAACCCTCCCTGCTAGAGTCTCTAATGAGAGCGAGAACGAGTGAATGAGAATGCATTTTAATTTGTGACTACAGGCACACTGGCAGAGTGATCTGGAAAATGTGTTCATCTGTGACTGTGTGTAGTGTAATTATTGAGGATTTCTTCATGCCCTCATTTGCTCTGAAGGACAAAAATAGGAACAGATGCTTAAGGGTAAGTATGTACATTCAAACTGAGAACTCTTTCAGCAGACCTAAACAATTACATTTTAAGAACTGTGGAAAAGGAGCCTGCCATCAACTAAAGACGTTATTTGCACAGACTGCTTCCTACTAGGTAGTCATAAGATACAAGGTTTCACTTTGAATGTATCAATCAAGGATACTGAATGTATAATGACTACATACTGAAGTTATGCAACTTCAGACGCAGTAGGTTGAGAAGCATTACATTCCTGAAAACCACATTTAGAATTCTTTCAGCTTGAAGTGTTACCTCCTTCGTTAACGACTATATTGTGTCTATGCAGCTACGCAGGGGACTAAAAAGGCATATTGTGACTATGCAGATGTACGGGAGACTAAAAAGGCATATGGTCCCTTTCCATGCTATGGCTACGCAAGCCTTCACAGATTTTGAGTCTGGATGTTGGGGTTCTGCAACTTTAGCCCCCCACCACCTCCCCATGAATGAAAGTGCATAGAATTAGCAGCACTTTGGCTCTGCATTCTGGTGCTCACCAACCAGTAGAGCTGGCTGGACATAAGGAGATGAGCATGCTGTACTTAGTAATACGTGGACAACGCATTCTATCCCCCACTACTATAGAGAAAGACCTGGAAGAATTTACTGAGAGCAGAAAAAAGGACAGCAGTCCTTTCCTGCGCACTATGCTAGCCCCATACTTAAAGATGAAAAAAACCTAGTCCTCAAAGTGTCTTGCTAGACAACTGCACGACATTACTTAAAATAAAAACCTGGTGCCTTTCTTAAATAGAAGCTGTTGGGTTTTTAAGTTCAAAACAATGTTATGGTTACACTCATTATGTCTTTGTCTCGATAATATAAGTGAAATATATATAACAAGTGCTTACGGGTGACACAGGTCCTCAGGTCACTAGGGGAGTCTGAAGTCAACTCAGCAACCCTGAAAATCGCTTTTCGGTGGGAGGCAAGGCAGCCTGTAAATACAAACAAACACAATCTGTTTATGGTACCAGCACCCACTCAGGCAGAAATTACAATGGTGATAAAGCACTGCTTCTTCAAGATCCACATACTATACTACTGCACTTGTGTAACGTAGGATTAACTTCAGCATTGCTGTCAGTAGAGTTACTCCACAATTATGAAATGTCATTGTTTTCCCATTAACTCCAATCCTAAACACACTAGTGAGTAAGTCCCATTGTTTTCAGTGAACCATAGCTCATGTTCTGATTAACAGATATTTCCAAGTAGTTAAGCCTTAAATCACTTTTACTCCTGAATTGCTCATGCATTAAGAGTTCTAAGCTGAAGTTATTCCAGAGGACAAAGACAAGTATGTACTCCTGAAAAATGAGGATTACACATGCCCCATCACCTTTTATTTCAAAGTAACTGTATGTAAACCTTTTACTTCAAAGTAAAAAGAGAAGGGTAGCACTATTATTTGTACTTCTCAGAACTTGCAAAGTAACTACATCTGTTTATAGTTGCAGTGGGAACAGTATCAAAGTGGAGTAGTTACTGTGATTTAATTAACAGTATGCCCTGTGAGCATCTTACTACTGCAAGAATGTACATATCTTCAGGATTGAGCCCTAAAGTATTTAAAGGTGAGACATGCAGATTCCCAGAATTTGATATATATTTCCATAAAATTCCAAAATGAGTAGATAGTTCTTGGCATTTCAAATAATTTATAAAGTTTTATGCACCTTCCTTTCAACATTTAAAAAAAATTCAAATTGGGGAAAAAAATATAAGGATTGTTATTGTTCTGATAACATACTAATTATGCTTACTTCAAGTATTTTTCTCCACATGTTATTTGCTTGAACACAAGGCTACAGAAGCATGCTTCTAACAAACATTGGTTCAATAAAACTGCTGAAAGCTGCATGCCATGACAGTTATTGTTCAAATTTGCTGCAGAGGCAACTTCTGAGATTTCACGCTGTGCTTTGTTAGTAAATTCCATAGTGTAAACTGGAGCAATTTTAAGTATTTTAACATATATTATACAATTAGTGAAGCTCTGCCACCCTTTTTATGTTCCATACATTACTCTGAAAAGTATCTTTTCCTCAGGTGTTAAAAATAGTAAAATGCATGCAATTCGCATGGTTAAAAAACCAAACTCTATATTCCATAATGACAAGCAGTATGTTTGGTTTTTTAAAAAAGACTTACCTAAATATTTGGGGTAGAAGTATTCCTATAAGAAAAGAGTAAGAGAAATCAAGATAATATAAGGTGATTACAATAGGTATTATAATCTATGGTGCAAAGATATAGTAATTACTGTCAGTGACTTGTGCTGTACTCTGGGTATTTTTAAATGAAATGCTACCACACATGGCCACCCAGGAGTCACTCATCTGACCACACGTCTGAAGGTGGACCAGGGAGGTGAGCACTCCCGTGAGCCACTCACCAGAACCACTCAGCAACCACTCACGGAGCACTGCTGAGAAATCCAGACTGCACCATGCAAGGCAAGCCAAAAAAGTACATGGCAACAAGCGCCCACGCATTCCCTGTCCATAGGAACTGGGGCAGCCACCCACACCAGCAGACAGATCCCCGTCTCATAGACACTGTGGTTGGAGGATACGGCCTTTGCAAGTCACAGGAACTAGCTGCAAGTGTTGGAGAGTCCAGTTCTGCAGTGCTCATGCCCAGGACATGCCAATTTCAAAAGCCAGCCCAGAGTGCTTCCCCCTCCCCATGGCCTGTGGCAAGGAGGGTGTGACGTGGCTGCCTGTAGCCACGTTGGGAGCCGTCCGTTAAAATCCCTTCCCACCCACTCCACCCGAGTAGCAGTTCTGCAGCTGTGTCACTCAATGACCACGGACCCTTCCCCCCAGCCTTGCTTGTTTAAAAACACTCTATAAGAGGTTAAAAGGAAAATAAACTCTTTACAATTATATTTCTTCATATATGAAAGTAACTAGAACTATGACTTGCTTTTAGATCAACATGAGAGCTAGTTACTAAATTACAGGAGACTAATACCGCATTCACGGCGGCATAGTGGCAGCACTCCCGTGAGAAGATGTGGTGGTGGAAGGAGGCGGAGGGCTTCACAGCTTCCAGTGAGAACGGGGTTTTGTCGCAACAATACTCGCAAATGACAGGGCTCAAAATCTAGCCCTGTCATTCGTGAGTATTGTCATGGCAAAACCCTGTTCGCACCGGAAGTTGTGACCGCCTCTATCTCCTTCCCCTGCCACGTCTTCTCTTCGCGGGAGTGCTGCTGCAAGGTGTGAATGCGGTAGAAATTATCAGGGAAGATGGTGAGGTCAGTTTACAGTTCCCTTCCCTTTTAGACTTATTACAAAGAAGTGGTTATAATTATACAGAGAGCTTCATTTCTCTCCCAGTAAAGGAAAAAGATGGGTGAATCTGAATCACTCCAGATTGGTGAGGCTAGGCTACAGAAATGGCCCTTAAACTTTCTTCCTGAGGAAGAACATCATGCCATTTAGACAAGCAAGCACTTGATGAACAGGGGATAGGGAAAGAATTTAAAAAGGAAGACACTACTAAAAACTAGCCATAGTATGTATGTACATTTAAATGAAATGAAATAATGTTTGGTTTATTTTAAAAATAAGTGGTTGTCACCACAGTAAATACTGAGATTAATCATTTTAATCAAAATTTGTATAACCTTAACAATCAAAATAATGAAATATCCTTTACTAGTTGACTCAAACCAGAATATGCAAGCAATCTACATTTTATGTCAGATTTTTGTAATACAAAATGTGTTCAAATATTATCTAGGACCCATTGCTGCAAACAGTTGCATATACTTTGAGTAGTTTCTCGGAAAGGTGAGCACACACGGAAGTATCTGCAGGATAATGACCCAAATGTCTTACCAATGTGGATAGTTTGCTGTACATGTGCTAATGCAAAACACTTTTTCCTGAAAGTTCCTTTACAGTGGGTGCCTTGCACCCTTCAATAACAGTGGCCAAATTAGCAATTTATCAGGAGGAAATAATTCACATCCAGATGCTATTTCTGCATGCTACATGTATAGAATTCTCACTCAGCATGCACTGCTTGAGTAACTAAGATGTAATACATGTGCATTTTGAAAAATAAAGAGACACATACAGCTATGGTGCTGTCTGTGTCTGCCTTCTTTGACAATAGGTTATGTGTATAAACTTTTTTCAGGCTACTAGGCTGAAATGTGGTTTGGCCAAAATGGGAAATCTCATCGAAATCCTAGTTTCTGATACTGTCTTGATTGAAATGAGAACCTCTTGGTACTTGATAATGTCTTGACTGATATTTTGTTTCTTGATTTACCAACTTTCTGCTTACCCCATTGCAATTTAACCACTTTGCCATCCATTTCAAATCCTGAGAGAGAATACTGACACTACCACATTTCTTGCACTCAGTTTTCCCTTATACTTCCTTGTCACTAATTAGCAGATTCCTTTACTAATCTGCAATCCAGTTGCAGATTGGTCAAAGTAAAGGGAACAAAATAGAAAAATTCTGATTGGAGGCACTGGAGTGGAGATGAAGAGGCACTGGGGAGGGTTAAGGGATGGGCTGTTCACACAGTGATTGTCTCAGAAATGCAGAAACAATAAACCTGGAAGTAAAACAGTACCCTCGGAAATGTGGTAAGCAGTAAATGAACGGTATGTGGTAAATGGAAAATCAGTAATTCAGGACATATCTTGTGGTATTGCAAGAATTGAGAAATCCCATCAGTATCTGGAAATGGTCAGGAAACTGATCCTGATTCCCAATATGCCAAGATTTCTCACGAGCAGCAATTTAGCTGCTCATTTCAGCCCTACCTTCTACACTTGTTGAATTTTATCCTTGCCCTATGTATTATTTAGGACTGCCATGTAATAAGCCTGTTATTTACAGTCTATGTACATCAAGGGTGGCCAAACTGTGGATGGGAAGGTGCATGCCTGGGCAGCCCATACAGCTTTGGGCTCAGAGTTAGGTCTCAGCTAGGACTGATCGTGGGTCCCATATTGCCTTAATGGTCCTGTGTCTCATTTCATTGCACCTGAATCTCAGCAGCTGAACTGCAGCTGCTTCTCGGGACCGCAGAGCAATGGATTGGAATATTCATGATTTTTTATTCTGATTAGAGCTGAACCCTCTTGCCCCGGAGAAATGATTTGGTGGTTTTTTTATGCACCCTAAAAGGAAGTGTTTTCATCTGTGGTTAGTGGGCTGGGGGTGACGATGGGTTAGGATAGAGTTGGGGAGTTATCGTAACAGGTTGTTGGATCCCTTGGTTTGGTTTTTTTTTTGCTGCTGTATTTTACCATTTTTGTTTGCTGTTTATCACTATTTGATCTCGATTTTTAATATATTTGATTCCGGAAGATTCCTCCTATGCACTTCTTTAGTTGGACGATGTTATCTTATAATTTATTAATTGATCTATGTTGTGTATTATTTTATTGTTCACTTTTTTATACTTCCGTATTTTTTGGCCATGGCGAAAGCTAGTGCTTAATAAATAAATAAATTAAGCCAGTGACAAAGCAGGGGCAGTTTGTGTGTGCACGCTTTGGGGCATATAAAGATTTTGTTGCGTTGCTCCTGGGGTTGAAACTTTGGCTGCTCCTGAACTATACACAGCTGTTTCCATCCTCCCACACATTCATCACATTCTTACCGTTTCTGGATCATTTTCAAAAATTTCTCTGGCTTCTTCTTTATTGCACATTTCTTCAACACATTCTCTTTCCATATTTCCCTTCTTGCTTTCTTCAAACAAGGTATTTGCCCGACGTTTCCTAACCAGGAACTCTGTTGCATACTGCCGAGATAAAACTTTGCAGACAGAAATAAACATTTTTCATTTTAGAACCTTCACATTTTCTTCTTAATGTCATTTTTTCAGGCAAGCAATGACATAGTGTAAAGATTAAAGTGAAATGCTACTCTAAAAATTAACATTAAATGGTTGGTCAGATATATTATTATTAAACAATGATGGAGAAAGGCTTGTTTGCATAAGAACGTTTCTGTAGGTAAGTAGTGTTAGGAATATGTACTGTACCTTTAAGAGTTGTTATGCACCACTTAAGATGGGAAACACGTGTTGTTACAAAGAACCAGTTTGGGGCAGGTCTGTATGAGCAGAGCTGGCCTTACCACAGACAGGCTGGCCAAATCTGCAAATTTTAGAGGACACTTATGAGAAATACAGGTTGTGGGGCTGCACTGGCTCCAATGCAGCCCTGCAACCTGTATTTCTCATAAGCGTTCTCTAAAATTTGCAGATCCGGACACCCTAACCACAGAGCAATTCCAAGTGACTGCTCTGGGACCAGCTATTTTCTATACTTCTGGGGCTCCACAATAGCTCCTTTTTCACCAGGGCAAGGCGCAAGGCCCTCCACACTCTTCAAGCAGGGCCACAGACATGAATACCTCTGGTCAACGTGGAAGGTGTCTTACTAAGGGGACAGGTCCACCAGAAGTAGGCCCCACAAGTTCTACGCCAGCCTTGTGCATGAGCTGCGGCTGCAGGCCTCTCTCTGTGAATTAGGTCTCAACTCCAATAAAGCCTTATTTCGTAAACCCTGGATTTGGCTCCTTCATCCAAACCACACAGATTACCACATCTAACTCACTCATAAGCAGTAGAGTTTTTTAAAAAGTGTGGATAAAGGTGAGATATTTACCTCTTCAAACAAGTAGTCAGTTGGCATTTTAAACATGAGTCCCCTATAATCCTCCCCTCCCCCCATATCAGCACTTCCTCCTTCTGTGTTTCCCTCACAGTAGGCATTTTTAGATGGAAAAGCTTTCTCCCGCTGCTTTAAAATGCGGCTCGGGAAAACCACCCATAAGGGGGGGTGGGGAATCAGATGCTCCTCTCTGGACCAAAAATTGCCTGGGCGCCATTAAAAACAGTGGTGTCGGGTGACTCCCAGAAGTTCTGACACACAGATTAGGTCCCCACTAATTGAGGTCTTATCTAGTCTGCATCTCAAAGCTTCTGGGAGTCACCTGGCACTGCTGTTTCCAACAGCACCTGGGTGACTTCCAATCTGGAGTGGAGAGTCTGACTCCCCCCCACACACGGGGGTTTCCCCAAGCCACATTTTAAAGCTGCGGGAGAAAGTTCTCCCTTCTAAAAATGCCCATTATCTCTGTGTCACGGATAGTTTGTTATTCCAGCTCCCCCTTCTGGCAGTTCCCATAAATTTATTTATTTATTACAACATTTTTACCCTCCTGCTCCAGGCAGGTCGGGGCAGCTTACAACTTAATAGACAAACATAAAAAGCAAAAAGTAACACAATTAAAATACATTAAAAAAGAAGGCACTGAACAACACATGCTACCCCATTTCCCTCTCATCCCACCTGACACCCCATCTCCCTCGCCAAAATCCAGGTGGAACAGCCAGGTTTTACACATATGACAGAAGGAGGGGAGATCCGCGAACACCCGGGCCTCCACCAGGAGGGAGTTCCACAGCCTAGGTGCGGCCACCGAGAACGCCCTCTCCATAATGACCCCCTGGACCACACAGGGGACCTCGGGAAGGGCACTCCCAGGGGACCACAGAGGCCACTCCAGAGCATGGAGAGTGAGGCAGGTAAGTTGGGTCAAGGCTGTATAGGGCTTTACAGATCAAAACCAAAACCATGAATAGGGCCCGGAAGACTATTGACAGCCTGTTTAGAGCCCAGAGCACCAGTGTAATGTGCTCACGGCGATCCGTCCCTGTAAGGAGATGGGCCACTGCATTCTGCACTAGCTGCAGTCTCCAGACCATCACCATAGGTAGCCTCACATAGAGCACGTTGCAATAGTCCAATCTCAAGGTAATGAAAGCATGGACGATGGTGGCCAGGTCACTATCTGAAATATACGGCCAAAGCGGTTGCACTAGATGTAATTGGCGAAATGCACCCCTCGCCAGACCCCCACCTGGGAATCCAGGCGGAGCTGCAGATCGAGGAACACACCCAGATTACGAACCTGGGATATCAGCGGAGGGCGGACCCCATCAATGATGGGAGTCGCCACATTTACTGCCCTCCGCACCACCATCACCTCCATCTTGTCGGGATTCAGCTTCACTCGGCTTGCCCTCATCCAATCCCCAACAGCCGCCAGACATCAGGTAAGCACCAAGACTGCTGGGTCTGGGTCGGATGAAAACAAGAGGTAGAGTTGGGTGTCATCAGCATATTGATAACACCGCACCCAATACCGTCTCTTGACCTCGCCGAGTGGCTGCATATACACATTGAACAAGAGAGGGGACAGAATAGAACCTTGCGGGACACCACATGTGAGGTCCCATGGAGATGAAAAACAATCCCGGAGCACCACACACTGAGCCCTCCCAGCTAGGAAAGAGCAGAACCAGTCAAGGATGATCCCGCCCACTCTAGCTTGATCCTGCAAGCGAGTCACCAACATCTCATGGTCAACAGTATCAAAAGTAGCTGACAGATCTAACAAAATTAGCAGGATCGATCGACCCTGATCTAAATCACAGAGAAGGTCGTTGACCAAGGCCACAAGCACAGTCTCCATGCCATAGCCTGGACGAAAATCGGATTGCGAGGGATCTAGCTAACCAGTGCGGTCTAGGTGCTCCTGCAGTTGCTGGGCCACCACCCGCTCAATAACCTTCCCTAAAAAGGGAAGGTTAGAGACTGGCTGATAACTGGCAAGGGAATCAACGTCAAGTGATGTTTTTTTTTAGCAGAGGCCGCACCACCGCCTCTTTCAGGCAGCCCGGCACTCTGCCCTCCCAGAGGGAGTCATTGATCACCCCCACCAGCAGCGGCTCCACCGTCTCCTGGTTGGGGGGCATGGATCAAGTTCACAAAAAGTGGCCCTAACAGCCCCCAGGACATCCACCGGCCCGGCGGCTGACATGGACTGAAATTGATCCCATGAAACCAGATAAGGTGGGGCTTTCACAACCTCTGGTTCACCCACTGCAATCAGTGTGGTGGCCGAGCGATTTTCTCTGCAAAATAATCACCAAACATGTCACAGTGGGCATTAGATTCCAGGTGGACGGAGGGAAGACTGACCAACCCCATACCACCCAGAAAAGCTCAGCTGGATGAAATTTTGCAGAGGTTCTATGGGCAGCAAAAAAGGAGTTTTTGCTGCTTGTACAGCTAGAACATAGGAATGTAAACTGGCTCTATGTTGCAATCTGTCAGCTTCAGCATGCGAACGGCGCCACCGTTGCTTCAACCGTCTCCCCTCCCGCTTCAGCAGTCTCAGGCTCTCCGTAAACCATGGAGGCCTGAGGAACCACCGACAAGGGAGCGGACGCCTCAGAGCTGTCCAGTCGCTGGTCTCCAACAGCAAGATATTCCATAAACCATGAGGTCATCAAGTGGGCGGTGGTCAAGGTCAGAGGGTAACGCCACAAGAGCTTTCCGGAACCTCTCAGATTTCATTAGTCTCCAGGGGCTAACCATCCAAATTGGTTCTATACCCTCCTAGGGAAAAACATATGCCAGGAGACGTGCTCACAGGAGGTAATGATCCGTCCATGACAAGGGTTCTACTAACACCTCCTCCATCAATGAATCCCCCACCCTCACTGTTTAAAAACAGCCATAGATTGTGCTGTGATGTTTTCCCTGTTTGAAGGTAGCCTTGTAGGGTTGTGTGCTCATGAGCTTCCTCAGTCAGTTTTAGTTTTCTGGAATAGCTAAAGTGCTTCATCTAATCCTGTTATGAATGGTACTTAGCATCCATTTAACCATATACCAACAAAAAACCCTCCTGCTTAAGTGAATAGTTAAGGCTCACACAAATTTTCAAACAAATAAAATCTCCTGAATACTCCCATCTGAAAACGTCCACCCTATCAAAAAACTGAACACACACATCAATTTAAAAACCATAAAAGAACAATTCTTCCAAAATCCCAAAGGCATGGAAATTGGAGAGTAAGGCTCTTGACACAACAAGTACACCATGTGAGAGCTTTAGTTGTCTATGAAAGAACAAACCACTGACAACTCAACAGACAACATGCACGCCAAACATACAATAATGCAGGAAACGGTCTGAAACTCACCTTAACTAGTGCACCACGAGAAATCATGGACAGAGCAAACCACCACAAAACTATTGTCATTACTCCCACAAGAAATAGCCAGTTAAAACTGGGAAAGGAGTACCCACAGAATAGTATTGCAATTTGTTCTGCATGAAAAAGTATGTAAAGCCAGAGAATAGGTCTTACCCCGCAGTAGCATTCCCATTTGTAAATCCCCACTTTTTCACAGGTTAGAATTTTTTTGTCTGATATTTAAAATGTAATATTGTCAGATACAGTAACATCTTCATGTGAGAATAAATATTTAGATTTCTACATACCAGGGATTGCCTCTCTTTACATAATATCATGATGCACAGACCGACCCTCAACCCAAAACGTGTTCTCTATTAAATGCATCATTTGGGTTCACAACCACACGGGAATTAGACAAGGACATCACAGCATACGTGGTGCACTAGTGAAGGCGAGTTTCAAATGGTTTCCTGAGTGATTGTATGTTTGGTGTGCATGATGTCTGTTGAGTTGTCAGTGGTTAGTTCTTTCATAGACAACTAATGCTCTCAGTAGTGTACATGGTGTACTAGTTGTGTCAAGAGCCTTACCCTCCAATGTGCATGCTTTAGGGATTTGGGAAGAATTGTTCTTTTATGTTTTGCTGTAGGTTTTTGGTTTTTAAATTGATGTCTTTTTTCAGGGTTGTTTTTTTTTGACAGGGTGGAGATTTTCAGATAGGAGTATTAATTGTTCAGGAGGTTTTTTGGTTTGAAAGTTTTTGTGAGCCTTAACTATTCTCTTAAACCAGAGGTTTTTTCTTGGTAAATTTCCTTTTGTTTTTCTTTGTGCTACGAATGTATTCTTTGTGCAAAGTGTTTGGTTTCTATGTTTGCTACAGTGTTCATTTTTAAGTGAACAGACTTCACAGAAACATTATATGCGATGATAGATTTTGAGGTTTCCAAAGTCTCACAATACCAAAACGCCTGCAGCTGCCGCAGTACATACTAAACTGCATAACCAATACCACTGGTGTCCAGCCCTTACACAACCTGAAATGTACAGGTCTTGCTTACGTCAGTGTTTGAATCTCTCCTAAAATAACTATGTGATATGTGCCACAAAGTTAGCAAGATAGTCTCAACCTATTTAAATGAACAGCATACTAGTCTGACTTGGTATGGAAAGATCTATATGCCTCTGCTTTAATGTAAACAGAGGCATATAGTACTTATGTTTTATCTGCAATCTGTCAGATATTGTTCCTGTATGCTACTGGAGAACCTTGGGTCAAGCCAAGGTCCATATCCTAGAATTCTGTCTTTGGCAGTAGCCAGTATTGGATTGTTCATGGGAAATATAGACAATTAGGACATATGTGAAGTGGTCCCCCACCAATTCTGAAGCAGCAGTAGGAATAGTCTCCTTTCATGCATCTGAAGCCGAAAAACACCCCCACAGCAGCAGCACCTTACACAGGCTCTAAGAAATCCTCCCATGGAGCCATCTCTTCTGTCTGAGTCTGAAGCTGACTGATTGGGTCCCTCACTAGAAATAGCTGCTCTCTCTGCCAACCCTTCTCCACAGATCACTCATAGTGAAAACATTCCTCAATTCCTATCGCAACAGAAAAAAAGGTCTGGATTAGAAATCATTCCACTAGGTAAAAAGTCAAGGAGAGGAAGAAGGAGTACTTCCCACATGAAAGCTGACTCCAATAATGTCAATGTTCAGTTCTTTTGCTTGCTCAAGTAGCAGCCTACTGGTTTTGAGGGTAGCTGCAAATTTTACACTCACTCAGACAACAAACTGCTTTGGAGTCATTAGTTGCAATCCGCAAGACCAGCTTTGCTTTTGGATGAGCCTTTCTGCTTCAATATCAGAAGTCATCTCCTGATTCCTGACTGGGAGAACTCAACGGGTGGTGCTTGGTGATGATTTTTCATCTCACCGAGACCTCTCGTGTGGGTTCCCGCAGGGTTCTGTCTTGTCCCCTCTCCTGTTCAACGTGTACATGCAGCCACTCGGCGAGGTGATCAAGAGGAACGGGGTGAGGTGTCATCAGTATGCAGATGACACCCAACTGTACCTCTCATTTTCAACCGATCCAGGCCCAGCTGACTTGGTGCTTACTTGGCGTCTGGTAGCTGTCGGGAACTGGATGAGGACTAATCGACTGCGACTGAAACCTGACAAGACGGAGGTGATGTTAGTGGGTACGTCGATGGAGATGGCGACTTCCTCCGTTGAGGGATGTGCCCTCCACTGACTTCCCAGATGCGGAACCTGGAGGTGCTCCTCAATGCGCAGCTCCATCTGGATCTCCAGGTGGAGGCTGTGGGGAGGAGTGCCTTCCGCCAGTTACATCCGGTGCAGCGGCTTTGACCACTGGTGTCGGTTCCAGTTCTGGCCACGATCATCCATGCTTTTATCACCTCTCGGCTAGACTACTGTACGTAGGGCTACCTATGGTGAAGGCTCGGAAGCTGCAGCTGGTGCAAAATGTGGCGGCCGGTTCCTGGTGGGGCTGGGCCGCCGAGAGCACGTTAAACCAGTGCTCTGATCTCTGCACTGGCTGCCAATAGTCTTCTGGGCCCGATTCAAAGTGTTGGTTTTGACCTATAAAGCCTTACACGGTCTGGGCCCTGCCTGTTTGCAAGATCGCCTCACTCCCCGGGTTCTGGACCGGCCCCAGCCGTCATCTGGGGGTGCCCTGTTGGAGGTCCCCCAGGTTTCCTGGGGGCCACGCAGGACAGGGCATTCTCGGTGGCCGCACCGCGCCTGTGGTACTCCCTCCTTGTGGGGGCCCGTCTGGCCCCAGACCTCCCAGCTTTCCGTAGGAATTGTAAAACCTGGCTGTTCCATCAGGCGTTTGGCGAGGGTGGTGGGTGTTTTGAGTTTTGTTCTCCCTATTTTGTTATATATGTTATTTAATGTTTTTATATATTTTATTGTATTTTTATTGATTGATTTGTTAGCCGCTCTGGACTGCCTGGCAGGAAGGACGGGATATAATTTTTAAAAATAAATAAATCTTCCGCACACCGTTATTTGCAGCATGTTTGAGAGACTGGTTTGCATGGACTGGCATATATTATTTCTTCAGGAGGCACACCAGTATTCTGCACCAACTGTAGACCAGTATTACTAGCACAATCAAGTCCGGAACCAAGAGGAACAAGTGTCTTCCTCTCTGACCGCTCCTTTAATGTGTCTCTCTCCAACTCCGCCTCCTCCT
>QEPC01004719.1:259289-273963 GCA_003113815.1 Sphenodon punctatus
GTCTCTCCCCCAGCTCCTGTCTCTCAGATTGTAAGCCCTAGGGGCAGAGACCGTGTCTATTTTATGACTTTGTAAAGTGCCAGGTACACTGCTGGCGCTATATAAATGTTTGTTAATAATAATAATAATTATTATTTCAATTTATATAGCACAACCAATGTACCTGGTGCTGTAGAATCTGTAGTTATAGATAGGTCTCTACGCCAAGGGGCTCACAATCTAAGAAAAATAAGGAAGAGGGGAACACAGGGTGCCTCCACATGATCTATGGTGGGATCGATCCCCATGTGTCCTGTGGCGGGTAATCGCTACTGCCAAGATGCCCCATCTTGTGGGGCAGTTGGGTGGGTGGGCCATTGTTTGTCCATCCCGCCATGCCCTGTGGTAGCCTGACGTGCTGGCCCTGCTCTTCCCCTCCCCTCTCCTCTCCCCCGGCCTGCCCACTATCCCGCCTCCAGCCATGATGTAGCACACCGCTCAAAGCCCCATGGTGGATTTGACTGCGGGGTGGAGCATCGGGGACCAGGCACACGAGCGGCAGCACACTACCACGTCTTGGACAGCTTTACCCCATCTTGGGTAAGGCTGTTATGCACTGCATCCCCAGCCTTTTTCCGAGAACGCAGCACGTAGCAACAGCTGCCCGCCCCAACATGTGGTGGGGTGACACAGCTGTGGAGCAGCCACCCGGGTGGAGTGCGTGGGAAGAGATTCTAACGAGCAGCTCCCAGCGTGGCTACAGGGGTGATGAGTCTATGGGTATGAAGAGCTAGGGAAAGCCTGATGGAAGAGTTAAGTTTTCAGGAGGGATTTGAAAGTTGGAAGCGAGGGAGCAGAATGAATGTATTCAGGGAGCGAGTTCCAGGCACAGGGGGAAGCACAAGAGAAGGGGTGAATACAGCTTGGGGAGCAAGGCAGTCATGAGCAGGTGAGGGTGGTGATAGAAGAGCAGCGAAGCTCTTGGGCAGGAATGTGGTGGAAAACAAGTGCAGAGAGATATGGGGGAGCAAGGCCATGAAGAGCCTTGAAGGTGAAGACAAGATGCTAATGCTGAATATGTTCAGGTAGAAGTAGGCAGTGTCAGGGAGAGAGGAAGGGCTGAACATGGTCAAAGTGATGGGCAAGGTGGATGATCTTGGCAACAGAGTGTTGAACAGAAGTGAAAGGGGTTAGGTCAGAGCAGGGGAGACCAGTAAGGAGGAAGTTGCAGTAGTCAAGGCGGGAAATGAGTAGAGCGTGGACTAGGGTTTTTGCAGTGGCAACAGTAAGGCAGGGCTGGAATTTAGCAATAGTATACAGGGCAAAGCAGCAGCATTTGGTAGCAGTCTGAATCGGAGGCATAAAGGAAATGGAGGAGTCAAAGATGAATCCTGCTTGCTTCTGCCCTAGTTTTTGGTGCTTCTGCCTGAAAACTGTGTGCCTTTTGCCCTGAACCTGGCTGCATCTGCTTGAATTCTGCCCTGTGTATATGGCCCCTTGCTTGAGATTGCTGTTGACTCTGTGCCTGACCTAGCATGGTCCTACCAACACTTGTGGACCTACTTTGGAGGTCTTCCCACGTCCCACACAGTGCGTGGGTCTGTGATAAGAGGTATCTTCACACTGACAGCACCCACACCTCTCCCCTGCCTCACCCCCGAGCAGGCTGTCCATTAAAGGTGTTCCGGAACCTCCAGAAACTCCCATCAACGGAGTGGGCAGCCCAACCTGGGACACCGGTCGGAGCAAGGCGGGGCTGCTGACAGCGACTGCAGCTCTGCTCTTGGCCAGGGGTTGTCCCAGGCAACACCATGGAACTGCAGGCAGCAACCCAGAGCATCGTGCTATATGCCCACAACACTATGGTTTAGGGGAGGGGGCATTGCACGGGCAGACCATGGCAGCCACCAGGTCTGTTGAAAATGGGCATTCAGGGGTGAGCACCCCAACATCCATGTAAAAACAACCAAGATGATAGTTGTAGGTGATGGAGAGGCTGAGAGTGGGTTTTTTAATGATGGGGAAACAGTGGCATACTTGAAGACAGAGGGATACAAAGGAAAGTTGAAGGTGTGCAGCAGAGGGGGGCAATATTGGGGAAGAAAGCAGGTAGGTGGTGAGAGGGGATAGGGTCAAGGGGGTGGGTAGAGCCGTTGGATGATGACAGGAGGGAGGTAGTTTCATTAAGAGAAGCTTGAGAAAAGGAGAATAGAAGAGAAGCAGGGGAAGAAGAGGGGGGAGAAGGGGGAGAAGTGAGGTCAAATATTCACAATACGTGAATGTTTATGGGAGGAAGAATGAGAGAAAACTTAATGGGAAAATGAGAAAAAAAGAAAACAAAACAAAATGATAACAAAAGCAGATGTAGAGTGAAAACAGACATGCATGTATCCCCACTTTAATTTGTTATTCATGTTGCAGGACTGTATTGGTGCCCTATGCATCCCTGCAACATGCATAAGGAATGTTAAAGTGGTATTAAAGCATTGTTACATGCATGTCTGTTTTCATCCAATGGCAGTAAGACCAGGCACTCCTTTTTGGGAGGGCAGATCAGCATAGGGTGCACCCTAAGGATAGGAACTGAGTGTTCTTTCTTCTTTAATCTTTCATAGGCTATGATCCACAGGCCACTTATTCTGGAGTAGATGCACTGAAATCAGGATTATGCCAGAGTTAGTGGTTTGAAGACTGCTGCCACCGTCATAAAATCCTCATGTATTTCCCAAAAGTTGAATATTAAACTGTTTCCCCACCCCAACAGTTGAAAAACAGGTCAGAAACAAGTCCCCATCTGCTAGTGTTACTAATTACTTTCCTTAGTTTTCAGCAGGCTGGCTGCTACCAAAACTCATCTCATCTTTGTGCAAGGATGAAGACGTGGGGATGGGAGAAAACTGTGCAGAAACCAGAATTTATATTGCAAAATCCGTAAAGCTTAGCACTTTCTGAGTACGCTTATCGTCTCCTATGGAGCAAGCTTCAATTCCCAAATTTCATTCTCAAGTCTACTTGTCCTAAGGTCGGTGGTTCAAATGTGTGATAAGCCAATCGTTACTACAACTGTACAAAATACTAATGCGTTCCTCCACTATTCTAGCCTGCCAGATTGATAAGCAGCTGCTCCTCTCTGCTTGCTACGCACAGCTAGTCTCTTGCTGTTGAAAGATGGAGCAGTGTGACATAAGTAACACCATCAGCCGGAATTACCCCCACCCACTAATAAACAAAGGTGAACTTTGTCAAAAGTTTGGAAGCTGTTGGATTTACTTACATGTCCTGGCCTCTGAGAGAGCAATCACTACAACCAAGCAAGCGAGGAGAGGAATCCAACGCCTGCCTAGCTGCCTCATCCTTAGGGGGTTAAATGGGGCTTGGGGATCTGCTCGGTGCTGAGAGTGGAGAGCTATTGGGACAAAGGTCTCCTTTGAGTGCTGCTGTCTCTCTGTTTACTTTGTGCCTAGAGTCTGGGAACGAAGCAGTAGCAACAGCGGCCAGAGCAGGGAATGTTCTGCCAGGTTCCAGCTCTGCTGCTCTGTGGACTGGGAGTTCAGATGGGGGATGGGGGTGGGGGGTCGCTGGCTTCATTCCAGAGACAGGACATTTCCAGGAAACATTCCTGTGTGCGTTTCTCATGGAGGATAAACAGGATGCGGGGGGCGTCACGATAACCAGGGGAAAGAGGCAGCAACTGCCCAGCAATACCAGGGAGGAGCGAGCCGCAAAATCCAAAGTGAACTTTAACAAGAAAATAACGCTTCTTTGCCCCCAAACCTCCAGATTCCCCCCAAACTGTACCACGGGCACTCCCCCCTGCGCCTCGCGGAGACAGGGTGTGAGATACAGGGCTCCCACTTCGCAAGTAGTTTTCCTTTGGAGGAGTGCTGTGGTAGCGCTGCTGGGGCAGGGAGAACGGATCGAAGGCGCGGGGGGGGCGGACACCGGTGTGTATATGTGTCATGCTGCGGATGAGTAGGGAACATGGAGGCTGGTTATGGGGGTACGAGGGTGGGATGGAGCGGGGCTGTGGAATTGTGTATTGTTGCAGGGTCGGTTCCACTGGAGGATTATAGCTGAGAGCTCAAAGGTGAAACCCTCCGTGGAAGCTGAACCACTGACTTGGATGGAGCCAGGTTCGAGCTGCCAATCTCTAAGACCAGCTGAAGAATGCGACAGGCATTACCCAAGCGTTTATCCCCGTTTCCTGAAAGCTATTAGTTACCTCTTTGCCATCAATCACTCTCTGCTTCTCCTTGTTAGCAACACCCCCTCCTTTTCTCTCCATCCCCGCCCTCTCATCTAGTTCCAACTTCCACCCCCTTTTTGGAAACCCGAGGCTACCATCCTGGTTACGTGTTTTTGCTTGCCTTGGTTGTTATTGATCACTGAATGGGAGTAGCCAATATTTGAGGAGCACTAGACTCACGTGGTGACGGGCGCGGGGGGGAAATCACATGATGCCCCGGAATGGCTGCAACTACCCGTGTTGTATAGATGGTATTTGTGAGTGCAGGGCAGCTGGGGCCACATGCGGTGCCCTCAGAGGAACATCCCAGTCCAAGCCTTCCCCATCCCTCTGAATTTCTCCCTCCCCTTGTTCCACCCTACCAGAAGGGCCAGCTTTTGAAAGCTCCCCACACCCTGAACAGGTCTTCTGTGTCCCTCACCGTGGGCAGATTGCTGTGCTAACTTGTGGAAATTCTAAGGCTTATGATAGAAAGGAGGTGTCAGAATTATATCTTCCCTTTCTATGATTATGAAAATGGACAGACTTTGGAACATGAACAAGGAGAGCAGGCTTGATCTGCTTAGATAGTTGCTGGTACAGAGCACAATGACTAAAATGTTTGGCAAGAAAGAGGCTGGACCCAGATAACAGACACCCCACCCCCATAAGAGCAAATTAAGACAATTGTGGCCATCTTAGGTCAATTTATGGGAATGGCTGTACCATTTGGATAAAAAGGTGGATTTGAAGAGCTTGACCAAATTTGTGAAAAATCATTAAAATGCGTCTGCCATGCTCTCACTGTGAAGCTTTACTAGTGGCAGTGAAGCAGGGAGAAGTAAATGACAGAATAGTAATTTTTAGAGAATTTTTTTAATTCTATATGTGAACAGTCCAAATGCCAAAAGAGCACCTATTATCCCACATGGCCTGGTTATGATTCAAATTTAGACATGCTATCCATGTGATGGTCAAGCGCCTCCCTCCTCATAACAATCATGCAATATCTGTTTAGTATTATTTAGATTTTTTTTATCCCATCCTATCTTTTAGGCTCAGGGTGACTTACAATTCTTTAACTTATTAATCATAACATTAACAATTGATTAACTCGACTCTTAAGCCTCACAACAACCCTGTGAGGTAGGTTAGAGGCTGAAAGATCTGTGACTGACCCAAGGTCACAAAGTGAGTTCATGGCTTAAGGCGAAACTTGACCCAGGGTCCTCCCCCTACTGTCTGGTCCAAGTATGCCACTCCTGACCACTACACCACTCTGGCTCTCTATTTGTGGGGATGAATCCTGGTGTAAAAAGGGATGGCATTTATTATTATATTTTTTAACAATATATTCCCCTGCCTCCATGGAGTTACAATCTAGAAGATACAAGGGAGGGGAGACAAGAGTGCGGTGAATATAGGGAGAAACGGAAACATTCACGAAACTGAGAAATCTCCGTTTGATGTGTCTAGCTAAGTTACAGGGGAGAAGAACGAAAAAGAAAAAAAGCACTTTTGGGGAGGTAAGTACCTTCTATCTTGCTTTAACCTCCCCTTCTTGCCAAAAACAGAGTTCAAAGTGTTCTGCTGTTTATCTCTGACTCAAGGGACCAGACAGGGACTGCTACACTGGCACATTGATAGGCATTCCACAGACAGTACAAGGGGTACCTAATGGCTCCCAGCAGGCAGGGATAGAATAGAACACTTGGGGTAATAATGCCTGTCCCATTCTCCAGCCTGCCTTCTCAGAGACTGGCAGCTCCATTTCCACTCTCCAATGGTCCTTTCCTGGCCATTCTTTTTGGTACATGTTGCCTCCTCTTTGTTATTCCTGCTACTTCTCATGACTTTCTCCCTGTCCTCTACCCTCAAGCCTTTCCATTTAACTCCTTTCTCTATAGATATCCATTTACCATTCCATTCCTATCTCCCCCATATTCTGACCCTTCCTTGTCATTTCATCCAACTCTCATTGTAGTTTATACTAGTTTCTCCTTCCATGTATTTCTTTCGATTGATCCCTAGTCCTTCCCTATAGTTTTCCCATGCCTGGTAAGTATTTTACTAGGTAACAGAGCTCTTTTGCATTTCTTTACAGTCTATTAAAACCTATTGTCTTTTGCACACCCTCATTATTTCCAACTGACAGTTGTTAACTTCATGCCATAGTAAAGCCTCAAGTCCTATAATTTAATTAATTTATTTATAAAATCTTGATACCCATCCCTCCTGACACAGCAACTCGGCTGACACATAATCCAGCGACTACATGAGAACTCTAGGATTTATGGCATTTTTGAAGTTTCTAGCCTGCATGCTTGCAGAGGAAAACTCGATTTAAGTACACGAGAATACAAATGTAATGTTTAAAATTGCCATTTCCATGCCATACGTATGCTCTGCATACGAGCTGACCATTTCCCCCCTTGCCACACAGACACATAATGCTTGCCTGAGTACTGCTGTATTGAGAGCATCCTCCCTAACTGAGAGAAGTGTCTGTCTTGCAGTGTGATATATCTTTACCTAGGCAACCTTCCTACCCTAACCTCCTTAAATCAAGCCTGGCAGACATAATCTCCAAGGTCTTTCCCCCTCAGCTGGGGCTGCCTTCTTGCTCCTCCCAGGAAGCATCCTTTGCCCTCCTCAAGCAGGAAGCTGCAATCTATGAGCTCCGGTAAAGCAGCAGTACAAAGGAGGAGAGACTACAAACAGTCAGCTGTTGATACAGACTGCATTTCTTTGCAGGTAGGAAAGAACAGGGCTTCAGTAGCTGCTGGGTGAGCACAGAGGGTACTGGGGACAGAAACGTGAATCTGGGGCTAACTCTTGTGAGAATTACTCTCCGTGGTGCCAGCACTGGAAGATTGTCACAGAACCGTTATTATTCCAGCTGCCTTGCAAACTGTGATTTATTAAAAACCATTCACTTTCAGGCTCCTCTGACTTGTGACATTTGTTTGCAATCACAATTGAGAGCTGCTGGAGTGTATGTTTGTGTGAATGGGAAAACTCATCCTGAAATCACCTAGACAATTACTCTTTCTTCCTCTCCTTTTGAAATAGCAGATGACCGTGTTCTTTACATTTCCCTGCCCCATGGCATTAGTTAGCATCTTCATGGCATTCCTGCATCCAGTCCTAATTCCCTTGGCAGCTGCCAACAGTGTAACCCCCACGTGTATCCTTTTTTCTCTCCATTAGCTGTCCAGTCCCACTTGCTCTCACGTCTCCAGCCGCTCAGCCTTAAATTCCTTATCATCCTTCTTTCTTGTTCTGTGTAGTTCTTGGCAAATAGGGAAACCTCTTCTCCATTAGCCTGACTCTGTCCTGTACCTCTCTTCTGTTCCCACCCTGCATCCCTACTATCCTACACCCCTAATATGTTCCAGCACAGAGACTGACATTTTCCAGCTAGTCATGCATAGACCATTATTGCAGCATCTCCCTCTCTCTGTAGGAAAGCTTGCTGCTTGTATACATCCTGCTGTCCATGCTCTACTGAACTGGGGCTACAATTCTAGCATTGTTCCTCTCTCCCCAGATTGCAGCTTCCTACTCCTACAAATAATCTGGAGCAGGCCACCATCTTCTCTGTAACATATGGGAACAGCCCCTAGAAGCCAGAAAAGATATGTCTACATGGGGTTAACACTTGCTAACTACATGGTTGAAATGCACATTTCAGCACAGGTTAGCCCTGCATATAGACATGCCATAATAGGCATCACAGCTGTAACACAAACAGGGTGAACTTTACATGTAACTCTGCTAAATTCTGACATCCGCAGGGCCCCAGAAGCTGTATAATCAGCTCCAGATGACCCGCTGTTGTGTAGGAGTGAGGCACTCTGAGTTCCAGCCCCGCTTTAAACTTAGATCTGACAAATAGATCAGACCTAAACATCAGATTCTAGTTTAAAGCGGGGCTAAATTGGAGTGCAGCACTCACACACAACAGTGATCTGGGGCTGATTATACAGCTTCCGGGGCCAGCAGACATCGCTTTTAGTCGAGTTACGTGTCAGTTCACCCAGAGTGAAAAAGGGTGATGCGGATAAACACCCTTTCTAAAGCCCTTAGATAAGAGCATTTTGCTAGACAGATGTGCACTATTCAGAAAGTTATCCAGGGCAAGGGAAAACCCACTGCAATCCGCCTTCACCACACCCACCTCAAGAAAAGGTGGGGTGACAGGGGCTACCTTTAGACACAACAGAAAGGGGTGGCTGAATGTATGTTGACACCATTGTATAGTCATGTGTGTTTCTCTGTGTTTAATAGGTTACAGTACTTAGACACAACGGCTGCCTTTTCACATCCAGGGGTTAAGTGGGCTGTTTACACTGGAAGCTCTCCTTGCAGAAGCTTTCCCATGGAATTGTGGGTGTTGTAGTTCCATGTGGGAGAGTGGTCAGGTCTGTCCTGAATCCTTAGCTCTGCGCTGCAGCTAAACAGCTCATTCTTCACTGCTCCCCACTCCTCCCCTCGGGTACTTTGGGGGAGTGCAAAGACAGTGCACAGTAAGGAATGAGCTGTTTGGCAGTGGCATGGAGTAGAGGATTCAGGCAGACAGACCGGAAATGGCTATGAACATACCACCCAATGTATTTAGACACAATGTTGGCCATGGGGAGAGGGAAAACTGCCACACCCGAGACATCCTGGCAACCAACAAGAAGTAAATGGGATTCTAATGGGGGGCAGAGAAGTGGCCAAAAATTGTGATGGTGCTTAGACACAACGCACAGCCACATGGCAAATGTCTTAAACACCTGATCACCATTGTGTCTTAAAACACCCAGGTACTCTTTGACCAGAGGAAGTCCACACCATAAAGACATGGGGAACTTCTCAGCATTCTTTCCCTGAGGTATAATGTTGAGTCTCTAAGCAGGGCACCCCCAGCTTATACTGTGGTGTCCTGCCAAGGGTAGAAACAAATAAAATAGATTAGCCAAATCTTCACACACAACATTTACCTTTGCTCGCTATATAAATAAACTCTAGTAATTAGATCATAACACAGACATCAAACATCTGCATCCTATTTATAAAAACACAATCAAAGGGGACAGAAGAAGGAAAAGAACATAGCATTCACAATCCACCCTCCCCCTCAGTAACTAACACTAGCAGTACATACAAAAATAGCTATCAAACAGTAATACAACAGTAATAAAAGGTGCACTTCTTACAAAGTCCCAGATGGAATTTGGGGGGCCCTTCTCCACATGTAATGGTTAAGTGGACACACTAATTGGTGCAGATCTTATGTGGGCCTCACAATCAGTGCTTTTAGACAGACAGCAGCTCTATTTCTGCCTGAGCCAGCCCACTTCTTTGCCTCTAGGTTGACCAGTCCATGTAGAGGCGATATGCAAGGCAGAGGAGGCACACAGCTCCACCAGCAGTGCTCTGGAAAATTCCAGAGCACACTACGTGGAGTGGGCTAGCCGAACATGGAGCTGCTATCCGTCTGTTGGGTAGATCCACGGTGCAGGTCTACGTACGTCCAGCTGTTGCCCCGGTCATGGAATTGTGACCGCCAGCCTAGAGTGTTGGGTGAGCAGTTGCAACTTTATGGTGCGGAGGGGTGGGAATGGGGCACCATTCATCTAAAGTGGACCGCAGCGGAGCTGAAAGTGGGTGGGCGCAGGCATATGCTCTAGGAAAGGTTCCTGGGGCAGGTAGGCTCCGCGTTCGCTTGTTAACACCCAATGTGTAGCCTATTAACTTAGGCCCTACGGAAGTATACTCACAGTCCTAGGCAGCCCTCATGGATGCTGGCAAAAAGGGTGCATGATTAAAGCTTCTCTCTGGGATTTGAGAGAGCAGATTCTGGGAGAACAGCAGGCTGCTTTCAGCAGCAGGACAAACCAGGCAATACCCTCCTCAGGAGCAGGCCTTCCTTTGATCCCTGACAGTGCTGGGGGCTGCTTTTGGGAATCACAAGAGAGAGCGAGGCACCTTCTCTCCAAAGCCAACCAGGGAATAGTAGGCCTTCGTTGTGTGACTGTCTTATTTCCTGCTGGTTAGACAGCTTGTCTCACTCCTCCAGCAGGGTTCTTTCCCCTCAGTCAGTTTGCCTCTTCCAGCCCCTTTAGGCTCAGTTTCCTCAACCTTTACACAAAGGGCAGGCCTTCTCAGTTTTCCTGTCAATAACCCATCTGAAGTGAAGTGATGGGGGGAGAGACAGAGATTATTCCGGAGCTCACTCCCATCTCTCTACCCTCACAGAGGCATCAGTTCAAAGTCCCATTTCTGAGGAGACTACTATAGGGTTGCCACCTGTGATGGTTTTTTAACTGACACTCCCCTAGGCCAAAATGGACAAGTGTCAGGTAAAAAAAACCAACCACAGGTGGCAACCCTCGACTACTGAGATTTATGGAATGGAGCTTGAAGGTGTAATTTTCAATGGAAGCTGAGCCACCGACATCAGTGGAGCCAGGATCAACCTCCCAGTCTCTGAGCATAGGCTGGAGAAGGGAGCAGGCTTTATTACTCCAAGTGTTATATCCCTGTCTCCTGGGTGCCATTAGTTACCCCCTTGCCTTACCATCAAATAAAATCACCCTCAGTTTGTCACTGGTTATAATCTGTCCCCCTTTCCCTCCATCCCTGTTACTCCCTCTAGCTCCACCCCTTGTTTGGTAACCCCAGGTTACCCATCCTGGCTAGCCTTGGTTGTTGCTTGCTGAACTGGAGTAGCCAGTAATCAGGCATCATTATGGTCACATGGGTGGGAGAGAGGCTCATGTGACACCAGAATGGCTGCAACTGGCCCTGTGAGATGTAGATGGTGGTAAGCAGAATGGATGCTTTAGCTTCTCCCAGCTTCTGGGGTTCCTTGTTAGCTGGAGCCAAAACTAGTCCTCCCAGAGGCAGGTGCCTAGGCCTCTGATCTCACCTTCATTTCGCTCAGCCTCTGGAGACCTGGCTCCTATCTGTCCCCCCACCCCCTTGACTAGACAACTCCTGTGCCTCTTACCCTGCATTAGCCTCCGCTTGTGCCGCCTACCTGGTCCCAGTATGTTCCGGCTCGTTGTGCCTGGATCAGCGTAAAACGTGGGGAATGCCTTGCTCCACCACGAAGGGTGGAGTATGGGCAGGCGGGGGTGGTGGTTAGCTGACAGGCAGTTTTATATGTTCTTGTTTCCCTGTTGAGAGAAAGAGACAGCATAGTGCCTCCCAGCCACACGCATTCTCTTTTGCCTGCTGATTTCCAATTCCCATAACTGCTTCCAAATCAGGGGCAGCCTTGGTCACTGAGCATGGTGTCCAAGAAATCATGGCAGCTTCTGCCCCCGTCCTATGTGGTGTGTCGGATGGTAGTCTGTGCTGCCATTCCCTCTCCTCAAACCACTGAAAAGAGCTAGAAGTGGTGTGTGTTGCCTTGAACAGCACTGGAGCAGGGCAAAAACTGACAAGCCTGTCCTCCATTACTGCGCCCTCTGCACTGCTACTCTGAGCAGCACACAATACTTCTAGCCCTAGGTAGTGGTGTGAGAGGTACATGCCACATGGAGCAGTAGGGAAGATGGGGGCCTGAAAGAGATTCACAGTGCAAGGGACATAGCTAAAGTAGTGGCCACGTTCTGATAAACAGGTAAACCAAAGTAAATACTTCGATTTAATTAAATCCCTATGGTCCTTTTCCTTAGTGGTAACTCCTGATTTGTAACCCAGCATTGCGTACATAAAGTTTGGATTGTTTTTCCCTATGTGCATCACTTTCCACTTGTCCACATTAAATTTCATCTCCCATTTGGATGCCCAGTCTCACAAGATCCCCCTGCAGTTCTTCGCAGTCCACTCGTGTTTTAACTACCTTGAATAACTTGGTGTCATCTGCAGATTTGATCACCTCACACATTACTCTCCTTTCCAGATGATTAATGAATACCTTAAACACCACCGGCCCCAGTATAGATCCCTGGGGCACTGCTATTTACTTCTCTCCATTGTGAAGACTGACCGTTTAGTCCTACTCTTTGCTTCCTATCCTTTAGCTATTTACAAGTCCAAATTAGGACACTGCCTTCTATCCCATGATTTTAAAAAAATTTCCTCTAGTGCAAATTGCAGCTTTTCTTTGAAATAGGATTTTATTCTTAGACAAGGTTTAAGGGGAAACCATATGGAATTAAGTTCTAACAGCCTTGGCTCTAAATAGAAAAGAAAGTTTGTTTTGGTTACAGCTGGGGACTGACTCTGTGTTCCTTGTTTTCTTCATTGCTACTAGAGACAAGACAGTGCCTGTACTGCTGCTCACTTTTCTACCAGCTTTTCGTGTGTCTGACTGCAGCTCTTAGACTGTCTACAACTGTAGCTCCCTTGGCATTCTGAATGGCTGTTGGTAGGGATGTTTAGTCTGATGGCCAATTGCTGCAGTTGGTTAAAACGGTGGCGGGAACCTGTCAGGTAAGAGCAAGTGAGATTATTACCTTTCTATGACTGTCTGAATACCCAAAGTACAAACCGAAGTACAGACTTTGTTCAGGTATAGGTATCCCTATACCTGCAATTTCTTGTTACTGCTACGGTAAGGCAAACCTAGGTATTGACTGTACCATATCATCCGGGTTATCAGTAGTTGGTTATTTTGGGTTTGTTTTTTTCTGGGGCTTGGTACGTTCCAATTTACCCATTTTTGTGTCTGGTACATTGGAATTAGAGGTGTGCAATTTGTGTCTAATGTATGTGTTTTTCATAGAAAAAAGCTCTCTTGGGGGATTCAGATATTCATCTCCTGGATTTTGGAGTCCTGGGCCAGGGGTGTCCTCTGCTCTACTGGCTTCCCAATGCTCACATGCATGCGTGTTGCGGTAGCTCAGCTGGCTCAGTGCCCTGCACTTGCTTGGGCATGTGCAGGAGGTGGGAGCTCGTTTCAGGTGGAGGAGGGGTGGCCAACATTCTCCTACATGTGGGGATGGTCTAGCACGAGGGGTAAGGTAACAGCTGTAGGGGAGGAGTTGTAGACATGACCTATCAGCTGATGGGCAGAGTGAGCAATGCAGTGCCCCTCCATCCATCAGTTTATAAAAAACTGAGGCAGGGGCCACTGTACAAAGATAACCTTAGACAGTGAGAGTGAGCGAGTGGGACAGAGAGAGAAGGAGGCAGGCAGGGGAAAGGGTGGCATTCATTTTGAAATAACGAATTCTGAAAGGAGAGTGGGGCCCTTGGCTGAGAGAGGCTTGGGGGGCTTTTTATATCTCTCCCCACCCCTCTTATTTGGCTGCTTTTATTTTGGGCACTGAATACTAGGAATGGGAACCCAGAGGGAATTCTAGGTCCAGATCCATATTACGGATCCAGATCTTTATTCTGAATTTAATTGCAGATCTGTATTATGGATCTGTAATTAAATAAATTAAAAATAATTGTGCATGCACAAATGACTGCTGGAACATTTTGCGCATGTACGGCCTTTTAAAAAATGGCAGCAGCATCACCAACATTTTGGAAAGGGGCAGCTGGTCTGTGCATGTGCAAAATAGCCACTGCACGTGTGCAGACTGACTGCCGTTTCCCAAAATGGTAGCGATGATGTGGCTGCCACCATTTTGGAAAAGGCTGTGGATGTGCAGAATGGTCTCCTGGCCATTTTGCGCACATGCGGTTATTTTTTTATTTAATAGATTTTAAAAGGAACTGCAACATGCCTGTTGTGGTTCGGTAGGATTGATACAGATTAATCCGTAACTGCCTGTTACGAGCAGTTACAGATTAGTACAAATCCATGACACTCAGGCCTACTGAATACTGCAGTTTAAATAGTTTAGCCCACTGGACATTTTGATGAGTCAATGAGAATCTGCTTTATGGATTTTATGTAATTTGTGCTGTTTGGTAGCTGGCTAACAAAGTAACAAATCACCAACACAAGCTGCAACAGGGCAGTGATGGAATAGTCAGCAGGAGATATGGGTAAGCACTCCATGCAGAAACTTTAATACACAGCACAGAAAGTGCTAATTCAGAGTTCTCATTCATAGGAAACTGCTGATTTGCCATTGAAAAGCTTCTTATTTAAAAACACATTTTTACAGGTTATATACCATTCTTTATGTATTATTTATCATTTAATGTGTAAAGTGCATTCTGTAAGTTGTCTGCGGTAAATTTCTGCCAAAAACAAGAGACAAAAGAGACAAAAACACGACCAAGCTCCCCCTTATCTCTCGGACCTAATCTCCCTACGCACTCCTGCACGCACTCTCCGCTCTTCCGTTGTACCCACCCTTACTCTCCCTCGTTTCTCCTGCTCGCCTAACCGCCTTCGTCCCTTCTCCCTCGCTGCCCCCCATGCCTGGAACTCCCTCCCTGCCAACATCCGCCTTGCCTCCTCCCTCCGCTCCTTCAAATCCCTCCTCAAGACCCACCTTTTCCATGCTGCCTTTCCCAATGCCCTCTAGTCTTTCCCCTTGCTCTTACTGTCAGCCCTCCTCTGCTGAC